>JARHVA010002431.1:1095000-1695000 GCA_037957365.1 Torreya grandis | reverse complement strand
GTAGTGACCATAGAAACCATGTTCGAAAAGTTCAGATTGTTCAAAGAGAAGACAGTTTGGAAGTTCAGGCTTTTGCAAAAAGTTTTGGTTCGTTAAGTTCGGCTCTATTCGTAAAATTTTATAAATTGAAAAAAAAAAAAAAAAAATTATCATACATATTAAATCTAATATTTTCAAATACTAATATTTAATATAATTATAAATATCTTTTATTATATTAATATTGTATAAACTATTTATATTAACTAAGTCTATGTCGAGAAAACCATCATGTGCATCCTTGCCTGAGGCATATAATAGGCATGCTTTTTGTTTATTGGTCAATCTCAGCACACCCATAACCTCCAAATACCAAAGAACCAACAAAAATCTATGCGAGCATTCCCGCACATAGTTTCCTATAACAACACATAAAAAACAACTACCATGTGGACATACCCTTTCTAACTGGGCTCCATTTGCACTATTAGACCTTGCACCTATGGTTCCTGTAGGATTAACATGTGCATGTTGTTGAGCTTGTGTTGGCTTGGTTTGTTGCCTCTGAACTGCAAACTTACTCCAAATTGAACAAATAATATCATCAAAGTCAGAAAGATATATGAACACTCAACTTGTGTTGTCGTGCAGGGCTCTTTACCCATCGACTCTATTATAAGGAGGCTCTCCTTGATGAGCCTCTTACTGGTGGTAACCTTTCTTACAAGACATATAACACGTGTTGCATGGTTCAACGAATTTGTGTTTATGGGGTTGGTTGTTCGAATAGTGGTTCCCGCTAAATCACATCACCCATGTTGCCAATGCTCTCATTGTGTGACATATTGCAATCATATCATGAATAAAAATTAATTAAGAAAGCGACAAACCAACTAACAAAATTTTCCAAAGCTCCCAATGTTGAAACCGAAACCTGATATCAAAATGTCATGCCCAACAATTATACCATATTTTACTTGAGTTTTTGGGACAGTTTTTTGGGCATGAAATTTTTGTACCAAATCTGGTTTCAACACTAGGAGCTCTGAAAAATTTTGCTAGTGGGTTTGCCACTTCCAAAATTGATTTACATTTGTGATATGATTGTAGTATGTCACAAAATGAAAGCATGGACAACATAGGTGACGATATTCAAGGGGAACAACCATATGGGCATCGAATCACAATAGAAATAAACAAGCAAGTTCTTTGAACCATGCAATTGCATGTTAGATGTCTTGCAAGAAAATTTACCACCACTAAGAGAAGCATCAAAGAAAGCCTTCTTAAAACAAAATTAACAAGTAGAGAGGTCTGCAGAGCAAAAAAGGTTGAGTGTTCGCAAATCCTTCTATCTTTGAAATCATACTGGACACCATATGCATGATCATGACAAACACCCTCCTCACCCTGATGATATTATTCTTTCAATCTAAAGTAGGTGTGCAACTTGGCGGCAATAGACCAATCCAATACAAACTCAACAACATTCACAAACTAAACCTACAGGAACCATGGGTGCAAGATCACATAAGGCAAATAAAGTCTAACCAAAGAGGGCACATCTACATGGTACTTGTTTTTCTTGTGGTGTTAAAAGACACTAAGCGTTGAAATGTCCGCAGAGATCCTTGTCAGTTTCTCTACAATGGGAGGTTATTGACGAGCTAAGATTGACCGATGAACAAAAAGCAAGTCTACTCTATGCCTCAATTGAGGATGCACGATATGGTTTCCTCAACATAGACTCGATTACCCTAGATGGAGGTCGCCATGCAACAAATATAAGGGCACTAAAGGCAAGACCTTCAGGGCTTTGAATTAGACCATGGCCCAATTGCCCAATTTTGAGAACACTTTCCTTGATATATCTATACAATTTTTATTGTACTCAATGGACCTATATTAGACACTATACGGGAGGCTTGAGGTAATATTATTGTAAATTTTGATTAACATGTTGAACATTGTTAAGTCATTTTAGTAACTCCCTCTTTATAAATGTTGGTTACTTAACATGTTACTTTTAAGTAGTTATTCATTTACCTACATTTTGACATTGGGCAATATGTTTTTATTGTACATTGAGACTTTCATTTAATTATAATTAATTAATTATTGTTACCCAACATGTTTCACAAAGTCATAAAGAAAGTATGATGCTAATCTGAAGTATGATAAAATATATATGATACAATTAAGCACATCGATCACCTATACAAGTAGATGATAAGTGCGCTTAAGGCACACGAGACTATGAGCAAGCATGAGTTGGTACGCGAGACTACGAGTTGAAATCCAAGGTGACAGGGTTGTGCACTATGCAAGTGGACAGAGGAGAATTGTATGTGATTCATGAGTTACATTCAAATCAATATATATAATTATGGCATCTCAAGCATCATCAAAAAATTAGATCACATATGCTATCTTGGTTAGTTAAAATATAATAACCAAACTTCTTCATGAAACGTTTAAGACTTGTTTGAATTTGACTTCTTTATCAAATTCAACAAGAATTTGTTATGTATTATTTATCAGTAGAATATTCAACACCAATTCTTTTTCAAAATATATATTAGCAATAAGGATGATAATATACTTAGGACATAAATTTGTACACAAAAGTTTTATTTAATTATTACAATGATAAGCCCTTCAAAAGAGTCTTACCCTAACTCGGGGATTGGCCATAAGGCAACCATAATCTACCCCAAGACTTGGGCCTGATGCTCCACTCAACTGGGACAGCCGACATATCTGCTCATTAGTATCAAGGTCTAAAGTAGTTCTCCACTTGTTTGAGTGAATTGTCTCCCCTGTAAGACGTCATCTCCAAAGGGTTTGACGATCTAAGTCAATATCAAGGATAAAACTATCATGATACTAAAAAGCTTCAATAAGCTCTAGACATAAAAAACAAGAACATAACCGATTACTTTCATTAGACCTAGGCGTTAATTACATCATTAGGTGTTAGTGAGAGCAAATTACAAGGCAACCTGTTGTTATAAGTTCATTTTACTCTCACACCAATGCTCTCTGACAAAAAGATAATCTAGTTTTGCTAGGATTAACAAAAAGGTCGATCTTCTCTTAGACATTAATCATTTGTGATGTTCAAACAACATTTAATCTCCAATCACTAGGTATAACTCTGCCTCTCAAGAGCATTTTGTCGACAATAGTGATTAAATAGTTAATGTCAAGTTCCTAGCTCTACTCAATTCATCGTAACAACTCAAGTTACCAACTAATTATATTTTTAGAGCCACACAAGGGAAACAAAGTATGGAAGTAAGCTGACAACACATGGGAAATGCCCTAAGAGTTCGTTACAAATGTCCGCGCTCACTACCCGCACTGTCTATATATTTGTTTATGGCCAACTCCATAAACAAAATCAAGATTGGTTGTAGTTCCCCCGTTAACAACACGAGGATTAGTTATACTAAGGAGGCAACTTGGCTTTGCCACTCAACAACTCAACTTTCATTTTCACAGTTACCCATGAGGGTAGCTTTACAACCACTAATTGGCCCATGCGTATTTAGTCCTTACCAAGGGTTAAGGAGAGAAACCCATACACATGGAATTATAGCTCGTTTAGGCTTCCCAAGTATAAACAAGGTAATGCATGTTTTATTTCTACAACCACACTATTTTCCCTAGGCTTATATAAGGCAACTAAAACAGTACTTTTATTGTTTATAATTGTGTTTAAAATCAATAAATCAAACTAATGTTTTAAATACATCTCCTAGGCTATCAAGTGTATACAAATTATCAACCAAATTTATTCATGGAATTTTGCATTAAGCAATTCACAAAAATAAATGACAATTACAACCTATCTTTTGTACATCAATTCTAGGCTAGTAAAATGCAAATGAAATGACATCTTAGTTATATAGCATAAATGATCAATAAATCAATCCTATGATTCCACTTCACTTTTTATACTATAGAAAGCATAAAGAAGTCCCCTACATCTTTTATCTATAAAGGTAACACTAAATAGTCATGGAGTAGACAGCAATCTCAAAACAACATTTTTCACACAAATTCCAAGTTGATAAAATTCTTTACGAAAACACTATTAAATAAATTTTTCAAGTAAGCAATAAATTATTCTAAAGGTTTGTTCATATTTTATAAGCTAAGGAAATTACAAATATAGAATCAGATAATTTTTTTGTAGAATTATGTTGTAAAAACAACCAGCATTCTCGGGGGATTTTTGTAAGCAAAAACTATGCTAAAAAACACCTATGAAACCAGTTTTAAAATTCATGCAATTTTAATTGTAAAAATCTATATTAAAATTATTTGGTTGATGAACCAGTAATTTTTAGCCATTTAAAAAGTGTTCCAATTTTCAAATTTGATAAATCCCATTTTATTGTATTTATTTTATTTAAATTCCAAACCGACTTTTATGAGCTAGAAATACACTAATACATTGCTTGTGAAAATGATTTTTAAATCTGATCCATTTTATTTGCAGTTGTTGATAATAAAATTATTTAATCATTGACCTGAAAATTCTAATCCATTTAAAAGCTAGTTCAAATCCCTGATTTAGTAAATTTCAATAAATATTTATTTTGTTTTGATTCTGAGTTGCTTTCATGGACCTCATTGAAGGCAAAATTAACACTTATTTACTAGATCTCCTTGTGACTAAAAAACTTGTTTGAAAAGCTCAATTGTTTGTTGTTGACGGGCTTATGGCTCTCACCTTTCATTTAGTTTAGCTTTGAGGCAAAATCCATTATCGCAATACCAAGGATTTGCTTTAAAATCTAATATTTAAATTCGAGACCTAGGCTTTACGGCAAGTATTTCAAAAACCAATGGATCGAAAACCCTAGGTTAATTCTTTCTTTCTCCTCGTTTATCCCATCCGCTTCCCATTTTGTTGTTTGGTTGTTTGTTCTCTTTCCTCCATCTAATTTTGTTGCAGGTATGCAAAAATGGATGAGGCCCTAGTTTCTATAAGTGGTGAAAAAAAAATACTAGAAAATATATATATAATTTTGTAGGATGGATAGCATGGCCGATGACAAGAGGAAGTGTTGTGCCCTAAATAAAACAAAGCGGTGGAGAGTCACATCACATCCCTGGCCTCATCCTTGTTGCACACCCAACAGGTATGCAATTGACGTCGTCACGATCAGGATTGAGCAATCTCAACCTTCAACATAGCAATGTAGTAGATGGCAATGTCGTCCCCTCTCCTTTGTGAACGTACCTAGATGGGTCGAACCCAACCCTTTGGCATATAATATATACCATGTTACTAGGTACTGCAACTCGGGGTCCAGAATACGCTATGAAACATGGATACGGTATGATGCAAGTACGATCTGTGGGGGATTGCCCTAGTCGTATCCCCCACGGATATGTCAAATAAAAAAACATTTTTTATTTTTTCACTTTTAAAAAATATAAAGTCAAACGTGGACCATAACCCTAAAAGCAAACAGTGTCGTCGCGTTTATCTTATCCCCTTTCCTCGTCGAGTGCCACCGCCACATTTCTCTTATCCCTTTTCTCATTTTTAAAGTGCAGACTGTCGTTTAATCTGCCGACGCCTTTTAATCTACAGACTGCGTTTGAGGCTGCATTTAATCTGTCGACGCTATGTGAAGGCTACTTAACGCTGTTAAGGCTACGTCTGCACCTGTCGTCACCCAAGTTTTCTAGAGTATGTGGGTTTCTTTTTTTCTAGACTTTGATTGAAATTTTAATAAATAATAGTTTATAGTTTATATTTATAATTTAATAATAGTTTGGGTTTCGTTTTAGAGTATATAGTTTAATAATAGTTTATAATTTCGTTTTTTTTCTTAAATTGTTAAATTGAAATTTTAATAAATAATCTACTATATAGACCATATAGTTTATATTTATAATTAGAGTTTATAAATGATGTTAATATATATGTTCGTTTTTAAAACGCTAAGTAGACAGTTTAACAAATTAAGTATTTTAATTTGTTAGTATTTAAATATTTTAGTTTATTTATATTTAAATTTTATATATTTTATTTTTTAATATTTATTAACCATAATTTTTACAAATACCAAAACAATGATTATGTTTTTAATTTTAATAGTAATTATTTTTTTTAGTTTTTATCATTAAATTTTAACAACAATTTTTTATTTTTTCCTAGGGGCTATAAGCCTATAGGAATTTATCAAAAATTAGAATGTCTCAAGTTGCAAGTGCTAGTTCGGTGGGGCAAGAGATAACCCCCAACTCTGACTTACGAATGCCCCTTGGGAAATATGTGACAATATTAGGACAGATCCCTAGTGGAAGGTGTTTTCATTGGCTTTGCTCAGAGTGTAACGATAATTTTAAGAGCTCATAGTCAAGTGAAAGTTCATTTGTGTGTGATTTATGGCACTGGAATCAAAGTTTGTGGTGGTCCAAGCAGAGGTGGAAGGCCAAAAAAGGGCTTGCCACAAGTAAAGATCCTTGCATACATCAACGGGCAAAAAGAAGCAAATGTCGTTGTGGGGCAAAAATCAAAGCATCCTATGAGAAAAACGGATCACCACCTGTTGATCCATCTTGTGCTAATGTGGTGACCCCATCACACCCCTTTCTTGCTACACCCATTGCAGTCGAAGAAGAGGATTCACCTTTGGTCGCAAGAGAACAAAATATGCAGATCCATTGGAGAGGGCATTCCAAAATGAATCTAGGGAGAGCAAAGCAGAACATCGCCCATTGTATTTACGCATGTGCACTGTCATTTAATTTTGTTAGATCACCATACTGGCAGAAAATGGTGAGATCTATCAATGTTGCCCCTAAAAAGTGTCACCCTAGGTTATGAAAAGATGTGCACCACCTTATTGACAAAAGAAAGAAAGCACATTGAAGATGCATTGAAACCCATCAGAAATTTGTGGATCGAAACAAAGGTGTCCATCATTTCCAATGGATGGAAAGATACGACAAATAAGTCATTGATTAATGTGATTACAATGAGCCCTAAAGGGGCAATGTTTTGGAGGTCGTTGATTGTGAGGGGCAAGTGAAAGATGCACGATTCATTGCTGACATCCTGATAGAGTCCACTGAGGCAGTGGGGCCTCAAAACGTTGTCCAAGTTGTAATGGACAACGCTAAAGATTGCAAAGTTGTGGGCATGTTGGTTGAAGCAAGGTATGGCCATGTATTGTGGACACCTTGTGCCGTTTATTCCCTCAACCTTATGTTGCAAAAATTGGGGACAAAAATTCACTAGATCAAACAAGTCTATGAGGAGGCGAGTGAGATCCAAATGTTCATAACCATCACAAGTCCCAAGCCTTCTTCAGGGCCTTCTCAAAATTGTAGTTGTTGAAGGTAACTCTTAATTTAATTTAATTTTATAACTTTGTAATTTGTAGTGTTTTTATTTTTGAACAATTTTTTAAGTTTATTAATTATTTGTTTTAATTTTGTATTATGTTGCTGAGACTCGATTTGCCTCGCACACCCTTGTCCTGAGACAACTTGTTAAGGTGCGTGAGGCATGGAGTAGCATGGTCATCAAGAACCTTTGGGGTGTATGGAGGTAGGCAAATAGTGAGAGGGCCACAAAGGTGAAAGGGTGGATTTTTGATGATGCGTGGTGGAAACATGTGAAGTATTTGTTGAGTTTTACTGAGCCCATCGTCAGCATGTTGAGATATGTGGACATGAAGTATCCATGTTTGGGTGAGATTTATAATGGAATTGACTCAATGATTGAGAACAATAAATCCATCAAAAATGCCAAAGAGCAATATCTCACGGACAAGGATTTCAAGGAAGTGCAGTCGCATCTCATTGCAAGATGAAACAAAATGACCACCCCATTGCATCTTCTTGCTTTTGCCTTAACACCCAAATACTACAGTGCAAAGATATTTTCTTTGCCCAGGACGGTCGCACCATATAGAGAAGTTGAGGTTGCCGAGGGATATAAGGCAGCATTCTCTAAAATATTCTCTGATTTAGAGGTAGAAGACCAAATCAAACAAGAGTTTGTGCATTTCATATCCTCAGTGGGTCACTCCCTTGGTGCTATCTATGACAAGTACAAGATGGACACTCGCTTTTGGTGGTACCTCCAAGAGCAAGCATCCACCCATCTTCAACCACTTGCACTAGAAATTCTATCACAAGTAAAATTTTAACTTTTTTACTCTACCCTTTTGACATTTTCGTTGTTTTGTTTTAAGTTTTAACTTTTAACCTTTTAATTTTTAATATTTTGAATTCTAATTCACTTTGTGGCTTCAATAGGTTGCAAGTTCCTCTTCAACTGAGCGGAGTTGGGGCAGTTATGGTTTTATCCACTCAGTTAAATACACCCACTTTCATTTTTTATTTTTTTCTTACATGTGCCATGTGAGTTTACTTGCACAAGTACACCCACTATCTGACAAATACAATTAATTTCCTTACAAGCCCGTATAGATTTCTTATAATTTATTTAATATGCCTAAATTTTTTACTTACAAACGCCACCCACTTGTACATTCCATCAACCCTAGGCTAGCATCTACTATAGCTAGTACCCATAGCTATCCTAAAAAGCCTATTCACCCATAAATAAAGTTTAAAATTCTTTTATTTTGAACTATTTTACCCTTTATTGATTAGTAGTCACCCATAAATAAAGTTTAAAATTCTTTTATTTTGAACTATTTTACCCTTTATTGATTAGTAGTCACCCATAAATAAAGTTTAAAATTCTTTTATTTTCAACTATTTTAGCCTTTATTGATTAGTATGTCTTGGTTTAGAAATTTGCTTTAAACACCCCTAACATCACATGGAGAATTTTTAAATATTAACACAGAGGGAGTTAAATTTGAATTTACACATTCACGAAGGGGTCATCATATGTGACAAATAAACTGAATTCTAATGGAACAAAAGTTCACACAAGCAGTGTTACATGTGCCCTTGAGGTAGGGTTTTCGTATTTTAGGGTTCTAACCTAAGTTCGATTCTTGTTTGAATTCTGTTAAAAAAGGTCTCGATGGAGAAGCAAACTATAAAAATAATGATTGTTCAAATAGAACCATTTTTTATTTCTAATTGTTATATTATACATACATACATACATATGTATGTATATTTCCCAAATACAATACATTGATAAAAAAATATCAAAATATTAAAAATATATAGAAATTGTGTTAAGTATCATATTTTCTAAAATAACCATATTTCCCATTACTTTCTAATATATATGGAACAATGGCATTCATAAATTTAGTTCATTAAATAAGATGAGTATATAAAAATATAGATAGGTCCAAGTTATACGTGATAAGGGTAGTGTGCCTATACCACAAGAAAAAATTATATGAAATTGTTCTTAAAGCTATTAGCTATGTGACCTAATAAATCATGATAAATATGAGGGGGCCTAGAATAATCTTTTTTAACATTTGGCTGCCCATACAATTCACAAAGGCACATCATATCCTCAAATTACTCAAATGGAGACCATGAAAATGTAGTGTGCAAGGTAAATAAATTTATCTGAAATATGAGCTGGAAAGTTTTAACCTTAGCTGACTTTATAAATTAGATGAAAATTCAAACATTGATGAATTCAATAGATCATTTACCTGCAATAAGTGGCATATCTAATACAACCATGAACTAAATCACCAAAGGCAACGAATTTTAGCCTGCTCCTTTCAAAATGGTGTAAAATCAAACCATAAAATTAACGTGCACTGAATGCAGCATCATAGGTTTCAACATTATTTTGATGCATATCATCCATCATAGCACATATTCAAGCTCTCAGGGTCACATTCTTAAGGACTCTCTCATCAAAGGGTTGATCATGTGTCATTTCTCCAGACTATTTCTCTGGATTGTTGATTGGTGCAAAGGTTTTCTTGCTACATTGGAGCTCTCTGTTGTAGACTATATGCCTATGGCAACTATACTTCCAACGACTATGAAGTTGAGGATTTTTGTGTGGATGTTCACCGACCTGCCAGAAGCATTCATTTGCTGCTACAACTTCCAGTATACCATTGAATCCTTTGTCCATCGGAAAAGAAATGAATGTACTCAATTTTGCTTTGTGATTCCAAGGGAGGTGGTATTACTAAATCAATTTTTTTTGGATATGGCCCTATTCACTTTTCATAAACAAAAGGCCATAAGCCCAATATCCTTCATTGTTTGGAGGGCAAGCTTTGATATTTTCTGAAATTCAGAGTTCCATTTAGTATAATAAGCAGTCACTGTAATACACAGCTAGATCAAGATAGAAATGCTACGGAGTAAGCTTAAAAACTACCCCTGCATGGAGATATTAAAGTGGGGTCCTTTGGAATGACTGGAGATCCAAAAGAGCACAAAAAAGTTGCAGCAGCAAACAAATGTTACAGGACACTGGTTAAATGATCTGAAGTCTTCAAGAACAAATAATGTTTTTAGAACCGAATTCACATGGTTTTTTTCTAGAAATTTTGGAGGTTTATTGAATTGGTTTGTTTAGATGATATCCACTTACTTTTAAAAATTGAAAGCCAATAATGTATTCCCCCATTATTCATAAAATCGTCACAAACCATCCAATGTGGAGTTAATAGCAATTCCTGCTGTTGGATCTTTACCATGCTCTCATCTCCAACTCCCCCTTCTTTTTTACCAGGCAAGCCTGTAACCTGCACTGCTGTTGCCCTGCTAAAACTATGGACGACCTATTAAACTAGTCACCTCTACCTAGGAAACTTCAATGGAAGATTTGAAGACCTAAACAATAGCATTTGTCGATAAGCAAAATATGGACTCCCAACGAAAGTTCCCAAGGAATCCACTAACATGATCAGAACTGGAAAATCATGCCCCATGCTAGAGCTTGTAGTACAAAACCTAATTCTTCTATACCGCATATTCTTACAGCAGAGGAACAAAATAAAATTTCTTGTTTCTTGCACTCCCCACCTCTAAATATTTGCAAGAATGCCACATCCATCATCAGAAACGTCCTTAAACACAAACTTTGTTGAGACACTTCTCTTTAAAAAATTAACCCGAACGAAATGTCAAACTACAACCAAGCATCTTCCTATATCACTGCCACACTTCTGCAGACCAAGTAGTCGCAAAGAACCAAAACCTGAGAGTTTTTAAATATTGGGCCCTAGTACTAGTACTATATGAGATTTAAGAGCAAGATCCCAAGATCGATAATAAAGAAAAACCCACAAACTTTTGATAAATCACATGAGCACCAAGGATGTCAATTATGCACCCCATAAAACAATATAAAGAATGAATGTTCAAATATGGGTGGGGCAAATACCTCTATTTATAAACCTAATCTTCATAACGTATAAAGGTGTGTTAACCCTCAAGAGCCTACTATGCCAACATCGATCCCAAAGTATTAGACAAATAAAGATAACTCTATGAGCACGATAAGAGTTTTACAACTAGTAGATATATTTATCTAAAAAATGTCAAGAGATATCAACCTCAAGGCAACTATCTTGGATTTGTCACATACCATGCTGATTAACAACCCCATTACCTTCTTTGCGAGTTTTTCACTAACTGGTGACAGATGACCTTAATTTTCCTGCACCACTGCGTCGGGCGCAAAAAGAATCTTTCCACAAAAAGATGGGCTTCAAACTCCACCGTACGTGAAAGAAATCTCAATTTTTTTATCACCTTCTCCGTGCAAGAAGAAAGACTTCAATACGATGGTCAAAACTGCCATATGACAGTCAAATAGACGTCAATTTTAAGGTCAGCCATTTTTATTGACATCTCACACTATTACACTCGCACATCCCACTCCCCCCATTTATCCATATAGTTACGCCTCTAGGAATAATAGCATATTAAAGCTTATCTTCTCATATCATGTAATTAGCAAGAGGAAATTCCAACCATGTAACATAATATATAAAAGATCATCCACTATAGGGCAATATCAAAAGACCTGCTTGTTGCTTTATCTTGTCAAGTCATTCTCTTTGCCCGAGTTTATACTCTTTCCAATTGATTTGTGGTTCACTCTTCTACTTGATTTGTGGTTACACTTTTTGCAAGAGATTTGAGGCCAATCACAAGCTTTCTACAATGACAAAGTTATATTACACCCTCATTTGAGATAGTTACTCTTACTATTATTCACTGTTGCTATTATTTAACACATCACAAAAAGCTACATTGCACCCTCAATTTTGAGATATAGGTTACTTTTGCCATTATTAAAAACAACACATTATATCATCATATTTCACTAAGTTACAGACTGCAAGAAAATAATAAAAGAAAGCAAAAAAGAATCGATCCTTGGTTAATAAATCTAGAAAGGCAATCAAATTAGGAGTGAATACTACCTCAGAAAAAGCACATGCTCGAACAATGTGCTTGTGAACAAAAGAGTGCAACTCATCTCCTGTCAAGGCATCCCATATTTTTCTGCAAAAAAGGCAAAATTCAAATACATATCTTAGTTCAATTTTATGGAGTTCATAATTACTTTTTGTTAAGCTACACAAAATCCAATAATTATAGTAACAATTATGAATTCAATGAATTTGAGTACACTCGAGCCATTTTAGCAAAAAAATGTATAGCAAAGTCTTTGGGTGTGCACATTTCAACAATAAAATGTCTTCACACTTGCAGAAGATAATAGTGGGATTAAGTCATGCATGAAATGCATAAAATGCCAGATGAGATGCATCTGGTGAGAAGCATTGTTTTATTACTGACAAAAAGGGCCTCTAAAATTGTAATCTTCCTCACTTAGCTAATGGAAGACTTGTATGTTGATCACTCCCAATGGACCAAACATACATGCAATACTGGAAAGATATAATGTGCCTTTATTGTTTATGATCTTCACACTTCACCACAATTATTTCCCATCCGTTGAAGCACTCCTCGACTGTCATGGTGCAGACTAGGGCAGTATGGAAAAGCGAAATATCAAGAGAGAAAATATGCAAACAGAGAAAACCCCTAGGATACAATGTCAAAGATAGACTAGGATATACTTTAAATAATGTTACATAGTTCAACCAACTGTGAACCTCTTGGTTCTTGATTTTATGCACAGGATAGTGGAATAACATTCATATCTAGAATACATACACTCAAAAAGAACTGCATGGATTTTTGGCATAAAGAGTGCAGTTGAGAAGATGGGACCAAAAAGGTGCAGTTGAGAAAATGGAATCTTGTGGCCCCATAATCCTTGCTTACTGCTTGAATTTGCTCCAAGTCAGCCATGCAGAAAGGTAGCAAAGCTTATTTGCATCTTTAAAAGCCTTTTGAAGCTTTTTGGACTATTTCTTGTGTACTTAGCGCTGCTCATCCTTTGCCACATGGAGCTGAGTGTTGGATTTTGAGGAGGCCGTATATTTCTTATTCCAATATTGGAATCATATGAGATAAAAGGAGAAGAGGTACAAATTTTATGATTTTTATCAATGTTGCAAGGAGACGCTTCCCCAACCGACCCTCTAGGACACATCTCAAGTAGTAGGATGTGTCTCAAATACGTGGACGTCCCCCATTCCCGCATCTCCCACCCCGTCCCATGTCAAAATATCACATCCCGTGTCAAACGTTTTTAGGTTTTTAAAAAAAAATGGAAAAAAAAATATGTTACCGATTCTTCATATTCTGCTAGCATTGGGGCCCAAGGTTCGAACCAGGTTTTGTATCTAGAGTGATTCGTCGTCCCCACCCCCAAGGTTCATCCTTAGGCACTTAGGTATGGAGGGTTCTTATCCCAGAAGAACCCCCACATACTCAAGTGCCTAAGGACAAACCCTGGGCATTGGGACAGCAAACTCGCTGCTTGATGCGGTCAACAAGAGTCAAAAATGAGTTTTTTTTTTCATTTTTTCTACAAGCTAAAAACGTTGAGTTAGTACACATACACTTCAATTTGCATCTTCTATCACACAAGAACCCAAAGTACAAGGAGGAGATGTCAAAGCATTGATATATAGATCCAAAGGTCGCTGACTCAGATGCTTCCATTTTATGCTTCTCATTAGATGACATTGGCAATCCTTCAACTTCGATGACACATAACTTAGCTAGTGGGAGTGGGAGTGGTGATAGTCCATATGGTTCTAATGAACCACAACATGATGTTGATGTCGATGTCGATGTCGATGTCGATGTCGATGTCAATGTCAATGTCAATGCTCTCGATAAAGAGCAATATGACCATGAAAATTAACTTTTAAAGTTTGATGTAATTAATTACAGCCATAGGGTAATTATTGATATTTTATATTTTATATTTTAATATTTATCATTTATGTTTAATGGTATTAAGATGAATACTATGTGGTTAATGACTATGTCACTAATTTCCTATGTATTAGAGTAGAAGTTCTATATTTTTTTTATTTTTAATATATTTTTTGTGTGGACGAACCCAACGAAAAAAAAATCCGCACCGACAAACTGTGTTCTTTGAACCCACACCAAAACCAAAAACGAACCAATAACCTAGGGAAAAAAATGAATGGCGGCACAAATGTTTTTAGGTTTTTTTGACGCTGCCCTCACAACTGCGAGCAACAGTGTCGTGAACCATAGTGCCTCTTTTTTTTTTATGTTGATAACTTTATTGTGTTTTTTTAATGTTCGTAGTTAATAATGTTTTTTTTCTTTTTAAATGTTTTTTTATGGTTTTAATTTTCATTGCTTTTTTTTCAAATGTCATTCATATTGTGAACAATGTTTTTAATTTTTTTATTGTTTTTAATATTTCATATCATATATCATAATATATAAATAATAAATAAACATTTAACGCTCACGACATTGCCTCTTTTTTTTATGTTGATAACTTTATTGTTTTTTTTTATGTTTTTAACTTTTTTTATTGTTTTAAATCTTTTTTAATGTTCATTCATATTGTGAATAATATTTTTTTAATGTTTTTAATGTTTCATAGTACATAAATTATATATAATATATAAATAATAAATATATATATTGTCGTCTCCCCATACCCTCTCCTATTTTTGAAAAAAATAGCTTCTCAATACCTGTCTCCCCATACCCATACCTATCTCCTGCCAACTATGTTTTTTTCATTTAAAAGCATAATTTTCATTTCTTTTAAGTACTCTTTTTCAAATTTTGAAAAGCATTTAATTGTTATTTGAGATATCTACTCTAAGCAAATTTGGAAAAAAAATTAAAAATTCAAAGAAAAATGAGAGGTACTCTTTTACCCATTCACTTCTGTCAAAAAACATAAATCTAGAAATCAAGAAAAATCAAGTATATCGTCAAGTATAAGGTTTTCTTGTTAAGCCGGTGTTAATGACAAAGCAAATCATTTTCACATGCCACATACGCACCACGTACCACTCTACTCTCACGTTTAACGCATCTTTGTACTGCCGAGTATATAGAAATGGTGAACGTCTTCCACGCACTGACGGGTATGTAAAAAGGGTGAGTATATAAAAGTTTGGTATATCAATCTAGTGGCATATAGAAAAAGGAACTATTTGGAGTGGTAAGGAACCAATTTGGAGGTTTCACAAACTTAAAACTCAAAACAATGCATTCAATCAAATCAATCGTTGGCACAACATCGACCAGCAAAGAAAATCGATTAGAATGGTCTCAACAAGTGGAGAACACACTCATCTTCAATGACCTATGGTTCGATATTTGCGACAAGCAGACAACCAATTGAGCCAACAAAGAATGCAAAAGATACTCAGACATGGAAGCAAAAAAACCAAAAAACATTGGCCTTGATGAGTGCCTCAATTGACAGAGATGTGTTTCGTCATATTCAAGGGTGCAGTACTCCATTACAAGCATTTCACAAATTAAAAGACCTATATGATTCGCACTTAGAGTTGGAATTCATTCAGTTGAGTTGAAAAATGGTGATGTGATGAGATTGGCTTCAAAAATACGTGCAATCAAACATGATGTCGATGCCACAGATGTCAAAATCAACATCTATATGACTGCATTCATAAAAGTTGTTCTTGTCAACTATTCACCCTACTTGGAGTCTCTACAACCAAGCAATCAGTTGAAGACTCAAATTTAATCAATTAGTTAAAAATATGGTGGAAAGAGAAAGGACCTTTGGAAGAAAAACTAAGTCCACAGGAGAAAGTGTACTTTATGTAAAGAGCAATTCTTCCAAAATATTCAATAAAGCCATGCCTTTCAAAAGTGAAGGCAATAATAAATACAAGAAAAACAGAGAAAAAGACAACAAAAATGAAACTCAAGGTGTTCAAAATCAAAAACAAAATCTCTATTGCAAATGATGTGATATAAAAGGAAGCCGTGAGACCCACAAATGCATAACACCATGGAAGAAAATTGAAGCTTACCATAAAAAGAAAAATCAAAAATCAAAGAAACAAACAAAAAGAGTCAAACTCTGCTCAATTCACCAATGAATGTGTGTTTTCCAATACAGATGATGAAGCAAACACTATATCAATCCATTCATCATGGTTTGATGCTTGAGTTGTTGATACCGGTGCCACTCTACATATGACTTTTCAAAAAGACTTCTTTGAGAAGTTCAGTGAAGAAAGTTGTGGTTCAATATACCTCACAAATAGATCATGTTTGCAACCACAATGAAGAGGTATAATACGACTCGAGTGTCCAAGTCTTCCAAGTGCACAAGCCCCTCTACAAATGACTTTTCGAAAAGACTTCTTTGAAAAGTTCAGTGAAGAAAGTTGTGGTTCAATATACCTCACAGATAGATCAATTTTGCAACCACGAGGTATGATACGACTTGAGTGTCCAGGTCTTCCAAGTTTACAAGCCCCTCAAGCATAGTACAACAAACTCGTTGAGCACCTCATGAACATGAATTTCAAACATTGAGTTTGAATATGCAATTCTTTTTGTCAAAAGAGTTAACAAAACAATTGTATTTGTAGTGGTCTATGTCAATGATTTGCTCATCGCATAAAACAATGAACGATACATTGCAAAGTTCAAATCAAAGTTGATGAAAAGCTTTAAAATGACTGATTTTTGTTATCTTCATTAATAATTGGGTATTGAAGTAATTCAAAAACCAAAGTATATCTTCATCACACAGCAAAAGTACATTGGTGACATTCTGAAGAAGTTCAAAATGAAAAATTGTAAGCCTCTCAACACACCCATGGAACATAATCTAAAACTGACATCAAAAGATACAACAAATTTGGTCGATGCCACTAAATACAAAAAAATCATTGGAAGTCTGATTTATGTGACCACAACAAGACTTGATATATCCTTTGTTGGTGATGTTCTTTCAAGATTCATGCAGCCACCCAAAGACAGTCATTGGGTAGTAGCAAAAAGAGTCCAATATCTCAAAGGAATACAAAATTTTGGACTCATACTCCAAGGCAGGACACTTCAAGCTAGTTGGATATTTAGATTTCGACTATGTCGGTTATCATTTAGATAGGAAATCCATCACAAGTTTTCTGATGAACTTGGAAATAACAATTGTCAATTGGAAATCCAGGCAGCATTATGGCCAACAATTTCTTAAACAATAAGTACAGTATATGGCCGCTTCAAAGGCAACTAGAGAGATTTTGTGACTCAAAAAAGTTCTTTCATGGTTTATGACACTTTCGCAATTCAAATGACAAAAAATCCAATCTTTCACAACCGAACCAAGCATATCAATACCAAATTTTATTTAATACGGCACTATGTGAAAGATGGCAATGTCAAGTTGCAACATTTCCCTAAATTAGAGCAACCAACAGACATCCTAACAAAAGCACTTGAACTAGAAAAAATTTTAAGTTCAGAGGAATGCTTGGTTTGACATTGACCCCCAGAGATTAAGGCGAGGATGTAACAATATTGTACATATTTGTTAATGTTCCTACGTGTCACTAGTTGCTTTTGTATTTTTCTAATAAGTTGCTTTCCATTCCTGTAGGAATAGCAAAGGTCATTTGGCTAATATGAAGTGAATAGCCATTTCTTGGCTTATTTATTGTAATGCTTTGCTCCATTTCAATTTGAATCGTGAAGACAATTTTGGCTGGCACCAAATATCGTTCATTGTCATTCCATCATTATTTTATATGCCTTGACACAACATGCAAGGAAATTAGAGCAAAAAATACAAAACAAATACGGGAGCCAAAGAAGAAATTACCGGAATGGCAAAAAGTGTGTAGTGATTTCAAAAGCCTTGTGAGAAGAAAACGTACAGAATAAGCAGCTAAACATGCTACCATACTGCACACAACCAGCTTTAAATTATATCTGAGTAAATGAAACCAAAGAAATGAGTAATATAACTCCCAGGCTTTGATATCGTGCTTTTTATGTCCCTAAGTATTTCTTCGAAACTTAGGTACTTATTTTAGTTTCTGATCTCAAGCTTTCATCTGCACAGTCTGATACTCTTCTACACAGCAGTTGTAAAATTTCAGTATTTAATATTTTGATCATAATCCTAGTCTATCTGTAAGTCTACAAACACAAACATGATAATTGCAGAATAACACCACATTCACATTTTTGGGGAACCTTAATGGGAGCCATTAGAGATGAGAAAATCAGCTAAATGAGCTACCTGAATAAACACAACCAATTATCCATTATATAACATATAGATATTGTGTTTTGAACGTCCTTTAAGATTTCTGTCAAACTTTTCTTGTTATGTTAGTTTCTGATTTCGTTTTCTTTTAGCTGTATAGTCTGATACTCTTCTTCACAGCAGTTTGCATATTGACCATGATCTGTGTTATCTGGTTGTCTGTGGATAAATGATCTGCCTGAATAAACACAACCAATTATCAATTATATGACATATACATATTGTTTTGAATGTCCCCTAAATTTTCTGCCAAATTTTGGTTGTTATGTTAGTTTCTGATTTCATTTTCATTTAGCTGTATGGTCTGATATTCTTCTGCACAGCAGTTAAACAGATGCAGCACTATGCATATTGAACATGATCTGTGTTATCTGGTTGTCTGTTGTTATGTTAGTTTCTGATTTCATTTTCTTTTAGCCACATGGTGTGATATTCTTCTTCACAGCAGTTAAACAAATGCAGCACTATGCATATTGACCGTGATCTGTGTTATCTGGTTTTGCCTGTGGATAAACAAAGGCATAAATGATTGTTGCATGTGAATACCGTTCTCACATTAATATTTTTTAACAGTATTAATGGAAGCTAACAAAAATCTGATAGAACACAGTTTTGTAGATTTCATATAACTGTTTCATCTCGTCTATTCATATATTGTTTTTTAAGTTATCTTTAAAAAGTATATAGGATCATAGCAGAGATTGAGTTCTTACACTCTACATCACAAAGTAGTAGGTACTGTGATGTTTAAGAAAAAAGCTCGAAATACGCTGAATTTCCAATGCCGGTACACCAAAATTTTCGTAGGCTTTTATTTTTTTCATATTTAAAAATTTTGATACGTTTTCTTATAATTCCTTTATTTTGTATTTAAGTTAATTTTTATATTTTTAATTTTTAAATACTTTAAATTTTGCTTGTTTTCTTATGAAAATATATTTGAAATTTACTTTCATTTTTTATTTTAAATACTTACTTTAAAAGTTTTAAATTTTGATCAGTTTATCAAAAGTTTACATGTTATTACATGGTTTTAGATAATTATTTTAACTACTTAAAAATGTTTATTTATTTTGAAATTGATGCTCTTTTTTAAATTAAAATGACAAACAAATAAAAATTATCATCAAACTTAATGACATTTCCATTCAAACTTTATCCATTGGCAAACTTGACTTAGACCTTATCCTCATCGAACATACACTCAAACTCAATCCTTGTGCCTTAGCTTACAACATATTAAAATATGCAATAATAAAATGACACCTCATTATCACATAAACCTTAACATGCTTGTTTATACTCGGGATTTTATTTAAAACTGTTTGTAACCAGCCTTCAAACAGGTACTAAGAAAATGATATATGAACCACACTCTAAATCCATCTATAAAACACCAAATTCCTAGAAAGAACAGCATGCCCAAAAATTTGTAAAGCTGATGGGAAAAGAATAATACGCGCTAAAATCAGCTGATCCTGATGCTGCACGCATAGCACGATTATCAAGGCAACAACTCCAAACAGCACCCTTGTGCCCTTCGAATGTCCCAATCCAGTCCCCCGTTTCACCATTTCTTAGCATTGTACTAGAATCTGAAAGCAAAAATAATTATAAACTACACGTACAACAAAGGGACAAGAAGAATGATAAACTATACTTACAAGTTACAACGGAAAGCAAAATGTACATGAATAACAACTTAAACATGCATATTGTGAACAAAATACAGGTTGGAGGAAAAAAAATCAGACAGTTAAAAAGTACTTCCATATATTAATAATGAGTTAAAAATACACAGCAGCTGAGAAAAGGATAGACAACATTTGTGCAGTCCTGAACTGTCTCAGCATAAGCAAAGTATCGGCATTAAAATAAATGACTAAGCTAGTGAAAAGACAGCAGTACTTTGACAATAGTCTTCTTTTGCAAAGCTACAATACCATCTTGAGGATGGTCTTCTCTTCCAAAGGAAGGTGAATCACCGAGGAACATCATCAGAGGATTTAGCTACGAGCATGCAATGCAGTATATGAGGAATGATCACCTCCATTTCAAAAAGGAGTGAACATCTCACAAAGATATTGTGAGGACAAACTCTAAGGCCAGATAACATATCTTGAGGACGGCAATCTCTACCCAAAGATGGACTAAACTGTACCAAAAGGGTATTTCACCAACCAAAAATTAGCACGTTATAGAATTAAATCAGGAGGCCCCCGAACTATAGGTAAATCATGTCCTGACAAGAAATGCCCAAAATTCAGGATTAGCGGGTGGGACCTGCAAAACAGGTCAGAGAATCAAGTTATGTGCATGCAACGCAGTATACAAGGAATAAGCCAGCATCATATAATGCTACTGTGAGGGGCCAGATGACCAATTAATCGCTTGGGCACTGCAATCTCTAGCCACAGATGGACTAAACTGTACCAAATGTGTGTTTCAAGGCAAGCAAAATATTAGCAGATTATAGAATTAAATCAGGTGGCTCTAGAACTATACACAAATGCACAAGGAGAGCCCAAAAATCAGGATTCTCAATGGGACCTACTAAACAAGCCAACAAACATCAAAACAAAGTCAAAACAAGAAGATAGCCACAGATGTTAACCCTCAACAGCAAGGAAGAAAGTCCACAGCTAAGCCACTTAAACAAGAGGGGCAGTGCCTCCCGGAGTGCTAGCAACCAATGTAGCATCAAGTAGGAGCTAGACAAACCTAAGCATCTCACAGAAAAAGATGATTTTCCTGCAGCAAATAGATGGCTGGATTAGGCCATAGACTTTGCAGTTTTGTTTATGATGATTACACTTGCTTGGAATATTTGAGGCCTCGATGCCTCCACCAAGCACAACATTCTAAAGTGTTAACTCCGGTGTCCTTTTCATTTAATAAAGCAAGCACTCAGCATAAAATGCATTTGTCCTACACAAGAGGTAAGAAGAATTTTGATGTCATAATAGAAGATGCAGAAGGTAATTCAGGCTGCATTTATCCTACACAAGAGGCAAGAGGAATTTTGATGTCATAGCAGAAGATGCAGAAGGGAATTCAAGCTGCATTTGTCCTGCACGAGGCAAGAGGAATTTTGATGTCATAGCAGAAGATGCAGAAGGTAATTCAGGCGGGCTTGCTATCTTCTAGAACCCTTTTAGTAGCTGTCAATTCCTAGACCAAAAGAGAAATTGGCTTACAGTCAACACTCAGAGCCTTGTTGAAGGCTTTTAGTTTTTGCCAACATGTGTCTATGCTGCCACTCTAACCAAAAGTAACGAAGTTCTTTTGGAAGAATTTAAGGTTTTAGAGCCTTGCATATGGGGACCCATAGAAGCCAAGGTTCTTAAAAAAACAGAATCAGATCATTGTCCGGTCACATTAGACATAGAGAAAGATAATAGTTCTAAAGGAAACCCCAACAGTTCTGAATACATGTAACAACAACACCTAGAGATTAGGGACAGAATCACAAAATAATGGAATGAACCACTTCTCTCGCAAGGAACTAAAACATACAATTGGTCCAGATATTCAAGAATGTTAAGAGTTCTCTAATAACTTCGAACAAAATTGCATTTGGTAATATCTTTGAGTAAAAAAAGCATCGTGAAATACGGACGAAATACATTCAAGCTTTCATTCAGTTGATTGAAGTTTGAGACCTCTACCAACAATTCCAGGATAAGATATATTAGAAACATTATTTCAGAATCTCGGGATGGCTAAACCTCACCATTATCCACTACTTCATATCTGCAGAAGTACCATATGGTCCAGGCATTAGAAGATCACATTCAACATCGGTAACTTGTGCTACAAATTCTCAAAGGATAATATCACAATGGCACAAAATAGAATGAAATAACAAGCAGATCAGCATAGAAGTGAACATTAACTGGGGAAAAGGGATTTGGGTGTTTCTTTGATTTCCCACCATCCACTATTTCATATCAGCATAAGAATTAGATGTTCTATAAAGTAGAAGATCGTATTCAACATCAGCAGTCTGTGCTACAAATTCTTATAGGATTAACTTGGCCATGGCACAAAATAGAATGGAACATCAAGCAGCTCAAGCACAGAAGCAAGCAACATTTCAAAAAGGGGATTGGTTCGTTCTTCATTTTCAATCATACAAAACGATGTCTCTACAGAAACAAAAGGATAATAAATTGGCGCCTAAGTTCCATGTCCCCTGAAAAGTACTTTCCAAGGTTGGTAAACTTGCTTACGAGTAGGAGCTGCCTCCACCCTTCAAGGATTGTCTAGTTCTTGATGTCTTGCTTGAAGAACGTGACTACTCACAAAATTCCTATACAGACAGAGTTAATTTGAACGATTAGGGTCGAATCACATTGGAACGAGAAGTGGAGATTGACAGGTAAGTCAAGATATTGTGTAACATTCAAAGAGTATCTTATCAAGTGGAAGAAGTTTTAAATGAAGGATTCGACATGGGAGGACGAACACTTCATGTACAGCACTTAAAATTGAGCACAACACTTTTTTTAAAAGATGGGGCATGTTACGCTTCCAGTTGTACAAATGACATATGTATGAATAGCTTATAGAGTAGCTTATGTATGGCATGCATAACCATTTGTCTTGGTCATACACATGTTTCTGGATTCTAGTAGTCAATCTCATTAGGGTTAATGGGGATGCACCAACCTAATTGAATACAAATAAGGGTTAGATATTCATTTGGACATTATCACTAGCGTAAATTTTATTTTACACTAAGCATTTGGGACATTGTCCCCCTCGAGGTGGCACTTATTTCTTATTTGTTTAAGTAATCTTGAGTTTCAAACCTACTTTTCTTCAGAATTTTGCTCTATTTCACACGTTGCAATGAATGTTACTGCTTTACTTTTCTGGACTTCTTGTATTTAAACTAGAATTCTAACACCATCAGCCTTAAAAAACTGTCAGTTTCATATTAAAACAAATCCCTATCTTATGATGACATTTTATCTTGGCTTTGGTGCAAATTTCAAGAAAAGTAGCAATAACTAATAACAAATATTCAAAGCAATCTTAAAGGGGATATCGCCTTCAGAAATTGAGCTTCTGAAACTGCCCATGAACTAGAATTCTATCACCATCAGCCTTCCAAAACTGTCAATTTCATAATAAAACAAATCCCTATCTTGTGATGAGATTTTATCTTGGCTTAGGTGCAAATTTCAAGAAAAGTAGTAATAACAAATATTCAAAGCAATCTTAAAGGGGATCTAACCTTCAGAAATTGAGCTTCTGAAACTGCCACCGTTGCAACTTTCAATCAAGGTAAGCAATTTGCAATTTGATGGAAAATTATATATCCAATTGCCTAAATGTTTTCATATTCAAATTTTTAAACGAAGAGGACATGCATTAAATACAAGTTCTCTTTTTGCATAACCCTAGCTTTCAAATGAAATGTAATTTTGGAAAATTCATAGAGATAACTAGGATTCCTAGAATAAAAAATAATCGTCTAGTGGGGAATTAATCTATGGAGAGGCATTTTTCCTTAATAATGAATCAAGGGTTTGGTGATATAAAGTAGGAAAATATAAATCCACTTGGGATTAAAAAGCAAAAAAAGCATTCTTAACAACATGGAAGGAAAAGGGGTTCTTAGAAGCAAAAAATGAACCCCATGAAAAGTGGAATTATTTTAAGGAGAGAGCAAGAAATTTCTTATTTCTTTCCCAAAAAAATCTAGACCTTTTCCTTGAGGAGAGCAAGACATTGGTGAGATAAAGTTAGACAGAATGAATAAACTTGGGATTAAGAAGTTAATGAAGCATTGTGACTTAAATGCAAGGGAAAGGAAGAAAAGTCAAAATGATATTAGGTTATAAGAGGTATATAAATGGGACTCGTATTATTTCATTAGCATCATGTAAAGTATCGATTTGGTTACACTCTCATTATGGGAGATATTTTGGAGTGTATCCCCCCCTAAATAATTATTGTACGGTGTAACTCTATCTTATCGGTATTCTCTTGAGTATATGGAATTAATGGGTATGTTGGTACCCTCCATGTATCTCTCTTGTGGTTATGTTATTCTCAGCATTATTACAAGTAGCTTGTTTCATTACACTAGACTATTGACATGAGACAAATCTTTCAAAGCACTATTCCATCTTTGGAACATTGTCAAAAATGATAATCCATTAATTCTTGATTATGTGCGATTCTTGTTTTTTTAATTACTTCTTATTTTATTACAGGGTAGTTGGATGATGAGTCACATCAAGAACATCTAACATTTCATCAAGCATGCTAACCCAAAATAACACTAACTTTAGTAGAACAAAGAAATGTTACAAATGATTATTGGAAATATTGCATCTTTGGGATTTTGGATAGTGATATAATAGAAGATGTGGACTGAAAAACATGTATCGATTTGTTTTTCTTTCTTCATTGTTTTCCATCCATTTTCCTAAATTGTTCATTAAGGGATTCTTTCCAGTCTTCAATTCCAATGCCACCCTATTCAAATGCGATAAAAAATCTTAACCCTCTCTTGGTGTACCTCACCTACGTTTTCAATAATTAAAGAAGAAATAACAAACTTATAGCTCTCTAGTTAAACCTAATAAAGTAGTAAAAGTATATAAAATAGCCAGCGTTTCCAGCAGACAAAAAGCCTTCAAAAATATCCTCTTGTAAATGACAAACCAAGAAGATGGCTCCATATGAAGACAGAGAAGTAATGAAAGAATTTGGGTTGCAATAAAAAAGGTTTATGATCGAGGAGAGAAAACTTCTTGTATCAAGACTCAATGGAACATGTTTTCACGTGGTCGTGGACATTTTTCTACAGTGGAGGCTCTCTATGATATGCATGTGAAGGACCCAATAGAGTGGTGATGGAACCATAACAGTGAAGCTCCTGAATTGCAATCATTTGCAATGTAGTTACTCTCACAAGTAACAAGTTCATCATCTTGTAAAAGGAATTGGGGTACTTACGGTTTCATTCATTCATTGAAGAGAAACCGACTAGGGTCAAAGAAGGCAGAGAACCTAATGTACATTCATAGCACACTCTATCTTCTTTCTCGTGTAGACCCAAGGTACAAGGAAGGTCCTTCAACAAAATGGGGCCACATTCCACCTGATGGAGCAACAAACATATCATTTGAGGATGATATGCTAGAGGCAAATGGCCTCAAAAATTTGCCCCTTATTATATTACTAACAGATGACCCATAGCTTGAGAGTGATGCCTCTCTAGACAACATCTTGGAGGACCTAGAGGATATAATTGATGTGACAGTTGATCCTATTGTATCGGATCAGATATGATCCAAATTCACGTGTTTTTTGTTTTTTGCATGCCTATTTGTTGGCATTTCATTGTATATGATGACCCTTAAGCTTAATATGATGAGATATTCATTCACTCAAGATCTTTGGTTGGCTTGTATTATACTTAAGTATATTGCTAGTATTGGCATTGCAATAGTATAAATTTCTTTAATTTTTTCATAACATATATAATTATTAATATTATATGTATATAATATATTAATATATAATATTAAATAATAAATATATATTGTCGTCTCCCAGTACCCGTCTCCTATTTTTCAAAAAAATGGCATACCGTTACCCATACCCATCTCTTGGCAACTATGGATTTTTCAGAACCTTTTTGAGAATTCCAGATTTCTGGATATTATTCCCTCTTGAACAAATCTGGATTTTCAAACTTGTTAACTATGCTAAAAAGGCACCAGTGTTCGAGTCCCTCCCTGGCCCCGTGGTACCAGTATTAGTCATGTCTAGCCAGCGGCGCCGGTCACGTTAAAATGTTTACCAAGCTTTTTTAAAAAAAAACTATGCTAAAAAGGCAACTTTGTAAAGCAAGTTTTTCACTTTTTTGTAGCAAGTCAAATTGGCGTGGAAATAGAGCCAGGGAAAGTTTTAATTGCAAGTGCCAAGTAGTCATGTTTTATTCATGATCTGTGCAACTATGATTTAAAAAACCATAACAAGCAAAAAATGGTCAAATGTACTCTAAAAACAACAAAGACATTTAAAATGCAAAGCTGCCATGACCTTTTGTATAAAGGTTTAAATAAAAATCTATCCTGGCCTTTGTATACAATTTTCAAAACCATGGTGCAACATTCAGGTATTGACAATTCTATGTTAACAAAAGCACCTTATTTTGGCAGAATTCTATAAGAAAATTCTTTCATAGAATCCTTCTGTCTTCTGTTATCAACCTACAAATTTTCCATGCACAGTGTGCAGACATTATTAGGATTCCAAAACATGGAAATAAGCTGACATCAAAATCCCAGTACAATTTCAATGCAATAAAAAGGGCTCTAATTTTAAAATATGCAGCATCAGGTATTTCCTTGGTCCGCTTTCAGGAAGCGGTGTTTATTATAACTCCTGTAGCTTGTGATCATATAGTAGTTGTATAACAGATTTGGTTCTAGAATTATTTTTAAAATATCCTCTGCTTTGATGTCAAATGTTACTCTTAACCTATAATCCAAAGTTCAAATTCAATGGAAAGAATACCACAAAGCCAATAATCAAGTAAATGAAATTTTAAATCTCTACAACATTTCAAAGCTCGAAGCAATTATCTTGAAATTGACGCCATCAGAAACAATATTCTTAACACACATTCAAAAGTATAAGCTTAAGTGGTACATCTAGGCAATAGAGACAAAGCTTGAAGCAATTATTATAAAATCAGATACCCATAGAAACAATCTTCTGAACATACAGTCAATGAGATAAGCTTGGGTGGTAAACCAATGGGAATTTGAAAAGGAAGCCCCGGGTTCAAGCCCCCAAATGGCAAGCTTGATGTAAAAGTATGTAATATACTGCATCCAATTCTAAGTATATCATAGCTCAACAGAGGTAGCCGGGTGCAAGGCCTGGGTAAATGTAATACAATAGATAGTCCTCAACATTCAAATCAAAGGATTTTCAACAAGTGCGTGAGGCATAGCCCAACGGAGGAAACCATGTGCAAGTCACAAGTGATTTGCCAGAATGGAAGCCCCCAACATCCAAGGTGAAGGTTTTACATTTTATCACAAGTGGGTGATGCATAGCTCAACAACAAAGACCATGTGCAAGTCTAAGGTGAATTTGACCAAATAGATGGATTTGGGCATCTTGCCCAAAGGTTTCACCAGAAAAGGATGGAGTGTAGTTCACAGAAGAGATCATGTACAACTCCTGGGTGAATTTGACAGTATAGATGGGCCTCAGCATCTAACCCAGAGGTTTTCCAACAAGTGTTTGGGGCGTAGCTCAATGGAGGAAACCATGTGCAAGTCCTTAGTGACTTTGACAAATGGAAGCCCCCGACATTCAAGCTGAAGGCTATCACAAACAGATGGGGCATAGCTCAACAGAGGAGACCATGTGCAAGTTTGGGGTGAATAAGACAGAATAGATAACCCTGGGCATCTAAGCAGAAGGCATCCCCACAAGTGGGTGAAGCATAGTTCAACAGAGGAGCCCACTAGCAATTTCTGAGTGAATTTAACATAATAGATGGTCCTCGGCATCTAAGTCAAAAAGTTTCCCAACAAGTGGGCAGGTTGTACTACAACAGAGAAGACCATGTGAGGTTCCCTACAAGTGGATGGGGGAGTAGTTCAACAAGAGAGCCCATGTGAAGTTTCCCCACAAGTGGGTGGGGCATAGTTCAAAAGAAGAAACCACTACAAGTCCTCAGTAAATTTAACAGAATAAATGGCCGGCCTTTAGCATCTAAGTCAAATGTTTCCCCACAAGTAGTTGGAGTGTAGTTCAACAGAGGAGACCATATGAGTTTCCCCACAAGTGGACAGGAAGTAGTTCAACAGAGAGGACCATATGAATTTCCCCACAAGTGGACAGGAAGTAGTTCAACAGAGGAGACCATATGAGTTTCCCCACAAGTGGACAGTTAGTAATTCAACAGAGGAGACCGTATGAGTTTCCCTACAAGTGAGTTGGGAATAGTTCAACAGAAACGACCATATGATTCTCCCCACAAGTGAGTGGCACGTAGTTCAACAGAAACGACCATATGATTCTCCCCACAAGTGAGTGGCACGTAGTTCAACAGAGAAGACAATGTGGGAGTCTTGGGTGAATTTCACATAGATAGCCTTCTGCACAGCCCCACGTAGTAGACCCTGTGCATGTCCTAAGTGAATTTGACAAAAAGGTTTCCCCTCAGGTGGGCAATTTAAATATTAAAAGCTAATATTCTGAACATACCAATCTGGCTTTAAAAACATTAAAGTTGCCTGATCTCATTGCCATTTTCTTTAAATAGAAATAAAATAACTCAAAAACAACGATCAAAATTTTCAGGAGAAAAAAAAGGTAACCATCAAAACCTCCGAGTTTTAAATTTGCGATCCTCAACCAAAAACAACCCCCAAAAAAAAGAAAAAGGTACCGAAAGAAACAACTGACCTTTACTAGCGCTAATAAGGAAGAATCCATCAGGCGTTACCGGGCTGTAAAACAAATCCACAATGGGCCTCGAATGACCATGGCAGACAAGGGGCACCACAACTTTCTTCTTGTCCATTTTAGCTGCTTCTTTCTACCCTCAGAATAAGAAATTTATAATTGTAATAACGAATAAAACCTTTTATTCTCTGCCGAAGAATTTAAAAAGACTCTTGGCGCTATAATCCGGGCTTCCTGTGCTCCCGCCTTGTAAGAGGTTTTGAAAAAACGAAAAATCGAAAAATGAGGTTTTAGTGGTCAGGAAATGGTGGTTTTTGCGAGGGCTTTAAAGGGTTTAGTGGCGGCCTTTGCAGGGAATGCGAAAATGGGCGGAAGGGCTACTTAGATGGATGGCTGGAATTGGAGTGACGGAGTGAAATGGTATGGAACGGATTCGGCTGAAAACCTCAAACGAGGGTTCGAAGAAAAAGGACTGCAAAGGGGCCGGACTTTAAAGGGGACAAAAGGAAAAAGGAAAAAGGAAAAGGGCAAAAGTAACAGTTGGTAGCGCCCTTTTATTTGTAGTTAATTTAATCGGAATTTAAGATTGAAACGGACCCTTTCGAGTTGCCCGGAAATTATGCGGTACGAGTGCGTTATTTCTCCAATTGGAGGGGTACACGTGGTACGTTGTCTGTTTTTTAATTGTTTTTAGCGACGGTCGTTGTCATATCAAGGCCACATTAATTTATTTATTTTAAACAAACGTTAAGAAGAGACGCAAAAGTTGAGTTGATTGGTGTGTATTTTTATTAAGAATGAAATTTTATTTAATTATAAAGATATGTATATTTAATTCTAGTATATTGATATTCGAGTCTAATTTGCAATCTTAAATTTATATATAAAATATTGTATTATTGTTATTACATTTTATTTTAATTTTATATATATCAATTTAAAATTTGTAAGAATTAATATTGAAATTATTTATATAAATTTTCGTATTACTTATCAAATAAGTTATATTTATCGTTTACAATAAAAAATCAATATTCTATCAATTTTATATTTCTAAAAAATACAAAATTTTAAACAAAATTATATGCATACGATATGTTATTAAATGTGCAAGTATACATCTATTTTTGTCATAATTTTTAATTTTAAAAATTACAAAAATATATACTATTCTAAAACATTAACTTTAAACATTTTATAGTGGTTGTTCATTAGACCTTGGTAAGGAAGTAAACTACACATGAGTTATGTAATTTATATAATGTATTATTCCAACTTTTTAATAATTTATACAATATTTCATTCTAATTAGAATAAGTTATTGTTTTAAGTGTGTGTAATTTTTCTTAATAAAAAAATGTTAGTCTTTTACCAAATATTATACATAGAAACGTTGTTTGAATTATAACAATGTTCTATTTTAATTTTTTCAAAATTCACTCTTTGTTTTTATTGTTGTCAAAATATAAGAAATCAATTTTAATTTTTACAATACACCTATATGATATCAAGTGAATAATATTAAGTGAATTACATAATAATGTACAAAGTAATAAACTAAAATATATGTATTTACTAGTCCAATCTAGTCGTAACAAGTCATAACATGAAGGAATCTCTTCATATGATTTTTGTGTGGCATGTCTTATGCAAAAGACAATTTTGATTAGAGAGAGGTATCTCTATTTAACAATTTAGTGTATCACCCACTTTCCTTGTGAATTGATATCATCCATTCTTTAAACATTTTATTATTAGTACTATGAAAGTTTTTAAAACTAATTTTAATTTTCAAGATAAAATAAACAAAGATGTTATGTGCCAAGTCCTTACAGAAGTTTATAATAGTTTCAAAATTTATTTTAAATATTGATTATAGAGTAAACATTTTTATCAAGCAAAATTATTTTAGAATAATTATGACACTATTAAACTGTTATAAATCGTTTTATAGTGACAATATTTATTGTTTACACTACCTACATTTTTAATTATAGAATGCAAGTGGACCATGGTTGGTTTGGAGGATAGAATGCATGGTCATTTTTTCAATATTAATTCCCTGTCAATAGTGGTTAACTCGACACGGCCAAAATGCATGTGTGACTCAGAGGTCAAAATGCAATGTCATTTTTATATTGTTAATTTTATGTAACTATGGTTGATAAGAAATGACTATCGACATTACGCATAGAACATAAGTGTGATTTTCATGTTGAGTTTTTTAACTTCTTTTCTAGAAAATAGAAAAAATAAATTATATGTGATCTGGGTCTCTTGCTTAGACCCTATAAAGGCTTATTTCATGTGACTCTTGATGGATCAAAACTCCCTGTAAGTAGCCAAGTTAAAGTGCGCAAGTAGTAATACCTCGCCTGCCAATCCCCCCGCCCCCCACCCAAAAAAAAAACACCTTAAAATATGTACTAATTCTAAAAGAATTTTATTTCCATTCCATGATGTTATAATTATCCATATGGAGTAGTGGAGGACAACTCTATGGTACAATTGCTACAATAAGTCATTCTTGCAAAGTGGTTAACAAATATTATATCATGTAATTATAATACATATTTGACATATTTTGTAATTTAAGTTGTAAACGTAACAATTTTTATTCAAGATTAATAGTTTAAATGTGCGTAAATATTTATTTTTAATATAAGATTATTATTAATTAAGAATTAGAAGTGTATTTGAATTGATATTAAGTAATAAAGTTGTGATTTGATTCACATCAAATAATGAAGAAGTTACAATCTAATTCATGAATATTATCTATATTTCAAGTCACCTCTTAAATTCATCATCAATACAAATATGATATTATAAATAAAATTATTAATTATAAAATGACTTAATTTAGATTGTATGTACTTATTTTAAATGTTTGTTTTAAACTACTACTCAAAACCATACACTTTATAATTTTAATTCATGCATGCACCCACTTCAACATTACACTTTGACACATAATTAAACCCAACCATTTGGGATGGCCTTCCAGGTTTCATTATAAACATTATATGTGTTTTTCTTTCTCTTAATTATTAGTACCTGGATGGTACTATTGGTTTTGTTACAAGCATTTACTTTGGTCAATGCACTCTTTCCAACGAATCAAAATAGGTTATGCATTGTAAATTATCAATTTACTAATGTTTCACAGAAGGCATAAATATATTTTAATATTTTCCTACTTATGGGTATTTAGTGCGTAAATTACATAAAGTTTATTGAACCAATTCTTTTCCATTTGTTATGATTTCTATTTTCTCAAAGTTCACCATCATGTACCTACGCATTCAATAAGAACTCTTAGCAACATATGACTATGGCTTTATTTTGTTTTATTACAACAAACAAATAGGTAAGTCATGTGATGTCAAACTACTATGGTGGACAAATTCACAAGTTCCATGTATACGGTAGTGCCTCATGTGTCTTCAGCTGCAAACAAGGGTGCCCCATGACAGCACAAGGAAACATAACTACATGCAATTACCATCTTCCTTGCTACTAAGTGGCTGACATTCCAAATGTAGACACTACCTCGGCTTGCTCTCTTCACAAACATTTTAGAATTTTAAATTCACTATATAGCCTTCACCACCACCGCCTCTGAAATTTTCCATCCTCTGCAATGCTTACAATTAATAGGTATTTGTTTTACATAATACGGTTTTTAATCACAATATTTAGAAAAAATATAGTGACTGTTGTTACTAATCTTATTTTTCCTTTCACAAATGAAACAAATACAATAATATGCATCCATATATATTAATTTATCATATAGTATAAGAGAGCTTATTTATTAATAGGAAGAAAACCTGAGAATTGTTGGTTTCCTGGTCTCCAAGTGGTTGCAGTCTGTTTATAGCCCCTCAAAGTATCTATTATGGTTGTGGTTTCATGTGTGCCAACTGTCTACAAAAATCTAAGATTGATTTCTTCTAAAAATAAATCCTCACCAAAAGATGAAAATATTGTTGCCAAGAACAACAAAACCCATCAGTCTAATGACAATCAGAAACAGGATGAAGATCATTAGATGAAAGCCAAAGAAATTTTTATCATCTTGTTTGCCAAAAGGGTAAAAATTGTAATCACATTGCATTTAATTTTTCCAATGGTACTGAGTTTTTATTTGTATTTACATGAATTAGTTTTTATTTCCAAGTGGTGATGGAATTGCATTTAAGAAGATCTCAAAAGTTTACCTAGCCTTATGAGTTTTCTGACTAAACAGGTGACTAGATATGTCATATACACTTTTACAACATATAATAAAAGAATGAATAATTTAATTATGTCTTATAGGTGCATATACATGGAAATGGAAGTGGTAATGATGCAAATAACACATTACATGCAAAAATATTTTAAAACTTCAATTGTAACTTAGTTTGTCACACAGATCCTATAAAGTCTCTTGTTACACAAATTTATTTGATTTTATTTTTGATATGTTGCCCTACAACATATAGTGAATATTTGGAAACATTGTTATATGAGCAAATGTTGGCTTTGATCAGCGAATTCACCCCTACTTCTATAAATCTTGTGGTAAATTGCAACACTATTCTTGGTGAGCAGATGGTGAATATATACAAGAACACCAAAGTCTAGGCATTTAAGGATGGATTGATGTTAGGATCTGTATTTATCCAGAAGTACAAGCTCAATCATTCAACTTCCTCTGTTGTATCCACATGGTTACTTCCATCTTTACTTATGCATCAAACATTTTTAACTACCAAGTAGAATATCTTGAAGGCCATCATTTTCCTTTAAATTCTTATATCCCAATGATTCCCCTTGAATAAATAGAATTGGCATTAGAGGATGAGGAATTATGGATCTGAAAAGAGGAAAATTGGATAACCTTTAAGAACAATGATTGATTATTTCCATAATTTATTTATATATAGCTATGTCGTACACCTTCCCTTTCATTTCATTTTCAGACTATACATACCTCAGCATGACTATAAATTTCTACCAACCTTCTTCTAATAATTGATGTCTATAGAGTGGCTTTCAACAGTCTTATTTTGCCATGGATTATTTAGTGCATATGATACATGCACCTATGTAATAATCTACACTCAAAGATGGACCTTTAAAAGTAAAAATTGTGGCTTAGAGTTGTCTAACATGGATACTTTTTAGCTTGTCTCCACTCTCAATTGCAAGTCATGTTTGGTATTTACAAGTTAAATTACTTTGGTTCCCATATGGTTAAATTTAACTTTCCCTTTCAAGATCCAAAAACTATAAAATATTTAATCCTACCATATATCAGTGACAAGAATAAGGATGTTCAAAATATTAATTAATCAATAAAAGCTAAGTAACAGGTTTGGTCAACTTAATATATCAATTCCTCACACAAACGTTGTATAATTATTCCACACCAAACCTAATATTTTAAATTAGATAGTGTACTAAATTTAATACATTGTTTCAAATATACACACTTTCATACCTAAGAGTATCTTTCATTATAAATTTTAATATGTTTTGTAAGAGTACCTTCCATTATAAATTCCAATATGTTTTGTTCCCATCTTTAATGGAGACAAATCCAGACCACTGGCCACTATTTAGAACTATATAATTATTCAGTTGCTATATGTTTATTGTTTGCAACCGATAAGATATAAGAAATTATTTGTAATATATGTAAATGCAACTTGTTATTTCAAGCCAGCCAGGTACTATAACTATCTCATAGCCCTTGTTATATCATGTAGCATCAAATTCATCCCAAAAATAGACACATAGGATAGAAAATAGGCATCTAAAATAGTTAAATGATATTCAGAAAAGGAAAAAATAGAATATGCTATTGACAAGAGACTGAGAAAAAGATGTTCATTCCATACATTGATAGAGAGTCAATGCTTACAACATTAAATGGATGCAATTAAGTTTAAAATTGAGTAGTAGGTAGCCATTGTTAACCTTGTATGAAGCTTTGGACCAAATACATCCCTACATTTCTCTTACAATTATGATTTCACCATGGAACTCTTTCAGAAATCTCAGCTCCTAACTCGTAGTTTTGAAACACCCTGTAAAATAGTGTATCCAGAGCAAACGTTTCATTCCACACCATCCAACCGTCAGGGTTTGTCACTTCCCACAAATATGATTTTATAAAAATATTCATGGAATCCATCTTCCATTGTTATCCCAAATAAACCCTATGAATGCTCAGATTTGCATGAAATTCCTTTATGTAATCCTCCATCCCATCGACATAACAACCATCAAATACAAAGCCCATAGGCACAATTTGTGTGGCCTTGCACTATGATGAGGTCATTCTCATTGAATTTTGTTCTGAATTGACACAGGTGCACATGAATGGAACATTTGTGAAAAATGGTAGTTGCATTTTCAAAAATGAAGTCATGGGTTTCTTGGATTGTGTAGTTATGGTAGATTTGATGCAGAACACATTATGTCAAACCCATTCCCAATGAAAACATATTTTTAATTATAAGTCATGATTCCCCAAATTTGTAGAGTTGTGTGCTCTGATAATGTATTCATTCTATGTATTGTATATGACATCAACGATCTGCCCTTTAATAACATATCAACAATCTCATCCGATAAAAATATAGATAAATGTCATTTTTCATATTTTTGGTTATCAAATGCACAAGTTGGTTATTGAAAAATTGCAAATATTTTACGCACAAATAATAATGAATTTTGATTGGAGAAAAGGAGAGAGTTTAATCACAAATTAAATCAAACTGATTCCTTTAGTATATCCTCTGGGACTAATAATGCATAACACCACCTTTCCCATGAATTGATGTCATCCATTCTTTAAACATTGCATTATTAGCTCTATAAAAGTTTCTAAACTAATCTTAATATAATTATCAAAATAAAACATGTTTCTTAAAAAAAATATCATGTCCACATGAACTCATTTTTATTGAACTACAAAGAATAGCCAAAAGGTTGAAGATCGATTTTAACCTATATTTCTTTTTTTTATTATTGAATCATAAGAAACAATATAAAAACTCTATAAATTACTAGACTAGTTCACATAGAAGTTGATTTTTATATTCATACATAAAGGAAAAAAGGCCACTCCCAACCAAAAAGGGCTTGCTTTAGCTTTCATTGAGTAAGAGTAAAAGCATAACGACCTTGGTACATTTCTTCTCTCTTCAGTCACTAAGTAACATAAATGGTTATATTGAAAAATAACATATATGCCTTTTGGGTTTGTGAAAGGCTAAAAAGTAATAGTGGTGTCCTTTTACAAAGAGATTTCATATTGGGGCTTATTTTCTCTTTAATTTTGGGCAGAGTGGCTCTATGCATCATTACAAGTTAGAAAATTATGTACAAAATATTTGCACCTTAAAATAAGGAGTGGTTATTATTTAGAAAGAAGCTTTTGAGGGGTGGGAAGTAGTAGGGGGTTAAAGATTTATATAGTTGCTCCTATTTTTTTGGTTGTTAGTTATACGTTTGTATCTAATCAAATTTATTATTATTTTTCAAATAATTTTTTTAGTAAAATGCTCCTAATTTTTCTCAACACCATGTATTGGACAAAATTTTAAAAAGTATGAGACTACTAATAAGGAAAAATACTCCTATAATTTCTCAGCAGCATCCCTTGAAAATAATTAGCTATCCCCGAGCATGGGATCCCTACCTTATTTGTATTTAATTTAATCGAGATTTCAAAATAAAATGGACCTATTTGAGTTGCCCAAAAATTATGTGTCACAAATGCATTACTTTTTCAATTGGAGCGGTATATGTAAACACCTAAAATTGGCCACAACTAGTTTTCGACCAGACTTCAGATTGATTCCTACCAACCATTGCAAATTAAGCCTAAAAATTATTAAATATCCTAAATTTACTTGTGCATCATTAATAAAAGCTCATAATCACATTGAGGCATCCCTAATTGGAGTATCATATGGTATGCAACAATAACCTCTCATAGATTCATCCCTAATCATCTTGCAGCATCACAACAGTCAATTTGGCCTATGGACCTATTAAGTGGGGCACATGAACAAATATCAAATCTTGAAAGAGCTAAATGGTTAATCAGAATTAATTAGCAAATAAAACAAAATTAAATGCCTAGTTGAATTATTCATGTGCAATTAATGAATAGCTAAAAAAAGAAAATAAAAAATTCAATTATCTTAGCCTTTCATCATGACATTTATGAGTTGTCAAGCTCTTTGAAAATATCTTAAAATATCTCATTCTGGAGACCCATGTCTATTCATTGCAAATCATGATTAATTGATCATCATGAACTCTAATGGGGTTATATTTGACTCACTTAGGTTAGGTTTGAACCCATTCCATGTTTAAATTCCACCTTAACTCTCCTTAGGTTAGGGTTAGTTCCTTAGCCTATAAATATAATGCCTTACCTATATAATTTTAAGCTATTTTAATGCAAAGTTATCATGCACAAATGACTTCAAAGCTTTGAGAAGATTAGTGTTATAATGCAAAAATTACCTTGAAGAGAAGGTTATAATTCTAAAATCTTGAGCCAAGCCATAATACAAGCCATGGTGCCAAGGAGAGAAGGAGCTACACAACCTCCATTACTAAAGACTCTTTGAAGCACAAGCCAAACAAGCCACTTAACATTGCATTTGGAGCTCCCAAGGAAGGTAAAGGATTCATTGTCTTTTGCATTTTAGTTGTGCTTTCATTTGTCTTTTGTTACTTAGCTCACTCCTGAGATCTAGGCTTGGAGTGCAAGTGTTAGTATGTTTATTGAAGTTTTTATTACTTGAACTAACATGCTACTAACCTCCCTTCTTAGATTCCTATGATCGCAAATGGCATGTCTGGTAGGACCTTCAAGCATCCCATATAGCAAAGAGATGAAAATGCTACTATTAGTTTTTCTATTGAGTGCTTGACAATCTTCAAAATCTAAATTTTAATATTATTTTTCACGTGTTCTATTTTTTAGCGATACATAGATTACATAGAGACTGACATTAGTTATAACAAAACTGATGTCGATTTCAATTGATCGGTGTTGATTCACCTAAAATTGACATCAGTCTCTATGTGCATCACCTAGAATTGATGTCAGTCTCTGTGCTAAATAGCAAGTTGATAGGCCATCTTTCAGAGCTTTGTTTGGGGTCATCCAGACTCCGTTTTTTATGTTTTTCTTAAAAAAACTTGTGTTTTATCCTAAATTTTCAAAATATGCTATCGATTTACCTTCAAGTTGCATAAATGTTTCATAAAATCTTTAAAAAACCCTAACACTTTTTACAGGACCCAAAGGCCACAAGGAGACATTTAAAACACTTATAATTTTCACATTTCAAAGCGGTGTTTTAAGAATCTTTTTGTTTAAATCATTTTTGTTTTATTTCAAGCTTTCAACAACAAATGCCAAGGGGCTAACTTTCATAAATATTTCACTTTGGTGCATTAAAATAAACACTCACACTTAGATTACATACTCTTAAGAGTGTTTTATTTTTATGTGTGTTCTTTCAAAGCTATTTGTTTTCATAAAATGATTAATGTGTGTATTCTCTCCCTTCGTCCCTTTATAGAACTTGGGTGATAAAAAATGTTCTTTCTTTGCATTTGTGCCTTGTCCAAAGGTGTGAAAAGAATGTCGTTAAGGCTCTCCTCAAATCTATATGGTTTGGGCGATCTAAACGTGACCCTAAAGTCCTTTCACTTATCATTTATTTTTATGCATCTTGGCTTATGAGTGGGAGTTCATCACCTCCTCACGAGTTCTCTAAGGGTGCATTAGCCTAGGGTTTCATCTCCTAGCATCATACCAACCTTGATCCATAGTGGGGTATATAAATTAGGGCACATATACTATGATTGCCAGGGGCTGAGTGGCTAACCTCTCCAATCATAACAAAAACCCAAGTCAGGTCCACCTAACCAAGGGATTCCATTAAGAAGTACAAAGATGGAATTAATTTGTAAAGGAAAAAACCCTTACATAGTAAGTTAGTCGATATGGACTCAATTGATGTGAGGCATCTCTAGTGTTAACCACACTTAGGACCATCTAGAAATACACAAAAAAATAGATTAAAACAACCCCACTTGTCATAGATATACTATTGATGTAGGGTGAGTACCCCAAAGTTCCATGTCACCATACAATCTATAGGGAGAAGAGGGGGCCTAAAAACCCTACTTTTCATGCACTTTTATTTTTGGATTAACACTTAAAATCCTCTCAAGAGTATGTATATAGATAGAATTTGACAGTACTATGCAACCTTGTCAGTTCTAGGATCTAGGACATTACACTTAGGTATTTGCATCATTTTATCCCTTATTACATGTTCTTGAGTCTAAGCTATCTACTTTGTTTAACTTCCTATGTCAAAATGAGTTTTGTGTTCACATGACTCCATTATTTGAGGAGGCATTACGTCATCTATTTGACACCATACTTTTTCCTTAGTCTTTTGACAAATCTTTGTGTGTGTGTGTGTGTGTGTCACTTTACGCTACCTAATCCATTTCAAGTTTCATGCCTTAGAGTCTTGCAACAAACCATCAATCATACCTTTAGAGTGTGATAACACCATTACACTATTTGAATCATTTCATATAATTATTTTACCTTATGTCCAAGTTTTTTATTTGAAACCAATCCACATGTGCCTTTTGAATCTTTGTCTAGTGTCATTATGTCATTTACTTTCTTTTAGTTTGTTGTTTGTTCAAATAAGCCTAGTTTTCTTAAGCTATGTTTTTAATTAACCTTGACAAGTTCAAATCCAAACATTGATTAATTTCTATTTATGCCTTGTGTAATTTTGGGCCTAGACATCGATCTTTATCTTTTGGGTTGTGCAACTTAGGTTAATTATTTAACCAATTTGAGAACTATTATTTGTGCCTAGAGTTGGGAGAAATAACCTATCTCTCCTCGTGCCTTATACCAATTAACCAAGTTCATGTCTGAAGTTGAATGCCAAGTTTATGCCAATGTGTTTCAAATTTGTTAGATTAAATATCTCACCTTATTTTTAAGTCTAGATTTTGTGTGTGTTTTGCCAAAAATCCTGGCACATGTCTATTTTGAGCCTAGCTTTTGACATTGTGTTTGGCCAAAAGATCTACCAACTTTTTATTTTCTTAGATTAGACTTGTTTGGAACACTTCAAACCTAGAGTTTGTCATTTTGATTTTATTTCATCCAATTGACCTTTTGAGTGAGACATTTGACATTAGACATTTGATGTTAGATTATTTTATACCAAGTTTTAGCACATACCATTTTGGAGATATATCCCCCTTAGACCAAGTTAGATCAAGTTCAAACCTTTTGTCCTTTGGACACTATTTTTTTAGAGTTTGTAAAATTATAGGCCTTTTATAGAGCATTCATCATTAATGTGGATATGTCTCGCTACACTTACGGAGTCATGTACAATCCAAGTTATGATAGAATGGCCATACAAATTGACTTTGTTTGAGACCCCTATCATGAAGAAGTGTCTTGTGAGATAGATCTATATCCTCCTTACAACACTTAATCTAGGGACTATAGCCAAGATCTTCAAGAGAAGCATGTATTAATACCTTCTTTTGGCTATTTAACATATGATGTTCGCCATCTCACCAATCATGGCATCTGATCCCCCACCTATACTGTTAACCCTCCTTCAGACTCCACATGTCACCAAGCTCCATAATGTCCAAATATTACCATTCCAAGACCATGTGCTTTGGCTTCTACAAGCAACCAAGCTCCACGATGCCCAACCATTTCTATTCTAAGCCCTCATCCTTTGGCTTGTGTGAGCAACCAAGCTCTATAATGCCCAATCATTTATATACCAAGACCTTATCTTTTGGTTTATATGAGCAACCAAGCTTCACAATGCCCAACCATTTATATTCTAGGCCCTTATCCTTTGGCTTGTGTGAGCAACAAAGCTCCATGATGCCCAACCATTTCTATACCAGGACCTTGTCCTTTGGCTTGTGCGAGCAACCAAGCTTCGTAAAGCCCAACCATTTCTATTCCAAGACCTCATCCTTTGGCTTGTGCAATCCACCCAAATTTATAATGCCCTACCATTTCTATCTTAAGGCCTCATCCTTTAACTTATGTAAGTAACCAAGCTTTATAATACCCTACCATTATCATTATAGGTCGTTCCCTGTATGGTAACTCATCCCAAAAAAGTTGTCCAATCACAACTCGATGGGTCATAGTTACTATCTTAGGACATACACCAACCTTTGTTAAACCTATCATTATCCAACCACTGGCCATCCTTCATCCATTGCCAACCATTCCCCACTTTAGAAAACCCCTGCCAATCATCAAGCCCCAATCAAGCCATTTAAAACCTCTTCAATCGAGCCAATCATTTGAAGACCAAGATATGTTCAAAACTTGTAATTTACAATTGATTCCAAACTAAGGCCAAGAGAACTAACCAATCCAAGATGTTTTTATTGAACCACCTATTTGTGATAAGTCAACTTATGATGAATCACCTCCTGAAGCTATGCTCATTATCAACGAGTCTCACTCTGACAAGTTAGTCTTTACTGAGTCACTTCTTAATGATTATAACTACCTTTGGGAAAATCATTACCTTGACCATATGCCTATTTTTCAAGAGCCTCCTTTGCTAAGCCAATATTTATGGAGTTGTCTCTTGACTATTTTCCTCTCATGGCAAAGTCTCTCTTTGATAAACCAGTCTCTATGGATCCCATCATGCCATCACAGATCGTTACTTGTCCCATACCAAACATTCAACAAGACATCATTGTAGTATTATCCACATCATATGAAGAATCAAAATTGAAGTTAAGTTTCATTCTTGAATTTACATCAAATTTAACATCAAAAGCATAATCAACTTCAGTCTCAACATCGAATTCAAAGTCCTTTGAGTCAGACTCAGCTTCAAAATTAGATGGTTGTAACAATATTGGTTATGTATGCTTTGTAGATCAATTTGAATATATTTGTGATCCTTCCACAATTTTTTAGGATGATTACTTCAACGTCAACAAAATTTATCCTAGTATATTCTATGAGGATTGTGTGGCCTCTTTCTATTCCATCACCATTCCACATGCCATTTCCACCAACCAACCTAACCATTTTATTACCTTTCACCTCCCACAAGTGTCGATTGGGACCGATAGAATCACACTTTGTTGAACTACATCCATGGTGACATATCATTTATAGAATATCAAGAAGGCCAAGACCACAATCATGTAGAAGAAGAACAATCTCCTAGTGAAACCTTTTCGGAGGCACTAGGGGACAAACAAAGTTCAAACTCACCATCTTCTAATGAAACCTTGTTTAAGGCACTATAATATAATCAAAGTCAAAAGTCAACGTTACTTAGTGAAACCTTTTTGAAGGTGATATAGAACTATCAAGACAACTTCATTGGTGAAAACCTCTTTGAGGCACCAATAATTGAAAACAACAGTTCTTCACTACTTGATGAAGACATTATCAAACATAAAATCAATATAGTTTCCAATCTACAACATAATCATATGGTAGCTACTCCTAGACCCAAACAATATAAACATTTGGTGGTCCTATCGAGAGCATATTCAAGATTCTTTGGCCCCACCATAATCAAAATTATGTCAAATCCATAATCAACAACATTATGTGTGCCTAAAAATCTTGATCTTCATTTGTCGCCCAACCATTATACATTTTATTATCATCCACCTTTACATTTCCACAATAGACCTATCATCTAACATTTATTCATATTTACCATCCTTGGCTTCACTTTCCTTTATAGAGGCTACACAGATACCTTGTCTTGATGTTTGAAGGAAACAAAATCAATGACCAATAAATATCACAATAACATCTTTTACATCCAAATTTGTAGAAAGTTATTGACATAATAACTATTTAGAAGAGGTGTGGGCTAGCAATTTACATAATTGATTATTCTAGTTTTGTCATAGATTGATCAAGATATGCATCTCCACATCAACTAGAATAATAAGAACATTTGCCTTGTCCAAAAACAATTTGCCAAAAACCATACCATTGTCATTTGCCAAAAACCATACCCTTACCATTGCCATTTGCCATTTACCTTGCCTCTTCCATTTGCCATTCCTCTTGCCATTATTTCATACCCTACAATTTACCTTACCTTCTCACTTAGAGGAAACCCTCCTGCCATTATAGCCAATTGCCATCCTATCATTTTTCCTTATGCCATACCATATGTCATTTTACCATGCCATCCCTATTAAACCAAAGACTATTTTTATCCATCCTACCCAACCCCTTTTGATCTTAGTTCCTTTGGTTTTTCTTACACCTTCTGTGAGGGGATTCTAATCTAGTTTTAGTAGTTTTATAATTTTATGTTTAAATGACAGTTTATGAAAGTAGTGCGACAGTGGATTTGACAAGTTATCTTTCATTTACAATTGACTGATGCCATGGATTATAACCATCTATGGGTGAATCTATGTTCCACCTTATGTTACTATTGATGTCTTAAAATTGTGCTAGATCTTAATCAACAACAATGGGAAGTTTCAAGCTATGGGACAATGCGGCTTGAAAACAACCTCTAGATTTTAAAGAAGTTGGTCTCTTCTTTTGTATTGGGTGTTGGGGAAAAGGGATAGGAAACTAAACAGAAACACAAAATGCAGGAATTGAAACCTAACTATGGCGATGCGCCTGAGATTAATCCTAATCCTAACCTAAGCACAGTGAAACTATTATGTGATTCTATTACATTTAAGAGCAGATAATTGCATGATCAATGTAAAAGATTGGAATAACAGAAACAAAGGCTCACAGCAAGGGAGTCTTTTGCTGAGATACAGGAATTGTCAACAAAGGCATAGTGTTCAATCTTCTTAATAGAATCTTCCAATCACATAGGAGGCGCATAAGTCACGCACAGTCATTTAAATCTTCAGATTCAAGAAAATGAGACAAAAGCAAATAACATTTCCAATTACCGCACTAGAAAATCTACAATATAGATTACTTTGCAAACAACATAGATAACATCGACAAAGGCATGGAGCTCAAATTTCCTCAATTCATTTAGCCACATAAGGGGCACATAAACATGCACAATTACATAAACTTTACAAATCAAGAAAATTGAGACAAGAGCAAATGATATTATTGGCCACAAACTTCAGATAGTCTAAAACTATGAGAATTCCCCCCTTTTTTCTTAGATTTTACAATCTTGCTTATATAGCCTTGGATGTCTCCTTTGATCACTTTCTTTCCCGCGCAATATTCTCTGTCCTTCGCTCATAGGGAACAAACAGATGATGCCTTCAATGCTGTGGGTGGCTCCAAAAATCTACTTGATGAACTGTTTCATCTACTCAAATTAACTCCAACCGCTTTTCCCTCCATTTTGCTTTTGACAACCGATACACGAAACACTCAGTTATGTTTTAAATGGGAGAGGACACTTAGTCATTTTTCCAAAAATCCCCTTGATCACCTAGAAGGCACCGAAAAATGACACTTGGCACTTTTTGCCTGATTCATTGAAGACACGCGGCTCTCTCCGCTTTCCTTGGCTATGTTGTAGATTTATTCGGGACTCATAACAGGGTCTTACAGATGGTGACACCTGGCAGCTTTCATGGATTTTGAAGTAACACCTGAGGCCCACCACAACCTTTATTCAGCAATGAAACTCAAGGATGATCCCTCAGACGTTGACACGTGGAAATCTTTGTTGCTCCCGAGAAGATACGTGCCATCTTCTGCTTCTTCGTCTAAAGGTACGTGGCGCCTTCTGTTGCCTTTTGGGGATGGGGTAAAAAGGGATTGAAAAGTGACACTTGGCAGCCTCCGTTGCTCTTAGCACTTAAGCAAAATGAAAGGATGCCTTTATGCGTTGAACAAAATCATTGGACCAAAGTCCCCTGGATGACGACATGTGGTGGCTTGCGATTTTTCTCTAAAAAGGTATTTCAGGGCCTCTACAACTGCCACTTGGTAATTTTTGCCATCTCTACTGCCTTATGTTGAAAGTCTTTGAATGAAGTGTAGATGCTGATATGAGATGCAGATGCTGACACATGGTGCGTTTCGCTTAACTGCTACTGGGTATGTGGCACGGTCCGCAATTCTTGAAGGTTACAAAAAGGGGACTCGAGAGACGCCAACTATCTGCTTTGTCTCCCATAAAGTGACACTTGGCAACATCTGCTTGAACTAATACTCGGGCAAAAATTGTTGGGAAATAACGGAAGCACATAATTGATTACCAAATACAAGTAACTTAATATGTGGAATTAATCAGAATCACAAGTAACTAGAATTCAAAAACAACACAGAATATGAGAGACAATACACAATTGTATTAATCCTCTTCCAGAAGGAAATACAACAAAGAAGATTGTCATAGTTCTTCTTCCTTACACACCTCTAGGGCTCCCACACCTCTAGGGCATAAACAGTAAATCTTCCCTCAAAGCTCTCTCTCTTACGGTCCCAACACACAACTCAAACATAGAGTTGGTGTTCACCTCCAACCAGTCAGTATCCACTACTGCCAGTACTCCAGTGCTCCACACACTCCATAAGTGCTCAATGCACTCCAAGTAGATCTCCCTTGAACCGCAACAACCTGCAACCCAAATGATCTTACTTATGGAAGGAATTGCCTTGCCTTCCTCTCTTACTCTAGACTGAGTACACACCGTACTCCAAGTAGATCCTACCTGATCCTGCTCCCTATTGTGTTGCTATCCTCCCTAATCTTGCACACCTGCAAATCAATTTGGTTCTGCAAACTTTTAAACCTGGATCATGCACACACATACACCTACATATCAATGATCTTACTTACCATGTAGATCTCCTAACGTAGCCATGCACACCTGCTGACCAAGATCCTACACAACTGAAGAACCCTTCTGATTCTCCAAAACCAACACCCACACTTGGCACTGCTGTGGAACTAGGAGGAACACCCTTGCTCACCTCACATACAGAAGGAGCTAACTTTGCTCAACTCAAACTAGAACACCTTACAATATAGCCTATGAGTCTCTTAAATAGATCTCATGCAAACAATAATTAGACATCTAATTATAATAATTAGATCTACAGCTTCTAGTCTAAAATTGGCTCTTAACATGCAAACACTCGGTTCGTTAACTAACTACCTGTAAAACTTGTAGTTCTAAACCGCACAGATGATCGACGTCGATCCCTGTCTGCCTGGAGGTGACTGACGCCGACTGACTTCTGATCGACGTCAGTTGGCCTGACCGACACTGGTGTCTGTGACACTCAGCAACCTCTAGCAACCTCCTTCTCTGTTTGCATCAGTGAAGCTTTTAGCTCCACAACCTAACAATCTCCCACTTGGAGATAAACAACTGCACTGTACCTATACCTGTACCCCATCTAATCTGTATCTTAGCTTATATCCCTCTTCAAGATCAATCTTGAAGACCACCCACCACACAACCTGTGGTGCACCTCCTGTCATCTGAGTACCCTACCACATCTGAACCTACAAACCCATGTAGTGAAGTCTTGACCCTGCATAGCATGAATCCCTGTTGTTGGTCCCTCTCAAAAACCTGAGAACCCACTTCCCCGAATTGGCTCCTAACTCTCTGACAGCACCCACTGCTTGGGCAAACTCAGGTCTATACCAGACCTTATGTGATTTCAGACACTGAACTGTCCAGCCCTTGGTGTGCTCTGATTCTGCATCCTGCGTAATGAACCTCGCCAACACCTGATTCACATCAGCTCCCACTGGAGACAAAATCAACCTGTGATCTTCCATGTCTCTCATGCCAAAGAATTTTGCTGCTCCAAATTCCTCATGACATGCCACTGAACTAACCTTACCCTTAGCTCAGCAAAACCCTGTATGTCTGAACCTACACCAAGCTCATCCTCCACATACAGTAACAGGATAATGTTGCGACCATCATCCACCTGGTAAGACAAACACAATGGTTCTACTGACATTGACTAAAGCCCTGCTTTGTCATCCACCTGGTACCACCTGTCAGCACTGTACCACTGTCCTGCAGCTTCCTCAAGACCATATGACCTGGCCTTCCATCTCACGTGTTTGTTCTCTCTATTCTTTAACCAAGGTATTCATTTGTCTTGCAATGCTTTCCTCCGGCTGGTAACCCTACCAAATCTCCTGCTTGGTTCTACATCCTGTTCATGCCATGCTCCCACTGTTTTTTAGATCTTTCATGCTCTACAGTAAGCAACGAGTATAAAGAAGAGGAACAACGAATTTGAGGCTTACTTACCACTTTCATTCCTCCATATGAGCATTTGAGACTCCTTGATAGCTTGCTGTCTGCCCAAAATCCGTTACAATGACCGACCTCGGTCACCACACAGTCTGCATCCGACCGACGTCAGTTTCATGTGCCTGTCCTGACTACCAACCCCACCAACGTCGGTGTCTCCTGTTGCCGACGTCGATCCTCTTGACCGACGTCGGTCTTACCCTGCCCGACATCACCGGCTTCGGTTTGCACATGACCGACATCGGCACCTGTCTGTTCGACGCCGGTTCCTCCTGACCGACGTCGATACCTGTGTTTTCCTGTGAGTGATGGCTTTTTACCCATGAGCTTTCTTTGAATCAAATCCCTGTCCAAACTGCTTTGCTTAGAGTTACTCAGCCTTCTCCACTGATCTTTGTCTGCCATCTCCTCCATAAACACCAAGGCTTTCTAGTTCTTAAGCCTTTCAAACACATCTGACTTCCTCTTAAGAACATGCATCTCCTTCTTACTCATGTGACCAAGCCTACAAAGCCACGTCTCTACAACAAAAGAATAATCAGTAATACAAGCAAGTAGATAAAGTACCTGCTTTCTTACCACCAGATAATTCAAGTGCATCCGCTATGAGAGTTCTTGTGCATCTCTGATCAACCAACTTCCTAGAAGAAATTAGCCACAACTTCAAGACTGGGACCTGCATGACCTCCTTTAACACCCATGTGCTGGCTGCCTGCAATTTTAGCTTCACTTCCCTTTGCCAATTCTTTGGCAAGGCTCACCAGCACCTCTCTTTGGGGCTGCATGGAAAGAAGCAACATAATCTATAAACCAAGATTCTACTTTATCCAAGAAACATCCCAGAGCATCCTGTGCAACATCACTTGCAACATCTACTTCTTCAGTTTCTTCATGTTGATCTTCCACAAACCAACAATCTTCTTTTCCCTGCTCTTTCTTTTCATAGGACCGTAATTGACCATTCGTGCTTTTCAATTCCTCCATTCTTAGCTTACTTTCTTCTGTTGTTGCTATACTCCCACTCAATCAGAAACCCCTGAGAGTGCCCTTTAACCAAACACAACCCTGCTCCCTACAACCTTAGCTCTGATACCACTTTGTTGGGAAATAACGGAAGCACACAATTGATTACCAAATACAAGCAACTTAATATGCAGAATTAACTAGAATCACAAGTAACTAGAATTCAGAAACAACACAGAATATGAGAGACAATACACAATTGTATTAATACTCTTCCAGAAGGAAATACAACAAAGAAGATTGCCACAGTTTTTCTTCCTTACACACCTCTAGGGCTCCCACACCTCTAGGGCATAAACAGTAAATCTTCTCTCAAAGCTCTCTCTCTTACGATCCCAACACACAACTCAAACACAGAGTTGGTGTTCACCTCCAACCAGTCAGTATCCACTACTGCCAGTACTCTAGTGCTCCACACACTCCACAAGTGCTCCACGCACTCTAAGTAGATCTCCCTTGAACTGCAACAACCTGCAACCCAAATGATCTTGCTTATGGAAGGAACTACCTTGCCTTCCTCTCTTGCTCTAGACTGAGTACACACCGTACTCCAAGTAGATCCTACCTGATCCTGCTCCCTGTTGTGTTGCTATCTTCCCTGATCTTGCACACCTGTAAATTAATTTGGTTTTACAAACTTGCAAACCTGGATCATGCACACACATACACCTGCAGATCAATGATCTTACTTACCATGTAGATCTCCTAACGTAGCCATGCACACCTGCTGACCAAGATCTTATACAATTGAAAAACCCTTCTGATTCTCCAAAACCAGCACCCACACTTGGCACTGCTGTGGAAGTAGGAGGAATACCCTTGCTCACCTCACACACAGAAGGAGCTAACTTTGCTCAACTCAAACTAGAACACCTTACAATACAGCCTATGAGTCTCTTAAATAGATCTCATGTAAATAATAATTAGACATCTAATTATAATAATTAGATTCGCAACTTCTAGTCTAAAATTGGCTCTTGACATGTAAACACTCGGTTCGTTAACTAACTACCCGTAAAACTTATAATTTTGAACCGCACAGGCAACCGACGTCGGTCCCTGTCTGCCTGGAGGTGACCGACGCTGACTGACTTCCGATCGACATCGGTTGCTCTTCCTGTTTAATCCTATTGATGTCGGTTGGCCTGACCGACGCTGGTGTCTGTGACACTTGACAACCTCTAGCAACCTCCTTCCCTGTTTGCATCAGTGAAGCTTTTAGCTCCATAACCTAACAAAAATGAGACAAAGGAAACAAGAAGGGGAAAAAGACCTGCTCAGAGGGCGACACTTGGCAGCTTCCGCTGCATCTCAACACTTAGGCAAAACAAACTGACCCTCTGCTTCAAAATTATACCGCTTCGCCTGAAGAACCAAAATTATAGTGCTCGACTGAAAATAATTGAATACAATGTAGAGTAGGAAATTACTCTATAGTTATTGGTGACCATCAGGGCTTTTGCGCCTGCTCAAAAAGAACCTGACTCCCGCTCGATTAAAATTTCAAAATTTACAGCTTTAAAAGAGATGTCTGGAAGATCGACCACTCATAGTCAGATAATCCTTGCTTGTTCTACAACTCATCAAAAGCCAAATCCAAGCTAATGAGATCCTTGTGCGAGAAGGTTTGCAAGACCTGGGCAGTGGCTTTCAGCTTGGATTCTAGCAAGAAAATAGGAATTAGAACAATTTTGACCTCAGAGGTTGGAGAATAATCTCGCAAGCTCTGAAAAACTGTTTGATCGCTTTGCCTAGCTAGCATCAATGGTTGGATTTGGTCCACCATCAACACCATCCTCGCATCCGAAAATAGGGAAGGAAGGCCCAGTCGCATCAGATCTTCAATGTGTTGCCTCATTTCGCTGATGCCTTCTTTGATGACATCGAAACATCTTCTACAATTGTTGGCTACGGCATTACGACTGAGCTCTTTGTTGACCCATTTCACGGTGGCCATTCTGTCAGGAATCCCCATGGCTACCAATTTTGCATCCCTTGAGCTGTAGAGCTTCTCTAGTAAAAAATGAGAGTCTATGACTCTTCTGGAGATTGTGGCCAGAGTGTTATGTACCAGATTCTCGACCCTCTCGCACAACTATTGTGCTTTGAGGAAGAAGGTGAAAACTGGCCTAAGCTGGAAAATCTCTGAAGAGATTCTCTCCCATGCTGACTTATAAAGTTCTTTCACCAGCTACACCATTTTGACACCTCTTGGCCTATTGGCCAACTCAATTGCTAGTTGCGCGATCTGCTACTGCTCTGCCTTGAGCTGGGCTTAAAAAGCCGCACTTTTGTTCTATTTTTCTAACAACCTTTGCTGTGATTGGGTAACCTGCAGTTGGAGTCCTACGACTATTCCCTGTAATGTTGCATTTTCTCATCTTAGAGTTGTTGTTACATCCTTGGCAAGTACAAGCTCTGCTTTCAAAGAATCATTTTGGGCCTGAATTGCCCATTGAGTCTGGAGGGAAATAACATCTTGCAACTGTTTCTGTAAACTAGCTATTTCATTGTCCTTCTGGTTTATTTATTCAACCAGACTATTGCAATTTGCCTTTTTCATGGCCAGGTCAGCCTCCGTCTTCTACAGTCTCCTTGATATCCTCAAATAATCTTTTGTGACCGCAGAAGTGGAATCGGTCATGAGCTTGACTCTATCTTAAGGCCTGAACAGGGACATGTCGATGGTCATTGCATTCATGGTGTAGTCTTTTGGTCACATTTGTTCGCTCGGCTTGGCAACGTTAGATGACAAATGGGTCACCGTCAGCTGCTGTTGAATGGGGTCAAATTGTGACCTCAAATGTGGCACCACCGGTGCTTTATTCTCTTTACTCCTCTTCTTCTGCAATCGAGCTTCTCTTGCCTTCCTTGCAGTATCAGCCTGCGTCTGGAAAGTGGAAGGAGACACAATATATCCACCTGCGAAGGGTAATCCTTGTGGCAGGCCGTATTGGAGAGCCATTGGCTGGCTAGGGGTGAGTTGAAGGGGCATTTTTTAGAGAACAAAGGGGGAGAAATAGGGTAATGTTAGGGCTTAAGGCATCAAGGATGAAGTGAATTGTGAAATGGGAATGGCAGCAGTGGTGGGAGGTGTCATTTGGCTGGGTGGAGGCATGGATTGAGAGGGAGGAGGGGGAGAAATTCCTACCTGAGGAGAAGTTGCAATGCTCTGCACTGGGCACTGTGAAGGCTATTATTCCTCTTCTGGGTCCAATTGGAATTGCACCCATATTCTCTTGCTGGGTGTTTTTGATGTTTCTGCCATCTCTAAATCTCTTGTATAATAACCTGGTATGAACCTTTCACAAGATAAAAACATGCTTGCTGCAACAAATTTCACTAGGTGCCACAATCACAATGAGTAAGATATTTTCACAGGAATGCTTGAGAGTTTGTAAACTTTAAAATTTGCTAAGGGATTTTTATGGGCCTATCAAGTCCCAAATAACATTAAATTAAGGCGACCGTTAGCAAATCTTACTCAATCTTCAAGAAACAGTGAGGTAGACACATAATGTAGTGCAAGGTACCTTGGAGATTTTGAAAGATTTGGGGAAGCATTTATTACGGCAAAAAATAAAGAATTAAAGAATTTCTAAGACGCCGACTCTACATTTAAAATGCTTATTTTAAAGGAAAAGCAGGAAAGCAAAAAATAAAACAAAGTAATGTGGGAATGGAAACTACATAACTACATTAATTACAAATCCTTATTTTACTTTAGGATCAAAAACAAACTTTCCCACGTCCTCTTTATGACAAACCAACTTGCGTTGCCATATCAGTGATTGCAACAGATATGTCATTGATGAAATGTTCTCTACACCAGCCACACAGGTCTGCCTGCACTCGAACGAGTCTGAGAAAAATGTGTATTCGACACCTTTGAACTCTTCTTGTCCTTGAATGCCCATCGAATATTGGTTTTTCATGTTGTTAGGTGTCATCAAGAAATCATGGGCTATTGGTTCTTCATGCTATGCCTTTTGATATCCATTATCTTTCGGCACATCTTCTTCAAATTCCAACTTTATTTCATCATCATGCTCTTTGATGACTTCATCCTCTTGCAAGGATGAATTAAAAAGCTGGCATCTCTTCTGCATACTCATTTGAATCTCAAGGCTTTCTTCTTCATCTGAAACTAGCTCAGCGCCTCCTATCTCAATGACTTGGTCGAGGGAGTGTCCATGTTCCTCCATATCCTCTTGCAGACTGAGGAAAAAATCAGAAATGATCTCCTCCTCATCAGAAGTTAAGGAAAAAGCTTGTGGCTTATCCTCTTGCTCATCAAAAGGGGAGTCTATGGTGATCTCATCCTCTTCTGTATTGATGTAATCTTCTTGTTTGGCCATGAATTGAGCGTATTCTTTTGCATACTCAATTTCTTCTTTCAAAATATATTCTTCTTCGAAAAGAAGAAGGCTGTGATGGAAAATAAGAAGCTTCTTGAGTAAGGGTGGAAGGAATTTGAGGGGAAAGTGAGAGTTTGGGATCCTCTTCCCTTGCTGCTATCATAGACTCTGCATTATTGGGGAATTGGTCTTGACGATTTTGACCTTGTTCACGAACAGGGGTGGCATATGTTTGATATGGGATTTGTGGTGGTGGGTATGAAGTTTGGTAGAATTGGTAAGGCTAGTTCTCATGAACACTTAGCCTCTCTTCTAGGAACGCAATCAATCCACACACTTCTAACATCTCATATGTAAGTTCTTTCCAATTTGCCCTTTCAATGGGGTCCCACTCACTTTTGATCAGGTCAATTGCTTCCCTCACTTGATAGATGACATGACAAGGAACCTCTTGGCCATATCCCCTTCTGTTGTCAAGCTCTAATACATATTTCTTAAAACCCATCAATGCTTTCTTGAAGGTAAAAATGAGATTAGGCTGGGCATAAAACTGGTATAGCTCGTGGCCATGTGCATCCTCATTACTTGACATAATTCCAGGAGAAGTTTGTTCTTGATAAAACATATTTGAAGGAGAATAAGACTCATAGCTATGAGTTACAGAGTTATACATACCAAAGGGATTTCTTAATGATATTGCTTGAATGGTTGGTGACGTAGAGACGTTGTTAGTGTCGATAAAAACTTGCAAAGGCAGATTGGCTGAAGAATACACCAAAATTCTTCAACTCCTTGAAAGATTGGTCCCACCGGGCATGCCAAAAACTGTTGATGTCTTAAAATTGTGCTAGATCTTAATCAACAACAATGGGAAGTTTCAAGCTGTGGGACAATGTGGCTTGAAAACAACCTCTAGATTTTAAAGAAGCTGGTCTCTTCTTTTGTATTGGGTGTTGGGGAAAAGGGATAAGAGACTAAACAGAAACGCAAAATGTAGGAATTGAAACCTAACTATGGCGATGCGCCTGAGAGTAATCCTAATCCTAACCTGAGCACAGTGAAACTATTATGTGATTCTATTACATTTAAGAGCAGACAAGTGCATGATCAATGTAAAATATTGGAATAACAGAAACAGAGGCTCACAATAGGGGAGTCTTTTGCTGAGATACAGGAATTATCAACTGTTAGGTTGTGGAGCTAAAAGCTTCACTGATGCAAACATGGAGAAGGTTGCTGAGTGTCACAATCACCGACGTCAGTCAGGCCAACCGACGTCGGTCAGGTGTAGACATGAAGCTGCCGACATCGGTCAGGGATCGGCTGATATCGATCATCTCTAGGTAGATAGGGACCAACGTCAGTTGCCTGTGCGGTTCCAGAACTGATAGTTCATGAACAGTTTGTTAACAAACCCGTTGTTTGCATGTTAAAGGCTAATTTTAGTCTTGGAGCTGCAGATCTAATTATTGTAATTGGATGTCTAATTATTGTTTGCATGAGATCTATATAATAGACTCATGGGTTGTATTGTAAAGTGTGAGGGATCAAAGCAGGGATTCCCTGGGTGCTAGATAGAGAGAGCAAGCTTGGCTCCTCATAGTGCCACAGTGCCAAGTGTGTATGATCAGGTAGATCTGCAAGTTGTGCAAGGTCTGGTAGAAGATCCACAGGGGTGCTAGTTTGGAGGACAAGGGTTCTTTCAGGTATGTAAGATCAGGTTGGTCTGCAGGTTGTGCAAGATTAGGTAGAAGATCTACATGTGGTAAGTAAGGTCAATTGATCTGCAAGTGTGTGTGTGCGAGATCTAGGTTTGTAGGTGTGTAAAACTAGGTTGATTTGCAGGTGTGCAAGATCAGGGAGGTCAGCAACACAACAAGTAGCAAGATCAGGTGAGATCTACTTGGAGTACGTTGTGTACTTGGAGTATGTGTGTATACTCAGACTTGGAGTACTTTTGAGTACTTGGTGGACTGGCAGTATTATTACTAGCTGGTGGAGGTAAACAACAACTTTGTGTTTGAGTTGATTGTTGGGATCGTAGTTGAGAGAGTGAGCTCTTGAAGGAAAATCTCTGTATGCCCTAGAGATGTGGGAAGCCTTAGAGGTGTGGGAAGAAGACTGTGGCACTTCTTTATTGTATTTCTTTTTGAAAGAGTATTAATACAATTGGGTATTGTCTCTCATATTCTATGTTGTTTCTGATTTTTAGTTACTTATTGCTTCTAGTTAATTCCATGTTTAGTTGCTTGGTAATCAATTGTGCTTCCTAGGTCCTATCAAGTGGTATAAGAGCTTTATGCTCTACATTCTTGATAAGTGGTATCAGAGCTAAGGTTGCAAGGAGCAAGTTTGTGTTTGATTACAGGTCACTCTCAGGGGTTTCTGATTGAGTTGGAGTATAGCAATGGCAAAAGAAAGTACACTAAGAATGGAAGAATTCAAAGGCATGAATGATCAATTACGGTGTTATGGAAAGAAAGAGCAGGAAAAGAAAGATTGTTGGTTGGTAGAAGATCAACATGAAGGAAATAAAGAAGCAGGTATTGTTGCATGGATTGTTGCACTGGTTGCTCTTATATGTTCCTTGGATAAAGTAGAATCTTGGTTCATATATTTTGTTGTATCTTTCCATGCAGCCCCAAATAGAGTATTTTTCCATGTTAAGGTCCATGGAGACTTTGGAAATATTTATTTAGGGGTTGGTGAGCCTTGTCAAAGTATTGGCAAAGGGAAAGTACGGCTGAAATTGCAGATGACCAACACATGGGTGTTGAAGGAGGTCATGCAGGTCCCAGTCTTGAAGATGAGGCTAATTTCTTTAGAAAAGTTAGGTGATGAGAGATGCACAGTAACTCTCACAGCTCCTGGAATGTTTTCAAGGGTGCACTTGAATTAGCATGTGGTAAGAAAGTAGGTACTCTTTATCTATCTACTTGTATTACTGATTCCCCTTCTGTTGCATAGGTGTGGCTTTGTAGGCTTGGTCACATGAGTGGAAGGGAATGGATGTTCTTAATTCAAATGGTAAGAGTTCAGCTTTAGAGAGCATAGACCAAGATTTTTGTGAGTAATGGGATGCTACAAGAAAGGATTGTGTTTATTGTAGGAAAAGGAAGTCTGATGTATTTGACAAACTTAAGAACTAGAAAGCCTTGGTGTTCATGGAGAAGATGATGGAAAAAGATCACCGGATGGGGTTGGATACTTTTGAGCAGGGCAATTTGGACATGGGTATGATTCAAAGTAAGCTCGTGGGTAAAAAGTCATCACTCACAGGAGAACACAAGTACCAACGTTGATCAGGGGTAACCGACGTCGAACAGGCAGGCACCAACGTCGATCATGTGCAGACCAGAGAAGTTGGTGGTGTCGGGCAGGTAGACGCCGACGTTGATCAAAAAATTGGCGTCAGCAGTCAGGTCAATTGCATGGAATCGACGTCGATCGGATGCAGACTGGGAGGTGATCGACATCGATCACTGTCAGAATGGATTTTAGGTAGACAGCAAGTTGTCAAGGAGTCTCAAATGCCCATGTGGAGGACTGAAAGGGTAAGTAAGCCTCAAATTCATTATTCCCCTTCTTTATATTTGTTGCTCACTTTAGAGCAGGTGGGATCCAGGAAATAGTGGGAGCATGGCATGAATTCTTTGGAAGAGAACCAAATGGTAGATTTGGTAGAGTTGCCCACTGGGATGAAAGCACTGAGAGATGAATGGATTCCTTGGTTAAAGAAGAGAGAGAATGAACACGTGAGACGGAAGCCCAAGTTATATGGTCTTGAGCACGCTGTAGGACAGTGGTACAGGTTTGACAGGTGTATGACAAAGCAGGGCTTTAGTCAATGTCAGTGTAACCATTGTGTTTATCTTACTAGGTTAGATGATGATTGCGACATTATCCTGTTACTGTATGTGGATGATATGCTTGTTGCAAGTTTAGACATACAGAGTTTTGTTGAGCTAAAGGTAAGGTTAGTTCAATGGTTTGCCATGAAGGATTTAGGAGCAGCAAAATTCTTTGGCATGAGTAATCTTAGAGACAGGGAAGATCACAAGTTGATGTTGTCATAGGATGATTATGTGAAGGTAGTGTAGAATGCAAAATCGGGCAACACACCTATGGATGGACAGTTCACAGAACAGGGTCCCCAATCACATGATGAGGTTGAGTACATGTGTACTCCCTGATATTGCCCCAGTAGTGGGAGTTGTCAGAAGGTTTGTGGCCAATCTAAGAAGGAAGCACTGAAAAGCGGTTCAGTGGGTTCTCAGGTATCTGAGAGGGACCAACAATAGGGATTCATGCTATGCAGGGTCAGGCACTTTGAATATGGTAGTTTACTTGGATGACAGGTGTTGCACCATAGGATGTGTGGTAGTTGGTCTTCAAGATTGAGCTTGAAGAGGGATACAAGCCAAGAAACAAATTAGATGGTGTACAGGTACAGGTACAATGCAACTATTTATCTCCAAGTGGGAGATTGTTAGGTTGTGGAGCTAAAAGCTTCACTGATGCAGACATGGAGGAGGTTGCTGAGTGTCACAGTCATTAGCATCGGTCAGGCCAACCGACATCGATCAAGCCAATAGACATTGGTCAGGTGTAGACAGGAAGCTGTCGACATCGGTCAGGGATCGACTGACGTCGATCATCTCTAGGCAGACAGAGATCGACGTCAGTCGCCTGTGCAGTTCTAGAACTACTAGTTCATGAACAATTTGTTAATGAACAAGTTGTTTGCATGTTAAAGACTAATTTTAGTCTTGGAGCTGCAGATCTAATTATTGTAATTGGATGTCTAATTATTGTTTGCATGAGATCTATATAATAGACTCATGGGCTGTATTGTAAAGTGTGAGGGATCAAAGCAGAGATTCCTTGAGTGTTAGATAGAGAGAGCAAGTTTGGCTCCTCATAGTGCCACACAGCCAAGTGTGTATGATTAGGTAGATCTACAGGTTGTGCAAGGTCTGGTAGAAGATCCACAGGGGTGCTAGTTTGGAGGACAAGGGTTCTTCCAGGTATGTAAGATCAGGTTGGTCTGTAGGTTGTGCAAGATCAGGTAGAAGATCTACATGTGGTAAGTAAGGTCGGTTGATCTGCAAGTGTGTGTGTGTGTGTGTGAGATCTAGGTTTGCAAGTGTGCAAAACCAGGTTGATTTGCAGGTGTGCAAGATCAGGGAGGTCAGCAACACAACAGGTAGCAAGATTAGGTGAGATCTACTTGGAGTACGTTGCGTACTTGGAGTATGTGTGTATACTCAGACTTGGAGTACTTTTGAGTACTTGGTGGACTGGCAGTATTGTTACTAACTGGTAGACTAGCAGTATTGTTACTAGCTGATGGAGGTGAACAATAACTCTGTGTTTGAGTTGATTGTCAGGACCGTAGTTGAGAGAGTGAGCTCTTGAAGGAAAATCTATGTATGCCCTAGAGGTGTGGGAAGCCCTAGAGGTGTGGGAAGAAGACTGTGGCACTTCTTTATTGTATTTCCTTCTGAAAGAGTATTAATACAATTGGGTATTGTCTCTCATATTTTGTGTTGTTTCTAATTTCTAGTACTTATTGCTTCTGGTTAATTCCACGTTTAGTTGCTTGGTAATCAATTGTGCTTCCTAGGTCCTATCAAGTGGTATCAGAGCTTATGTTCTAGATTCCTGACATCAACAAAGGCATAGTGTTCAATCTTCTTAATAGAATATTCCAATCACATAGGAGGCGCAGAAGTCACGCACAGTCATGTAAATCTTTAGATTCAAGAAAATGAGATAAAAGCAAATAACATTTCCAATCACCGCACTAGAAAATCTAAAATATAGACTACTTTACAAACAACACAGATAACATCAACAAAGGCATGGAGCTCAAATTTCCTCAATTCATTCAGCCACATAAGGGGCACAGAAACATGCACGATTACATAAACTTTACAACTCAAGAAAATTGAGACAAGAGAAAATGATATTATTAGCCACAAACTTCAAATAGTCTAAAACTATGAGAATTCCCCCTTTTTTCTTAGATTTTACAATCCTGCTTATATAGCCTTGGATGTCTCCTTTGATCACTTTCTTTCCCGTGCAATCTTCTCTGTCTTTCACTCATAGGGGACAAACAGACGATGCCTTCAATGCTGTGGGTGGCTCCAAAAATCTACCCAATGAACTGTTTCATCTACTTGAATTAACTCCAACTGCTTTTCCCTCCATTTCACTTTTGGCAACCGATACACAGAACACTCTGCTATGTTTTAAATGGGAGAGGACACTTAGTCAATTTTTTGAAAATCCCCTTGATCACCTAGAAGGCACTAAAAAATGACACTTGGCACTTTCTGCCCGATTCATTGAAGACACGCAGCTCTCTCCGCTTTCCTTGGCTATGCTGTAGATTTATTCGAGACTCATAATAGGCTCTTATGGATGGCGACACCTGGCAACTTTTGTGGATTTTGAAGTAACACCCGAGGCCCGCCACAACCTTTATTCAACAGTGTAACTCGAGGATGATCCCTCAGACGTTGACACGTGGAAATCTCCGCTGTTCCTGGGAAGATACGTGGCATATTTTGCTTCTTCATCTAAAGGTATGTGGCACCTTCCACTGCCTTTTGGGGATGGGGTAAAAAGGGACTGAAGAGTGACACTTGGCAGCCTCTGCTGCTCTTAGCACTTAAGCAAAATGAAAGGATGCCTTTATGCATTGAATGAAATCATTAGACCAAAGTCTCCTGGATGATGACATGTGGTGGCTTGCGATTTTTCTCCAAAAAGGTATTTTAGGGCCTCTGCAACTACCACTTGGCGCTTTCCGCCTTCTCTGCTGCCTTATGTTGAAAGTCTTTGAATGAAGTGCGGATGCCGATATGAGATGCAGATGCTGACACGTGGTGCGTTTTGCTTAACTGCTACTGGGTATGTGGCACGGTCCGTGGTTCTTGAAGGTTACAAAAAGGGGACTCGAGGGACGCCAACTGTCTGCTTTGTCTCCCAGAAAGTGACACTTGGCAGCATCTGCTTGAACTAATACTTGGGCAAAAATGAGACGAAGGAAACAAGAAGGAGAAAAAGACCTGCTCAGAGGGCGACACTTGGCAGCTTCTGCTGCATCTCAACACTTAGGCAAAATTAATCGACCCTCTACTTTAAAATTCGGCCGCTTCGCCTGAAGAACCAAAATTGCAGTGCTCGACTGAAAATAATTGAATACAACATAGAGTAGGAAATTACTCTACAGTTATTAATTATAATTGTCTATGGGAAAATTAGTAGCATAGACCTATGCCATTGTTTCCTGATTATAATCACCTATGGGAAAATTAGGAACAATACCTTTTACCATGCATTATTACATCACCTTGCCATTACTATTCTCATTTGTTTGGTTGTTTGCCTTAATTTGAGAACTTATTGTTATCAGGTCAGATCTCACTAGGTTTTGTGTTGGTGGAATTATTATGACTTGAGGTCCTAATGGGACTATGTAGGCCACATTCGATTCACATTAAGGTCAGTTGCTCAGTCCCTCTTTTCTATAAGCTCTCACCATTTTGCAAGCAACCTAAGTTAATGCTCTCGCCATTTTGTGAGAGGTATCTTGTTAATCTATAACGAGTTAAGAGATCTCAAAATTCTAAAAACATTCAAAAATTTCAAAATCTAAAAACATATATCTTGTCTAAGCCTAGTTAGTTATCCTTGATTCGCCCTACTGAGGTAAATCCATTAGTATGATGTTTTGTTTTGCTTTTACTTTCAGACTTTTTATGTGTTTGTTTGCTTAGTTTTTTTTTTTTTGTTTGCTTTCAATATTATGCCTCGAATCAGTCTATATGTGTTCATTGGGTGATTCCTTATGCATTATTATTAAGTTCATCCATATTTATATGTCGACATTATCATCATGGTTTTTATCATTGGTGCATTGTTTTCAATTATTTATTAGATTGGAAGTTATTCCTTGTGTATATTTTGGTAAATTTATCATGTTGTTCTATTATGAGGCATACTGTCGTGTGTTATAGCAAAAATCATCTTGAGAATTTTTACAAGTAATAGAGCCGCATAAGTTTTTCCTTGGTAACCTTGGCAAATCCTCCCACCCTCTTTGATCGAATCAACCCATTAATCCTTATATTTGTATCAATGCTAATAAGGATAATCATATTTGCATTGGTAGGTACAACCAAATCATTTACATTGATTGATTCTTATTCTTCTATTCATCTCTTTCATTTCTTTATGCATCTTCGTATGCCTGGTTATTTTTGGCTTCTTTAATCATTAGACCATTGCATCTACGTTTGTGCCCACTCATCTTTAATCTATACAATAGGTTATATCCTCAAATTATACTTCCCAATATGCCGTACTAGGGCACAATCAAATATATTTTCAATCTTAGTCATCTTAATGATTATAACCGCCTGTGGGAAAATCATTATTTTGACTCATCAACCCTAACTAGGGCATATGTTGTTGCCACTGATTATAATCACATTTGGGCAAATCAGTGTCTCAACCTTTTTTACTAATTATAATTGCCTTTGGGTAAATCATTACTTTTTAAATCAATGTATGCAAGAAATTTCTCGATTGTATTAATCTCACTCGTGGGTTAATTTCATTCTTCTTATTGCTTCTTTTTGAGGGACCATCCATCAATCATATGTGTCAGCCACTCCCTCAAGGAGGCATAAGGATAGGCTTCCTAAACATTTTTTAGAGCTTCTTATTTAATTATTTCTTCTTTTTGCCCTGGTTCATTATTTGAGAAAACATTACTATGCCTACAACTTGCAACATCTTCCCAAATAGGAGCAAACTGTAAACACCTAAAACTAGCCACAACTAGTTTTCGACTAGACTTCAGATTGATTCCTACCAACCATTGTAAATTAAGCCTAAGAATCACTAAACATCCTAATTTTGTTTTTGCATCATTAATTAAATCTCATAATCATGTTGAAGTATTCCTAATTGGGCTATCCTATCGTATGCAATAATAACCTCTCACAGATTCATTCCTAATCTTGCTGCATCACAACAATCAATTTGGCCTATGGACCTATTAAGTGGGGCACATGAACAAATATCAAATCTTGAAAGAGCTAAATGTATAATCAAAATTAATTAACAAATAAATCCAAATTACATGCCTAGTTGAATTATTCATGTGCAATTAATGAATAACAAAAAAAGGAAAAACAAGGGTATAGTCCCTTTTAGAAAAAACTATTTACCAATAATAATACAAAATTAAAAAAGGAAAATCAAAAATTCAATTTTCCTATCCTTTCATCATGACATTTGTGAGTTTTCAATATCTTTGAAAATATCCTAAAATATCTCATTTTGGAGACCCATGCCTATTCATTGCAAATCATGATTAATTGACAACTAGTAACTCTACTGGGGTTATATTTGACTCACCTAGATTAGGTTTGAACCCATTCCATGCTTAAACTCCACCTTGACTCACATTGGGTTGGGGTTGGTTCTTAAGCCTATAAATACATAAGCTATTTTGGTACAAAGTTATCATGCACAAATGAATTCAAAGCTTTGAGAAGAGTAGTATTATAATGCAAAAATTACCTTTCAAGTAAGGTTATAATGCTAAAATATTGAGCCAAGCCAAAACACAATCCATGGTGCCAAGGAGAGAAGGAACTACACAACCTCCATTACCAAATACTCTTTGAATCACAAGCTGATCAAGCCACTCAACAATGCATTTGGAGCTCCTAAGGAAGGTAAAGGATTCATAGTCTTTTGCATTTTAGTTGTGCTTTCATTTGTCTTTTGTTATTAAGATCAGCCTTAAGATCTAGGCTTGGAGTGTAAGTGTTAATATGTTTATTGAAGTTTTTATTGCTTGAACTAACATGTTATTAACCTCCCTTCTTGGATTCCTATGATCACTGTACAAAAATGTATGTTATCTTTTTTAAATGGTTTATTTTGAATAGTTGTTGTTATGTTAAGTCCTTGGTCTCCTTCGACACAATGCATTGGATGGGCTCTACCACCCTACCCTAAAAAAATCTTGTGGTTGGACTTCATGATTTCTCCTCACAGGGAAAAAGATAATATAAATATCTAGTTGGTTGATGTCAAGGGTGGCATAAATGTTGTGAATACATAAAATAATGCAAATACTAGTTGGGATTCCATACATAAGTGTGAAGACCTCTCTAATGTTGGATGGGGTTCCAAGCTAGATGACTGAGATCCACTCATCACATGCTTCCTAGATCTTATTGCTTAGTATAGTGGTGTTTTATAATGTAATGTTGTCTCTGTTGGTAATCATATGGGACATTTTTTATCATTTCCTAAGTCATGCAACCTAGTATGTTTAAAGAGACATGATTCCTTTTCCACTTAATTTTTTTGTGAATAGTCTATAATACATTTATTTAAAGTTATATATTGTTATTTCATAGAAAATATACACATCCATCTCTCGTAAATTATGTTAACTTTTTTGTGAATAGTCTATATTATATTTATTTAAAGTAATATATTGTTATTTCATAAAAAATATACATGACCATCTCTCATAAATTATGTTTAGATTATACATATTGCACTAAGAAAATGGTCCACTATAATCACATAACTTATCTTCATGGAGAGTGTGTGAGGTATAACAAGCAATTTTGTCATGTGGGGGAGTATGTTGATGCAATATAACTCTTTCATCAAAAAATACATGATTGCCTCTCATAGATTATGTTTGGATTATTTACATTGTCCTAGGAGAAGGGTCCATTGCAATCACAGAGTTTATCTTTATCAAGATTTTGTGAGGTATAGCATGTGATTTCATTATGTGGGGGAGTATCTTGGTGTAATATAGTGTCATTTCATATAAAAAACATGGCCACCTATGATAGTTTTTTTTTTAATTATTCACATTACACTAGGAGAAGGGTCTATTGGAATCACAAAGTTTATCCACGTGGATAGTTTGTGAATTATAACAGATGATTTATTTATGTGGGGGAGTATGTTTGTTATCCCTTATTAGCAATCATGGTGACTATAATAAAGACATTTCCCTAGTTTTTCAACATTTAAACTAGGCCCCTCATTGTTACATGTTTGTTAGTTTAAAGCAATTCATCAACATATTATATGTGTCATTGAAGTTTGAGCTTCCACTCCAAGCATGTTATCCTGATTTCACAAAGATTTTTTATTTTAGGGTTTCTCATTGATATACACATTAACATCTAAAGTATGGACTCAATGAATCGAGAATTTTCAATTACATTTTATTACTATTCCAAAATGGATGGAAATGAAAGTCATTTTTAAGGTCCACTATGTGAAGTGCCTTTCTTTCATCTACAAGATCTAACTTATATCATATGAGACCACCTCTTACTCCTAATATGTAAAATGCATTTAACTATGCTTCAAATATGATTCGTGCATACAATATCCCTAATAGGATTTAAACTCATGGCCTCCATTTCAAGAACATAAGTTCTTCACCATTAGGCCAACTTAGGTGTACTTAGGCTAACTCATGTGTGGAACTATAGACACCCAGATTTGGTATGAGTCTTGTTTACACAATACTTTTCATGTGACTTTACATATATGGACTCTCATTATGAATGGGTCACTATTAACACTATTGTCTATGTATTACACTCTCTTATTTTATTTATTTGATTACATGTTCTTATATTTGATATTTCTTGATGTTTCGAGGGTCTATCACAAGGATCCTTGGTTCAATATCTTTCATATTTGCTATTTTTGCTTAGAATAGTGCTAGTTATCAGTAGAATTTGATGTTATTAGTAGTGTCCTAGCATGACTTGCAGACATCTTTCAATTTTGGCACCATTTATATTGTTCCTTTTATATTTTTAGGTCTTTTTGAGTCAGCTTGTGCGTGCCAATATTTCCATAATTAAAAATTAAGAGTGTTATATATGAAAATCCTTAAGAGTATTCTGTTTTATCAAAATTTGAATTAATAGATGAATTAACCCTAATTTAGATAAATTAAATAGAATATAATATGATCTTGTAAATCAACTTACGACAAACATAATTAAAGCAAAATACTAAAAATGACAAAGTACAATTGAATGAAAGAAGACTAACTATGAATGAAATGATGAACTTAGTTGTTTACTATTTGAGATCTAAGTGCCTAGAATTGATAGACAACTAAAACTAACAAACAAGAACCAACCCTACAATTGAACAAACTCTAAGATAAAAATTGGTGAATGATAAAATTTTCCAATTTGGGATAGGATCAACTACCACTATAGTCTTGAGTTGGTCAATCTTATCATTTCCTAAAAATCAATAATTCAAGTCATGATTGTTTGTGATAGCTTAAATTAGGTATGTGTGTAGAGATTTGACCTTTGGAGGTATGTGGAAGACCTATAAATATCTTCTTCAAAGTTGAAACCATAATAAGACTTTCAATGATTGAAAACCTGCAAATATAAAAGAGTGGAGTGTAATGCACTGAGTTGGCCCCAATCACCCCCATGATGACTAATCATTACCTACATATCTAGTACTTTGAAGAAGGAAATAAAGCCCACAAGTTCTTCTACTTATAGTGTTTAGTTTAATTGTGTTCCTTTGACTATATGAATGCGTCTAGAGATGGATTGAATACTTGATCATGTTTTGCTTTGGCTTGAGGAAAATAGGCTTTAGACTTTGCTAATAACTTTCGCTCAATGTGCAATAGTTTAAGTATGCCTTTGTATTGAAATTTCCAAGTGGCAAAATAGGTGACGTTAGTGTGCCTTTATATCCATCTAAAATGAGAAAACCTCACACTACCTATCCTAAAAGTACAAACCAAGCTATAAGAGAGGGTCCAAATTTTAAAATTAACTATTAAAAAGGCTTGGGATAAGAAAATCCCATTGTGGGATAAGAACGTTTGCCACTACTGTCCCCTATTGGATGTTTTTATCCTTAAGGGAAGCATGTGACTTTTGGGTCAAGGAATGTCTGTACATATGATTATAAGTGTTTTTAATCATTAAAACATTTTTATAAGCCTAATATAATAATTTAGAAAATAAATAGGTCCATATAGATGCTTAGGATAGAGTGAGGTGATGAAATAGGTCAAAATTAAGTTCTCAATTCAATTAAATTGAAATAAGGACAAAACTAACATTATAAAGTATTCATGACCAAATTTGAGAGACTACATTTACCTCACTTTGGTCTAGAAATAAAATTACTATAGTAAAATAAAGATATACCTAAGTGTGTACAACACATTTTGCCTTTGGGAGAAGCTCCAAATCATGCAAGGTTTTTAATGAAAAATCATGCAATGATGTAAAATTAGTTAATGCTCGTATGTGAAACTAAAAATTGAAATGTAACTTGAATTTGAAAAGATTGAGAAGAACAAATAAATATCACAAATGTATGTGTGAAATCAATGTTGCTCGTATGACTTTACTTGGATATGATGCTTCCTTGAAGCATTTGAGAGTTGGTGCTTCCTATGAAACACTTTGAGAAATTAGTCCCTTAGTTGAACCAATGGAGAATTTGAGGGTGATCAAGCCCAAATTTAATTGAACTTGTACAAAAAATAAAATTCTTCAAGTGATGCATAACCCTCAATTTATTTTATTGGTTTTTGTAACCCCAAGACATGAAACATGTTGGAATCCATAGTGGATTTGCAAGCAATAATGCTAGAGGGCATTGAACCTCTAAGTTATGCATTATGCACTTTAATTGAATCAACCATTGTAGATGACTTATATAATTAGTTTCCAATTTTTTTGAATTCACAATCAAAGGAGAATGGATAACCTTCATGCCCTTGCCATGTCCATAGATATCAAGTAATATTGAAAGCAGGACATGAATTTGTATCATGCCCTTTGAATTTTGAAAGTGCATTAATATGTTTCATGCCTCCATTGTGTTAATTGTAAAACCTATAACTTTAGTGTAGATGAAAGTTATAAATTTTGTTTGAAACTTGTATATGAACCTATATCATGCACTCAAAATTGTATGAATTTATACTTTGTTCCTATAATGTGAGTGCATATGCATGGCATATGTCACCATAATATGTACCAATGATTGAATTTTAAACGATTTTGAAACCTTTGAAACTGTATTTTGTACTCAAAACTAAGTTTTTTATTTTTTAAGAGGATTATCTCATGTATGAAAAGCCCACTAAAAATTTGAGGGAATGTATGCTGAAAGTCACTCATCTTAAAGGAAAAGTTAATTGTATCATGCATAGTAAAATGTAATCATTGAATAATGCAACATATGTGAAAAGTATGTCAACATAGTAAGAAGTGTATCATTCGAATTATGTGTGTAAAACATGAGGCAAGGCCTATAGAAATGTATCAATGAAGCTTATAGTAATAAAATGTAGATTTAGTATCATATGCATTAGTTAGTGCATGATATAGAACATGACACTCATTAAACTTAATAATCTCAACAAGCACACAAACACAATAAATACGGTGTCATACAATAAGGCCAAGGGTCACATGTAATGAACATGTTCAAATGCCACATAGGTAAAAGTTATACACTTAATTTCAAGGGTCTCATGCAATTAACGTTAATAATGTATCAAACAACAACCATGTTCAAATGTTGCACAAAATAAAAGTCTGAGTGCCACAAGCAATGAACATGTTCAAATGTCACAAAAACTAATCAATTATCTCATAGAGACGCTAAATAAATTGCATACAAGGGCCAAGGGACATACGCAATGGACAAGCAATGTCTAATCTACTATGTACAAGCAATAACATCAATAAAGTATAAAACTAAAAATATAGTCTACATCATGTTTATGTAATGTAATCATATTCTAACAAATAACATATCCATGTACATAATTATAAGATAGAGATGTTAGCAAGACATTTGTAAAAAACAAATAACTCAACAATATAAGAGCCATATAATGATAACACCTACAAATATTGTAACCAATGGAAAAAATGCCCCCAATTTAGCAAGGCTAATGGGTAGAGGTAAGTCCAACACCTTAATCCATGTGAAATGTGTATGTTATGTATAACACTCATAAATACCTGTGAAATACATGTGTGATAGAAAATAAATAGTGTTATCTACTAATAATGAGATAAATAACATATGACAATGATGTAAATTAGATGTCTAATCATGTTTAAGTCCTGATTTTGGATTTTTAATATATTTTGAATGTTTTTGTATTTTTTCATTATTTTTTTGTACTATTTTTAATTTTGCAACTTAGAAAAATAGAAGCTACCGATTAACAAGGCTTCAAAAGTAGAATAAAGATGAATAAATCTGAAAAATTTACAACATGTGTCAATGTGAAGTATGCACAAGAAATGATGCCATGGACATGTATGAGCCAGATGCCCCCACTTTATATGTTATTGTAACTAACAACCCATGGGAAAAAAAATAGGTATGTAGAGGATGGATTTTACATCCTCCTTTCATCAAATATACATTTGTCAATGTATGTAGCATGTATAAGAAATATAACACAAGAAAATAAATATTTAACATGGATAAGCATAATTTTGCATATTGGAAATGGGTGAAATATCTAAAAATTGGTAATCTTAAGGCTTAGTATGCTCAGTATTTTATTTTTGTGATAAAATTTGCACAGGACAGGATCAACCAACTGAGGACAATAATGGTAGGCATGTTTGTCCCTTACTAGTCAATTATGTCCTTGATAGAAAATACAAAATTTTCATTGCAGATTGTGAAAACAAGGAGAATGGTAGAATATGGTAGAATTGATCCCTCTTTTGGATTGTTCGAATCTATAAACTGAAAGAGATGAGCCAAGAGGCCAAAAATTTGGTACGATCAAAGGGCTTAAAATATTTTATCAAATTGATTGCATGTGCAAGCAATAAAAGAACATGCTGTAACACTAAAGAAGATGTGTATAATCATGTTTTTAAAATTTTTGAGTTATTTGCATATTTTTTAATTTTTAGAATATTTAAAAATGTAACGAGTTAATCAATGATTCTATTAATATGAGAATCATAAGAATCTATGATAATTGGTATAAAGATAACATTTCATAAATGAAATGTGCTAGATGTGCATGAATCAAAATAAAAAAATGCATCGTGTGATATAAAAAAACTATCTAGATCACTGCTCATGTAATCCTATGTGGGATAACTTTTAGAGATGTAGAAAAATGTAAAATTTGACAATAATTAGTAGGAGATTGTGTCACATGTGTATTTTGTGGAACATGTTGATTTGCATGTATCACCAATTTAGGTGATATTGCATGTGATTGTGCTTGTTGAGAATTATACATTTTTTTCAATATATTTGCCTTTGCATTGGTTGCTTTTGAGCATTTTGCATATTTTTTTGAATTGGTTTTATATATTTTTTACTTGGGTGAAACAACTGTAAATGTGCTTGGGTGTAATAATTGTAAATGTGATTTATTATTGTATAGATGTATCAATTAATTATGGTGGTGGATGGGGAAAAGGAGGTTCCATAGATTGTAGAGGGCACTCATATCTGATTCCTAAAATTATAGCAACTAGATTGTGATGAATATAAGCTATACATATATGTATAGTAGAAGGTACAAGATGGAACTTTTATAACTAAGGGCATCCTAATATCATATCAAAGACCCCTTTTTTGGTAGAACTAGAAAGTGAGTATATAGTGTAGTGGAGCTCACTTGAAGATGCAACTCAATGTATCCCTAAGTAGTTTGTTATGTTGCATTGAATATTTTGACACTTTTAGATGTTGGTTATATGTTATGTTATGTGTAACCTGATGAATGAAGTAATGTCATTGTGCATGTGTTCTCATTTGATATATTATCAACTAACACACTATGAATGGGTTGTTGATCAATAATTATCTGTATACATAAAGCATGAAAATCATAATCATCATCCATTATCTCACTATAATCAAAAGTAATCATAGGACATGGTTGAGTAATTTGAACAATTGTATAAATAATTGTATCTAATGGATGAACGTATGCATCTGATGTTGAATATGCATTGTAACTATGATGCATCATTGAATTATCCTTGCTTGTATTATGATTTGGGAATGACACATTGAAAATATTCAACTTAGCATTTTTATTATGTTGAGACTTAGTTTTTTTATAGGATTACCTAGCTCAATTACGTTGTTGTTAATAAGATCTTGAATAAGTTGTTTGAGCTTGAAACATATGTTAGTATAATGACCATTGCATCTATGGTAATCACAATATGCATTGTTATCCAAATATTTATCTTGAGGTTTGTTCATATCAACCTCGAATGGTAGAAGTAGGTTGATAATATTTCACTAACTTTTGTAATAATTTATGAGGCATTTTTTTTGTAATTTAGAAAATTGCCTCCTTAGTTGATCTGATAAAATAATATTATTAGCAGTTTTAAAAATAACATTAACTATAATCTTTGCATCCAATTTAGTATCTGTTGGATTAGGTTTGTAAGATGGTTTACTTTGAAACTTTATTATGGAAGTTGAAGTAGATGTGGGTGCATACTTGAGCTTCTTCAAAGCAATAAGATTGACTTCTCTTTCTTTTATTGTATGTCAAAGTTGCTCAAATTCTCTGAAATTCTTGAAAATAATTGACTCATGCAAAGGTGTAAAAAAAATTTGTTTGAAAATATACTGAAATTTATTATATGCCAACATGTTAGTAATTTTAGCAAGCATGGTATTGTAACAAAGTACATAATCACTAAGAAGATCCTTAGTTCCTTGATTAAGTTTATGAATTTGTGCATAAGAAAGTTTTTTTTTATCAATGTTGATAGCAAAATGTTTAAGAAAGTGATTTGCTAGCTGATTGGATGTTTTGATTGGTTGAATAGGTAAATAATAAAACCAACACAAGGTGTAATATTTTAAGATTCTTGGAAATAATTTGGTTAGCAATTTGTCATTAAAAGAACAATCCAAACATACCACATGAAAAGTATCTAAAATGTTGTGTTGGATCTCCTTTACCCTCATATAATGGAATTTTAAGAGCGACGAATCCCATAGGTAAAAGATATGATTCTATATCAGGTGCTAAAAAATTATGAAACAAAGCTTTTAAATACAATGAATGGCTGGTTTTCAGTATATCTCCCTCTAAATGTAGCACCTTGACATGTAAAATTGTAATATTTTTCACAAGGGATTGTGTAGTAGGCAAGGTAGGGGATGTATGATGTGTAAATATCAAAGGTCATGTATGAGTAACTTGTCTAGGCCTAGGCATAGAGATATGTTATAAATATTATGTTATCCCAAAGTATAAAGGTGTAAATGTAATAACAATATCAATAATAGGGGTACCAACACCTGTGGTAGGGTTAACAATTTGAAAGAGTTGTTCTTTTTGTGCATTGAAATAATTTTTTTAATTTTTTGTGTACTTTTATAATCTAAAAGAAATTCAATTACTTTAGGTATTTATTGTTGTATTTGATGGATTCCTTCTCTAAATATGGATAAATGTTGGACTTGTGCATGATATACTCCATTGAGTTCATCAAGATGGATCCTATCTAAACTTTTATGGTTATATTGTGCATTATGATCATCTTGATTAGCTTGTTCATTATGATTATCTTCTTGAAAATATTCATGAGAAATTTGTTCATTAAAAGAAGAGGAACCAATGTTTGCATTAGTATGATCCATTTTAACAATGGTCAAAAGGATTTTAATGTGTTCAATAGGGACTCCACTTAACTTAACACTTCACCTTAGAGGAATATGAGAAGCAAAAATTTTAAATGGCACAAAAAAATAACATGGAAAAGATATCACAAATAATAATAAGAAATGAAATGTTAGAAATAAAAGAGAAAATTTTGTGTATGGAGATTAGTAAATTTATCTAAAATCCAAGGTCAAAAGAAAGTGATTTTAGTTTTAGATATTAGATTCGAAGTCAAAATAAAATTATTTCAATGTCATTTATTAAATATGAATCCGAAAGAAATTTATTTTAGTGTCAAATTTAGATACAAGGTTTAAAGAAACTTATTTTAGTGTCGAATATCCAAGAATTTATCTAAACCCAAGGGTTATTTTTTTGAAGCAATGCTTGATAAAAAATGTGGGCTCACCAATATGTTTTATTATAACTTGAATTAATAGGTGAATTAACCCTAATACAGTTAAATTGAATGAAATATAAGAGAATGTTGTAAATCAACTTGTGATAATTATAATGAAAGTAAAATATTGAAATTGACAAAGTGCAATTGAATGAAAGAAAACTAACTATACATGAAATTTAAAACATAACTATTTACTATCTAATATCTGACTGTGTGGAGTTGATGAATGACATAAACTGACAAACATGAACCAGTTTTGCAATTGCACAGACTCTGGGACTAGAACTAGTGAAGGACAAAATCATCCAACTTGGGATAAGATCAACTGCCACTATATTATTGAGTTGATAAATTTTTTCCTTTATTTTGCAGGAACTTAGGTCACAATCATTTACAACAACTTAAATTAGTTATGTGTGGAGATTTGATCTTCAGAGATGTGCATAATACTTGTAAATAACTTCTTAAAAGTTAAAACCCTAATAGGGCTTACAATAAATGAAAACATGTGAATAGAAAAAAGTGGATTGTAATGGGATGTGCTGACCCCAATAACCCCCATGATGATTGATTATTTTCTATGTATATAATAATTTGAAAAGGGAAATCAAGCCCATGTAGTTCTCCCACTTAGAGTGTTTTGTGCAATTTTTCTTCTTTAATTATATGAATGCATCTAGATATGGCTAGAATACTTGATCATTCTTTGCTTTGGTTTGAATAAAATAGGCTTTGGAGTTGGTCGAAGACTAATTAAAATCATTAAAATAATAATTGGGAAGAATAGGGAATATTTTCTTAATGTGAAATAGTGTAAGTATGCCTCTGTATTGAATTTGCCAAGTGGTAGAATATGTAAGTTAAGTGTGCCTTTCTAACGATCCCAAAGGGAAAATCTCATGCTACCTATCTTGGAAGTACACACTAAACTATACGAGAGGGTCTAAATTTGAAAAATGGATGTTAAAAGGGATAAGGACAAGAACCTTCCATAGAGGACAAGAACGTTCCATAGAGGACAAGAACGTTTTCGACTGTTGTACCTTACTAGACTTTTTTGGCCTTAAAGGAAATGTGTGAATTTTGGGTCCAAGAGTGTCCATGCAAATGTTTATAGCTATTTTTAGCCATTAGAACATGTATGTAAGCCTCAAATATAAATTTAGAGAATAAATATGTCCATATAGGTGTTTAGGATAGAGTGAGGTGGGGAAATAGGTATATATTAAGTGCTCAAGTCAATTAAAGTAAAATAGGGCTAAAACTAATATTATCAAGTATTCGTGACCAAATATGAGCGAATACACATTTTAAAAATAATAATTAATTGAAATACAAGGCATAAATACAACAAATAAACATTTAATTGATTTTTAATATGCTTTAACATAGATTTGAAGTTTTATAAAGGAATGAATTTGATTGCACACATCAATTGCATGTTTTTACCAAAACAGGGCTTGAACAAAATTGCATTTAGAATTGTATTCAAATAGTTTGGTGTACCACACATTAGTGGGAGAACTACATTAGGTTTGAGCCCTCTTTAGAGTATTTGAATGTAGGCAATGCACATCTATTCAGTGAGGGTTGGTTGAAGTCAGTCTAACCCAAAGAGGTAACCCATTTTTAATGTCACTTTGGTGTCTAAATTGTGATTAGGGTTTGGAAACCAAGAGAATGAAAATAGATATCCATGTGTAAGACCAAAGGCAATACATGCACATGATATATCTATAGGTGCTAGGATAGTCGCCTAGGGCATCATAAACTTGCATAATCAATTAGGATAGTACTAGCAAAGCCTAGATGGTATTGGTTAAAGTAAGGGTTTGAGGTTTGCCAACAACATTTGCACAAGGTTTGAGATCCTATTCCTAGATCCAAGAAGTTACAAAGCATTTTTAGGGATTGTGACAAATACAACGAGCAATAAAAAGTACAATTCAACTAAGTGCATCTCTTCTCTATTGTTTTATCAAATTTAGATATAGTAAGTGAAATATAAATCTACCTTTTTACATTTATATTTGTATGATTATTTACTTATATTACATAGTTTGAATATTCATAATTTAATTCTATGTGATCACATTAATCACAAAATAAGTAAACTAGTAATTTCCCCAAGTGTGTAAGTTGTGCCAAAAGGGATGTAATTTTTTTACTTTTCCAAAATGAGGTTTAAAAAAATGAAAGAGTATAAATTGGTAGTCATAACTCAATCAAAACCCATGATCATTGACCCATCTCACCTTTTGTGCATGAAGTGTTAAGCAAAAATAATAGAATATTCCCAGTTGAGGTGACAGTGGAAGATGAGGTAGTGTGTTTCTTCATAAGGCATGAAAATAAGTTATGTGGGGGGATACATTCCATTTCACAGTGAGATTGAGTAATGGTGAAGTGGTGGGGAAGGGCAAGACAATATGGAACATAAAAGTGATTAAATATTTCAAGGTGAGGTGGGCACATGGTGAGGGGTGATGAAAATATATTTTAGGTGATGGACTCAAATAAGTCCAGGAAAATACATGTGTCAAGTTCAATAACATGTTACATCTATCAATGCAAACTATAGCTTTCATAAACTATTTTAGTTACCCAGTACATGATTAAAACAAGCATCGTTTCAATGAGAACATGTGTTAGATATCTAGTGACTCCTCTAAAAATGTATAGAATGCACCACTTGTCAATTTAGATAATTCTATAGCTTAATAGATAAAAACTTGACTGATTTAACTATATAAAAACAAATTAGATGTCTCTAAAACCAAAAAAATTCAAACGTATTAGCATGAGAAGTTTGAAAGTTGGCAGCCTAAATAAAGTTTAATTTTTTACAAATAAAATGTAAGGGATTTTATAAAATGAAAGTGTAATTACATAGTCATACCTCACTTAAAACCCATGACCATTGGCCCTATCTCATGTCTTATGCATGAAGCATTAAGTAATAATAATATAATATTTTTAGTGGAGGTATGTTGGAAAATGAGGTTCTGTGTTCCTTCATGTGGAGTGGAAATGAGTTTGGTGGGGAGGAGACATTTTGTTTCATGGTGAGTTTGAGCAATAGTGAAGTGGTGGGGAAGGGCAAGGTCGTACAAAACATAAAAGTGATGAAATATTTCAAGGTGAGCTGGGTGGTGATGGTGAGGGGCAATAGGGTGATGGAATCGAAAAAATGTAGGAATATACATGTGCAAATTTTAGTGACACGTCACATTTTTTAATGCAATCTATAGCTTCCACCAAACTTTTTATTTACCCGATACATGATTAAAACAAGTGCCCTCTCAATGAAAATAGGTATTAGATATCTAACATCTCCTCTAAAAATGTAGATTATGCTCCACGTGTCAATTTAGATGAGTCTAAAACTAATTAGACAAAAATTATGGTTGTCTTAACTATATAAAACCAATTAGACTAAAAATGGAAAATATTTCTTCAATGAAATATGCCTCCTATATAATCTAATCGACTGATGCAATATGCCATATGCAAATAGATATGGATATAGATGTTTTCAAGAATTTTCCATTCCCATTCTTAGTAACACTAATAACAATTATTGTATTCATAACAAAGTGTTGATTTCTCTTTATTCGATGTATGGAGGAAAGGTAAAATTGCCACCAAGACCACAAATACTACTAATTTTAGGTAGTTTGTTGGACCTAGGTATAAATCCATGCCAATTTTTGCATACTATCTCCAAGCATTATGGCATTCTAATGTATCTAAAATATGGTGGTCTAATTTTTATTTTTTATTTTTATTTTGTGTGTGTGTGTGTGTGTGTGTGTGTGTGTGTGTGTGTGTGTGTACTGTTAGTGGTAGTAGCATCCTTGAGGTGCAACACATGCACGTTGTCTTCATTTTTTGCATAAGATTGCATGTGGCAAAACTATCATCTATTAGTTTATTGAGTCAACATATATAATTTAATGTCATCTTCTTTGTATACTCATCTACATATCATGTATCTCTATCCTATCGTGTCCCTCAGATACATGAAATGCAATAATGTTTTAGCACATAATCTATTGGACTCTAAGGAATCAAACATTATTTGAATAATAATGCATGACCTTTGTAAAACATTCCAGAAAACTAGGGTCATTTTGGTTGGCTTCATGTTCTATAATTGTGATTCAACAAGGAATAAAAACATCTTGTTTTTCCCTTTTGTTTTATATGTATATAACTACATGGTTTGGATGGAATGTGTGTTATAATATTGAAATGTAAGTGTTGTTAAATGACAAGGAGGAATGTTGGAATTGGTGATACCTAGAGACAAAATGCCCAAATTCATTGCATGCCCTAGCCCCATGGATTTCCACCCTCACTGAAACCTAAAGAGATAAAACACACATACACTTTGTATGTTTCAATAATTTATTTATTTGGAAGTTTTTCTCTTCAACACATATGAAGCACATATGAGAAAATGCAAGAGTGGCATAGGTAAATATACTAGTGAAGATGTGTAAGTTACTCCAATTGAATTCTCTTATCAACATTAAACCTTCATAATAAAGTTTCTTGGTTTTCTGGGCACAACTATGAAATAGGATAGGAAAACCATGTCTATTTAGTTTTAAATCAAAAAATTGGGCACTATTAGATTCAACAAGCCATGATATTTATATGTATTAGGAAGTAGGAGACACTTACATGGATAATGTATGCTGTAAGAAATACTTGATAATTGTTTTGTTTTTATAATATTTTTAATGTTAATAAATTTCAAGTGAGTTATATTTTGTAGCATACTTATCATGTAGTTGGTAGGAGAGCACCCTTTTGTCCTTTCTCAGCTTACTTTTCCTCATAAAGGCTATATCAGTATTAATTTTAGAATCACTGATACCCGCTATGTTAGAAGTTGATTCAAATAGGCAACCTAATTTGGTTTGAGTGTTTTATAATGTGATAAAAAAGGAAGCATGATGCAATTAAGATGATATGTAGAATTAATTTAGAGATTTTTTTTTGCCTTTTGTTTATGATGAAATGTAAAATTAATTTCAGAGAGTTTTTTTGCTTTCTTTTTTAGGTAAGTAGTAAATTTTAATGGCCTGGATAATTTAATCATGATTGATGGTGATTGAAAAGTAAACTACCCACTTCATAATTTTTATAGTAGCTACACTGATGGAGGAGATTTTGGAATGGTAAGAACATGTTAAAAAAATTGGGGGTTGAATATAATTTACAATAGGAACTTTAAAAGGAATAGTAAAAATTTAATAGTATTGTGTGTGTGTGTGTGCATGCGTGCACATGCATAATATATAATCTTGATATTTAAATGATAGGATTATTGAAATTTTAGGGATTGGTCATACTTTGAGGTTATTTAGAGAGGCAAATGAAATATAGATGATAAGTTGTATCAGATTGAAAAGCAGTAGTTGTCATGATTAGTTTAGGAAACTAATTTTTTTTTGCAAAAAGGTAACATCTACAACAATTGTTGACATGTAAAACATCCAATGGGATGTGAGATGAATATTTGGATATGAGATGAATTTTTGGTATGAGTTTCATAATGAAAATTTGCTTGGTGTAAACATTTTGGTGAACCCAATTATTTATTTGAGCATGAAAAACCTTGGATATTTACCTTAAGGTTTATTACTCTTAGAGGGTTTCATATTTATTCTCCATTAGGTTTTTATTTTCAAGACTTTATTTTTGGTTTCCCCTCAGCAGGTATTTTTTATGTATACACAACTAAATCTGCTCGCCTCTTTCATCGCTAACCCATCTATTTTCTTCTAATTTATCCTTACTAGCTCCTTATATTTATTTTGTCTAACCCTTTCTTCATTCTTCATTCATTCATTAACCTTATAACTCCTATGTCCAATTAATCTTTTCTCTAATGTGTCATTTGTCACCTAACCATATCTTATCTATTATATTGTGATTTTTTAATTCATAATGTACCTACTCACCTACCACTAGGCTTTCCTATAAGCCTAGCCCCTAGTCCTCATCGAAATCTTCTTATAAACCTATTTAATACTCCCCTAAACATCATTAGATTCCTTTAATGGAGTCTAGAATCCTTTAACTCTCTAGAGAATTCTGAAGAATTTTAAATTCCTTAGAATTCCCTCCATCCCTTCTATTTAAACCATGCTACCCCATGTATTCCATAATGAATTATAATGTTAAATCTCTTGTGTCAAATTAATCTCTTGTCAAGCAAACTTATCATTCATTGTTGCTATAAATTTTTTAAGTCTAACCAGGCAATCTGTCCAGCATTATCATTTTGTCTCGGGGCATGTCTTAGCATTTTGGAGGTAAGGTGATTAAAATTTGAGGTAATTGCATTATTATTTATTTTACATTTGCATTCATATTATTTGATTTTTCTCAACCATTAAGGTTAGAAGAATATTTGTGATTGAAGTTTAGTCATTTGCATGCTTTGCTACTACTTGTGGCATTTGAATTGAAATTATAAACTTTTTTCCTAATACATTTGGTGACCACAGTGGGAATCATCCATTTAACCCTTGCTTGTTGAGTCTCTATGTGATTGAATAGGATTACAGGTTCCCTTTGGAGAATATTAGCTATCCCCAATTGGTTTTTTCATGAAAAAATTGCATTTACATGAAACAAGCGACTTTGACATGTGTAGGACTGGTTTTGTAGAGGCAGTATCACAACTGGGAAATGTAGTTTTATTCATGACTGACTGATTGAATTGTCAACCCCACTCATATTTTTCTAGCTGATTTTAAATTAAATATAGCCATTACTACTAAAACTAGAAAAAAGTGATATCGATAACTCTAGTAGTAATTTTGTTTGATATAAAAGCAATATTGTAATTTTCTTAAAACCACTAATATAGATGTTTAAAAATAAAGAATTTTATTACTAGAAAAGTGATTTTGTTCTATGTAAAAAGAGATTTTGTATCACTTGATTTTCACTTTATAGGTTGGATTTTACAAAATCACTACTAGGATACTATTGATAAAAACATCTTGATTAAACTAACATGCAACTTTGTTGCTCACATACACAGTTTTATTTTTTATTTTGTGTATTTTTCTAAAGGATCTAAGTTCTAATGAATAGTCATTTGTCACTATTTTTTTGCTTTAGTTATCATAATAATCACCATTTATTATTTATAAACTTGTTCTTAGATTGTTGTATAACCAAAGGCTATTTCGGGCATTCAAATAAAGCCACTTTTATCAGAAAATGTGAAACATAGTTTTATTTAATCTAAGCATAAATTTGTAGAGGTAGTAGCGATTTTGCATTTTAAGATCCAATACAACTTCTTGAAATGTTTTGATAGATAATTAGCTCTAATCATATAATAATTAAACTAAAAAGATCCTACAAAAGATTGCTTTTATCTTTTGTCTATCTTTATTTATGGTCTATGCAGGACTTAAACAAAGACATTACTTGTCAAAAGTTGCATGTGCAATTTAGTTAAATTAAAATGTGGCTTTGCCTAGTAGACTAGAAACTTTGTTGAACTAACTAATAGATTCATCCATCTGACTAGCGGTTTTGTTTAGGTATACATATAGTGCATTTTATAACGAACCTGCTACTAATAATTAATATATTCAGTGGCTTTACAGAGTGCGAAATCAACTTTGGCCTGTGTATACACAACTTTTTTATGGTTGAAATTAGGTTCAAAATAACTTATTTTATAGGTTTCTACCCTTAAAGGTTGATAAACTAGACTACTAACATTATGTTTTTTTAACATGATTAGTTGAAGAAGCCAATTTGATCAAACTACTAATATTTTGGTCTTGTAGGTCAATCAGCCCAAGACTTAGCTAAAAACCTTATTTTTGAATCATTTTTTTATTTGTTTGCATTTCTTGTCAAAAACACTAAAACAATCATGTTAAATAACTTTTTTAATTGCTTATCTATTTATTGAGGGCTAAGGTTGTGGGTGTTCTCCTCATTAGATCCTTAGCGACGATTTTTGAAGGATAAAAAATAATCAACAAACCTTTCCATTTTTATTTCTAGGGTGAAAATAATCATGGAAATGACATCCACATGCTTGTCATTAGCCCATAGGGGTCGATGATGTGGATTTCATCACCATGTATTAGACCACACTCTATGTTCTAGCAGAGTATAAATATCAAAGATAATTATTGTTAGGCTAAGCGAGATACCCTATATAGAATCCCATGAAGTGAGGAGTTAACTCTCTAATACCAAGCATTAGACAACACCCTATATAGAATTGGGCCCCACTGTACGTTATGTGTTTCAAGGACTCCCCTAATGAGCATGTCTAAACTTAGAATAGGACCTTTGGTCATAACAAGTAAACATTATTGGGGAAACAACATTCTGCAAGATTTTCCACCAGGTACCGATGGTGAGAGAGGGTAGGATACCACCTTCATTTAATTTAATTCAATATTTGTTAAACTTTTCCTCTCACCATGAAGTCATTAGGTGTGGTGGGCATTGATTTACATTCTTGTGTTAGTTTACTAGACATAAGATTGTGGCTTGCCTGATTTATTGAGTGTTGTCGAGGCCAGTTTTAGTTATGAGCTCTTTAGACTTTAAACAAACCAAGACACATAGTTGGACCTTATGTCATACACACTTATCCAAACCATTTTCATAAATCTTCCATCATCTCTTAATATCATCCCATCATTATTCTTATAATCTTGCCTTGATATTGATCCCATCATAATGCTTTGTATATTCACCATTCACCCCCATCACATAGTCCTATATTCATCCTACCTTGAGCAAATTAGTCTAAGTCTTGAACTAATCCTAGGTCATGCTTCCATCCTATCACCCTATCTGAATCCTTAGTCTATCATCATCTTGTCCATTACCCATTGCTTTGTCAAATTTCATACTTAGTCAGTTTTTTGCTCACCACCTATTACTCTATTAGTTTTGACCTAACACCTAGTCATCTATAAAATCCACTTGTCTTGCCTATTTATAACTAACACATGTGTAAGTTTTCACTATGTTGGTTTAAAATCAAACACTAGTTGAAACCCCATCCTTTTTCTAGTTTAAACCTTGACATTGTCAATACATTAATAACACCTATCGTACTATCAGTTTGGAACTCAACCCTAGTCAGATATCATAATCCTTTTTAGTCTATCCTATTCTTGTCCAACACCTGTCATATTAACTCAATCATTCAAAATTATCCTTTTCCCATGTATCATATTTTATCAAAAACCCTAATCCACCTTTACATCAATCTATCTTTTATTTATCATCCATCCTCCATCATGGATTTGGACCTTGTCTTAGTAAATAAATACCTTTTTGCCAATAAGGATGCATACATTTTACAACTCCTCGAGATGGGTGCTCACCTTATCAATGAATTCAAACCCATACAACTAAATTTATCCACACCACAAGAATCTCATCAACCTCTATCTACACCCAATACTCATATCAACCAATCCTAATCCAATCCCCCATGAATCTCATCAACCTCCATCTACACCCAATACTTATATCAACCAATCCCAATCCAACCCCCCATAAACTAGATGTGGCATTTATCATGATCTTCCTTGTTCTACTAGTAAAGGGAAATCAATCTTGACAATTACATCCCACACTTATTCAACTCCCAAGTCACCACAATCAAAGGCTTCCACACCTAAGTCCAGTAGTAGTAGCAGGCAATATACCTCACTCCCAATATCCATGGAAGCCCTCTTTTAGAAATTTTTTGCCACTGACATGATTGTTTACCCACAATTTTTTTTTTCTATAATAGACCAAACCCAAGCCTTCATGGTATTGTATGGATCAATTTTGTTTATACCACAGAGTCTCTAGAAATTCCATTTATAGATGTCACCCTTTTAGAGATTATGTCCAAAAATTAATCGACAATGATGACCTTGAAATAGAGGGTTCATCTAATAAGTATACATCTAGAAAAGAACAAATAGAGGTATGCCAAAAGCACGATCAAAATCTTTCCATTCCCAACCAAGGTCATGATTGTAAGCCTCTTTATGTCACACCCATCCATGATCAAACCACCCCTACATCCCATCCACACCGACTTCCCAATTTTCATATATCCCTTGAGCCTAAAGCCATCATTCATAAACCCAAGGTGAAGAGGGTACTTATGGGAAACACTATCATCAAAATATAATCATCCAAGTTAGAAATAAGTCAAAATCTAGGTGATCATTCACATCTAAATCTAGGACATACCTAACTTTAATATCTAAATCAAAATAGGAGTCACGTCTGACTTATTATCCACTACAGATGATGATATAACTTATAAAAACTTGGAAATAGATGATCTTGATATTAATCAATAGAGAGACAACGATCAAGATAATTCCTCCATGGAAGAAGATGCATATGACTCAGATTTTGGTACAAAGTACCTGAATGTCACTATTGAGACTCTTGAGGAGGTTCTTTCTGACATTGAAATTGGGTCTCCTAGTACCTTTTACAAGGACCATGCTACCCATCATCCACTCAATCCACCTCCCTTATCGTACATCCTTAATCATTTACCTTCCACCAATAATGCATGCATCATACTCCCTAAATAAGATGATTAGGAACACACATCACTATAAATGTCATGTGTCAAACCTATATAGATCCAAAACCGCATTCACAAAGTCAAAAATGATGATATAATTAGTCATGATCTCAAACAAAATCAATATAAGTCAAATAATCAGCCTAGTCAAAATCTTCATCTACCAAGACAACAGTCAAAATATAATGGTGAAGCCTATTATTAGGCATCAAGGGGCAATAAAAAATCAATTAAAAAAATAAATAAAAAATTCATTCAAAGCAAAATGGTCAATTATTCTAAAGATAATATCAAAGGACAAATTCATCCACAAATATTGGATCCTCTAATATTTCCTATCATGGCATAAAATGCAAATGACACAAATAATGTATCTAATAGTGTGCACACTTATTAGTCCTATCACAAATCCAAATCCCCTTCACCCCTATTTGCAATCTACATCATACACTCCCATCCCGGGTAGAATTATCCTTCATAAGGGCTACGAAGATACTTGGTTAAGATGTCGAGAAAGGCTTGAGTCAAGAGACAATGCAAGTCATTATGGCATCAATACATTTAACATCAACGATATAATATTAGTGTCACATCACTCTAAAATAGGTGTTGGTTGAAGATTAGGAAACTGTATACATCATTGCAACTCACACTCTTCTAATAAATCGAGATGCCATAAAAAATAAAGAGTCAAATTATAAATAAATAAATAATAAATCATTCATCTAATGGTGAAAACTAGTTTATTTCACACCTTTGGCAAGTGCCTGGTGAAAACCGAGTTCTAACATCATGGTAAATAATAAGTTGTTTGCAAGTATCTCAACACTTGGGGGAAACATACTATTTCATATATTTAGTCATCCAACATGTCTTATTCTCTCTTTCAATTCCTATCATATCCATCATTTCTTCCTATCATGACCTTAGCAAGGAAATAAAATATATCTTGATATATGATGTACTCTTGGCATATCCTCCAAGCAACACTTAGGTAACTAGACGTCTTGTTCCCATGTACCATGGTCCTCAGCAATCCATAGTCCATTTACTCATCCTCCTCATTTAAGCTTTGTCCAAGTCCTTTTGTCATTCCATCTATCATCATTCCTGATTCTGCTTGCTAGGCTTGGTTTTACCTTTGCTAGTAACCCCCTTTGTATAGTATTCCAAAAATCCTAATAATCAAAAAATTCCCCATAAATATCTTTAAATTATAAAGTTTCAAAAAATCCAAAAATATTCCCCTTTGTCTTGCCACATGTATTAGTCTAATCCACATCCATTTTATTCCAATGACCACTTCATAATCACTTACTCACCCCCATGCCCTTAACACCATCTTTTATGCCTCTCTATTCAAACTTGGGCAACATTTAGTCTAAATTGAGCCAGTTTAGACCTAGTCTCACCTAAATCTAATCATAAGTCGGTCCAACTTAGAACACAAATCAATACATAAGTTGGCTAGCTCTTGTAATTACATCAAAACACAATCAAACACATCACATTCTCCTCCATCCCATGTACCTTCCTCTAAACAATGGGCAAAACATTATTTGTTTAATGTATATGTATGGTTGTATGTGCATGGGTGTGTTTTATGATGACTGTCTTATATTTTATCTCTTTGTCTGCATTTGCATATGTTTTTTTTGTTTGTCAATGCTTGTCTTCCTTTGATGTTAGTTTTTCAATTAGTCTTGTATCATGTCATTTTTTTTCAAGGGTGCAATGAATAAGGATGTTATAATGACACCAAAATCCATATTCACACTTTTGGGTGCCCTCTATAGTTTTTTCTATTTCCCATTTTATGCTTATGCACTTTGGCAAAATACCATCATGGTATTATATATGTATCATGATGCATATTACCTAGTGTTACAATCAAATGGATTGGTTAGACTATGATGATTAAACACTTATAGCATCAATAAATTTTGGATGCATGTTTGATGATAATGAACATCTATATCCTCTAATCATACTCATCCATCATACCCTATCATCTACGCTCATTTAATCTTAAGATAAACCTCATATTAACCAATAACCCTTCATCCTAAAACATCTATCCACCCCATCATATAACTAAAATGGTGGACATCCCATGTTCCATATCCTTTAGATGAATAATATTACATCCCATAAACAAGTTGACATCTTATAACACATCTAGGAGGATCAATGTGGGATCATAAACATCTAGATAGCAATAAACATGGCACAGTAATTATTCATTACATATATAATCATCTATGTCACACTCATCATACATTACATTTAAAACATCTAAAAACCATTTCCATCACACACACACACACACACACACACACACACACACACACACACACACACACACACACACACACACACACACACACACACACACACACACACACACACACACACACACACACACACACACACACACACACACACACACACACACACACACACATAACATCATTCAGTATGTATCACATGTCATAATCTCAAATCACATGATCATTTATAAACACTTAAAAACATTATATATGTAATTCATACATAACATCCGTCAAATCCTCACATCATATGCTTAATGTCTCATCATACATCTAGTCTCTAAAACATATTTACAAATATCACATGATGAATCACATCTAAATTAAGCATACATTACATATCCATCAAACCATAAATGTGATAAAGTATCATTACATCACATACCTACCTATCATTATATATCAAAATAGTTCATATATATAAATTCAATATGTCTATAAGTATATTAAAATGACTCATATAAATTATAAACATCTACGTCCCAAAATACAATATGAGTCCAGAATTTCATGCAACCCTAAGGTGGTGGTGGCCTCAAAAACGGGTGAACAAATCAAATAGATGACTTGGAACATGAAGAACCCTTGGATATTTCTCTCCATGTAAGAAGGTGACCTATACCCTATTTTCAAAACCTACTCATATAAATCTATACAATATTTCATCTCTTAGACCATCCTCACTATTTAGGCCATTAAATCCTCTAATCCTAGTGCGTCTAATAAATCCAAACTACATTTCTCTCCATCTCAGCTATTTATACCTCTACATCCCTCTGCTCAAACCATGTTTGTAGTTGAGCTAACTGCATATAAAATATGCATATTTGCTCAATATGACCCTATAAAATCACAATTTATGCCTCCTATCGGTTCACTTGATCAAGCTATGTAGTCATCTGGGCTAACACAAAGGCCATGTATGTATTTCTATGTATGATTTAAACATGTAATAATGACCTGTGTAGTTACCAATCGACTCTAACAATCACCCTTGCCTATACCAACTCTGTTATCCCAACCCCTGTAGTTTGAATCTTGTTCCTTGATTTCTCAATTATCTCCTACATTGATTTCATTCTACAAGGATAAGATGACCTTGACCAATATATACTAGTCTATGCCACACAATCATGTGCATCTATGTATATGTCCCCTCCTCTCCTTCTCCTCTACCTCAGAGGATGGTCAAAATCCCTTAACTATCATTTATCTCTCAATACCACCTATATGATCTAATCAACTAATCCAATAATAGGTTATATATACATAGTCACTAAAGGTTGTCAATCCTCCTACAACACATCAACATAATCAATATGTTAATATAATCATAATCATTATTCTCACTAATTAGATTTGTGGTCATCCTACATAAAATTATGTCCTTATAGACACAAGTTCATGATTCATGCCCTCACAATCCCGTGGCCCACCTTGGTAAACCCCAATCCATATTTATACTACCCTAGACCTAGAAAATTAGAATTTTGAAGGCATAAATTCATGCCTAATTGGTATGAATTCACCTCTCTCATGATCGCTTGATTACCTTTTGATGTCCTAGCCAAACCTATGGATTTCAATCCCAAACCCCCAACTCCTCATTCCTAATATTGTGGCTCTCATCCCCACTCCCATACACCTTATTCTATGTCTACCATCCTTGATACCACATACCATATTCCCAATCCCATGGCTACCTTCCCAAATATGTGTCTTCCCCTCTAAACTCATAATGCCTTCTGATGCCCTAACAACCCCTAGCTTCCATAATTGCTCATAAATACAACCAACACACAGAACATATAAAACTAAGCTACCTATTAGGTCTCCAAACTCATTTGGATCTAATACTCCTACCCTTACTCACCATAATATCGATTATTAGGATTTTCTACCATCTCTATAACATGAACTAGAACCCCAATCTCACACCAAGCCAGGGTAACAATGTTCTATTTTCCCTCTAGTTCCTTCTCTTCACTCGTCAAGCCTATTTATCCATTTTCATCTGCTTTTTTACATTTTTTTTCTCTACTTAATCCTTTTTCTTCTTTATTCCTTGTCATTATGTTAATCAAACCTATTGTTATACTTATCAAACTCATTTCCATTATCTACCACCATTATTTTGTCGAATCTTCCCATCATTCTTCCAATTAGGAAGAACTACATTAGTGTGAGGTCTCCTAAGACTATGTAGGGAACACTCAGACACCTCTAAGTTCCCAAAGATAGCTTAGCCACATATCTTCATTCATCCTCTTTCATCCTGTGTTCACTTGAATCGTATTTTGACTTACAGTCTACTTTATCATCACTTGACATATGTTTTGAGCAACACTCTTAACTATTTAATCCAATCATCATCTCTTCTCATCCCATAGCTCTCCCAAAATTCATCCTTGTTTGGGATACGTCAAAATATCATGGCCTTATCTATCAATCATCTTGGTCTGCAGCTCTCCCTAGCATGTGTACTTACTTTGGGATATGCCAAAATCTTGTGACCCCTTTATCTAAGACTGTAACTCTCCTAGGCATGCATCCTTGGATAGGATATGTTTAAAGTTTGCATCGTTTTATCAGCATCTCATTAAGGTTGGTCCCCAATTGTGACATATCAATAACTATGATACCATCGTTGTCATTCTATTGCATGTATCTTTACTAGGCACATCATATATCTATAACTCATTACTTACGTTAATAATATTCATCATCATCCATCATATTAGTAATAGCAACATCCCAACCCTTATTTTTATATTAGATCATCCCTCCCTCATTTCCTAATTTTAGTGGCTGCCCATTTCATTCCTCCCCGCATGTCCCTTCGAGGGGACATCATATGTACAATCTTTCTTCTTTGAAAGACCATTACTCCTTCTACTTCATCTAGTTTCATTGTCATTTCAAAGAGGGGAAAAATGTAACACCTAAATATACTCACCTCCTCCATAGATAATCCTATCTATTTTCATCTAATTTATTCTTACTAACTCCTTCTAGTTATTTTGTCTAACCTTTTCTTCATTCTTCATCAATTCATTAACCTTATAGCTCCCATGTCCAATTAATCCTTTTTCTAATGTGTCATTTATTACCTAACTGTTGTCACTTGGATTTTCACCCTTTTAGGAGATACAAATCTCTCCTCATCCAAATGACACAATGAAATCACCTCTAGGCTTGTGGGCAGCCTAAGGAATGAGATGAATCTCTTGATAGGGCTAGTTCCCTTGATGTACCATTTTAGATTGCAACTACTACTAAACTTGGGGGGTGAAAAGGCATAAGGATAAATGAAAGTAAACTAATATAAGGGAGATGATACACCAAATAACATGTTGAAATTTAACCATATGCATATTACACTTGAAATAGAAGGATAAACTGAAAATACACTTCTCAATTCTTCATCTTCTCACATCAATGCTACATTACGAGGTTATGGATGAATGTGAAAAGCTAGGAAGACTATACAAGAGGTTTATGAGGGTATTAATGAATATAATAACTCACTTAAACCATGAAAATCTCAAGCAACACTTCACATTCCCTACAAGAAGAGGTTGTAAATAGGTGAAGGAATGGAACAACATGTTAAGGAATCCATAGTTTTCACTAAGCAAGATTCATCATCTAATTGAACACACTAAGAATAGTCATAGAGGAGGTAATAATTAGCTATTTTATTGATCAAAAGGTATAGATTTGATCATGGATTTTCTATACTCAGGTGGAATATCTAATACAATGCCAAAATGGCTAGTTTTTATAGAACTTGTGAGAGAGAGAAGAAGAGAAAAGTCCAAGGGTCATAAGGAAACTTGTGAAGCTGATCCAAGGAGTTAATTGTGCATGTGAAGAGTATGTGGGATGAACCATGCAAGGTCAAGAGATACAAATGTCAATCCAAGTCACAAACTTCATCAAAAGTGGCAATAAACTCCTCATTCTGGCTCAAAAAAATTGCTTGCATGATTAGCCCTATTTGAACACCTTATAACTATTTGGAACCAGGTTTGATGATTGGAATTAAGTTTAAGGACATTAGACATGGCTTTCCATGCATTGGTTGTAGGCTTGGTTATTTAGAATCACCTGTAAAGGAGCAATCATCATCTACTATTCGTGAAACTGCTCTTCCATGCACCCTGCACATTTGGCCTCAAAATTGGCATCAATTGCTCATGAAAATATATGGGAGGAAGTTAATTACACCTATAAAGATCCTCCATGTCCTTAGAAGCACTAAAAACACCTTAAAAGGCCATTCACTTGAAGATTTCACACTTCTCCCTAGCTTGTCTACTAGGTCAGTTTTGAGTCGCTGAGTTGAAACACCTGATTTGGACACTTAGAAGTTTTTTATTAAAATAAAATGACCATATGAGTATAAAAATTCCACCCAAACTTGATTTCACCTTCAAACTCCTTTTGTAGCCTGCATAACATAAAAAAGGTCAAAAGTAGCCTATTTTTACCATGTTGGTACAGGTCCATACATCTTAGAAGCATATGATGGATCTAGAGGGAGTCATTTCTAAGGTATAGTAGGTTTCATATCCAAACTATACCATTATAATTCATTTCTAACTCTATTTTCACAAATTGGTCATTTGTAAGGGTTTAAGAGGGTTGTAGGTCTATTTGAGCTCTTAAGCTTCATTCATAAAAACCAAACGTCCAAACTACAAAAAAATTCCAAAATTTTTATGTTCAAGGACCTTACTAACTTTCCCAAACTCCTTTTTCTCCCATGTAGATCTTCTAGGAAGATATGAGCATTCTAAGTTAGCCTATCGAGTTTGTTTCCTTCATTCCAATAAGCTTGATGGGTTTCTGAGCCAAAAATAGATTATTAAAGGTTTCTCATGTCCTCAAAATGCCTTAAAACCTCTTATGTGGTCCTAAAAACATTATCTAATAGGTTGGAAAGGTTACCTCATGTTAAAATATTTAATGGCTTCTCATTTGGCAACTAGGCTTCACCATGCCTAGTAAGCTTGACTACACTTTAGAGCTCATAGTGCCCTTTTATGGTTTTCCTTGCATTAAAACATATTTAAGACCTTTTTAATGACCCCATAAACCTTTTTCAATTAGTTTAAAAAATTACTAAGAGCTATAGGTGAAAATGGTTTCACATTTGGTCTTTAGGCCTTAACAGGCCTAATAGGCCTTACTGTAACCCTAAAGCTCAAGATGAATTTTTATGATTTAACCTATACCCAATTGGTTAAAAAACATATTTTATACTTACATTAACATTATTAATTGTATTATGAATCTCAATAAGAGCTGAGATATAAGTGACATCTCATTTGAATTTTAGACCTAACTGTGCCTAGTAGACCTAGTTGCAAGTTTGAGGGTTTAAGCCATATTGTTGGGGTTCCCTCCTCTATGAGATGTATTTAATTATTTTTAATGTGTTATTAAACTTTAAAAAACTCTTTTCAAGTTTAAAACAGCTTCTTGACTCACCTTTCATCCCTACTCTCCAACTATGTAGGGTTTGCTCATAAGGGAGTGCCATCTGTCTGAGACAAAATAGAGGGCACTCCCTTTATTTTATTAGACAAGTTGAAACTTTGAGTGGGTTATATAAGTTATGGATACCATATGTACCAAATTTTATCCCATAATGACACTATTTTACCCTTTAAATCCTTGAAAAACCAAAACAAACATGTATTTGAGCACTGTGCCCAAGAATTTTTAAGAGTGGATTATGAATGATCTGTTTAGAACCCTCTATTTGTTCAATATACTCTAAATATAGTTCCATTATACCATTTTTATTATGAAAAAGGGATTCACATGTTTTTTACACCATTTCCATTCTTCAAACCTTGTGTTGTCTATGTTTTGTCTTGACTGGTCAGGACTGAGGGTATCTCTAACTGCATCGTACTTCTAAGGAAGATACCTGTAGGTGAACATCTAGGAATTAGGCCTTGAAATCATGCATTATGACCTCTTTATATCTTGCTAAGTCATTTTATATGTGTTTATACTTTTCATATACATTTGGGTTGAGTTTATGTCAAAAAACCTAAACCCTCTGTGCTTTGTCCCTTACTGCCATTACAGTTGGTTGTAAGTGTTCATGTCCAAATGAGGGACATTTGAAGTGATTCTTTAATAAAAATGTAAAAATCCAACATTTCCCTTCTATTTTTCATGTTCAACCATGCTTTAGGTCTCATGAAACAAAAATCCTTTCAAGTTTTCACCTATGGCTGGCTGTAGATGAACATCTGGAATGATAAGGGCTTGTGTACGGACTGAAGGTATGCCTGGAGAGCCAAAACACAAAGTATCATTTCTTATGATGATCCTTTAGACCATAAAAAATACTTGAATATTTGGAAATACTTTATCTTGATGGCATGGTCTAAATTTGTAACATTTGATGAAGAGGTTTCTTATAGATCTTTCATGTAGATTTCAATGTCCAAGTTGAATATTTTTTGAAGGCATCTTTAAGACCCCAATCAATCACTTTCCATCAACCTTATTGACCCCATTCTTGGTATAGTCCTTATTAATACTAGAGGCAACAATAATCACCTATCTATATGCTTCAAATCCCTTGGAAAACATATTATGGGATATTTACAAAACCCCTTTGAACCTCTATTTTGCATCTTTTGGGAAAATGTCCCTGAGTTTATACAGTCATCATGCTTTGAGGGTAAATATACTTCAATTTTTCAACCTAGCCTTTCAAAAAATTTCCATGTTACTTTATTGAATTAAGACCATCGATGAGAGTTTCACCACTATGTTTCCACACTTGAAATGGATGCTTAACCTTCTGTCAAGGCTGACTGTAAGTGAACATTTAGTGTACATAGGCAGTAAAAGCAATATGGGCAGTAAGCATTGAATTGGCCTTCAAATGAGTTATATGCTTATCCCAACACCTCCAAAATCATATTCATACTATCATTTATTATGAAAAAAGTATCTATACCTCCATTTTAATGTGAACTCATTCATGAAAACACCTGAACATGTTCATCAATGGCTGTCAGACTATGAATATGGCATATGGCTACTATACTCATAGAGATTAATTTAGAATATGAGATTGAAAAATGAAGGGAAATAATAGAAAATTAACATCATGATAAATGACCTATTCCATCTCTCTGAAACCATGATCAAGCTTGAGGACTTTGCAACTGATGAAAACCTGCTTGTTGTCTCAAAAGAGACCATTCTACAAATTTGAGGTTATTGGCTCATTCAAAAACCACAAAACATGAAACCAATAATGGGGACCATTAGAGGAATAAGTAAACATCATTTGGGAGTAAAATCAATATCTACATTATACATAATCTCCCAAATAAGAAAAAAACCATATAGTGAATGAAATAACTAGCAGATTTACACAATCAAATTGTTAGCAATGGTTCATAGAGCACAATTGATAAATTTTCAAACTAATTATATTAAAATGAAGTTATATAAGTGTAATATCATCTCCCAATAACCTTTTTCCTGAAACCTCATGAGCTATCCATACCAAATACAAACCTGCAAGTCACTTTTGCTTGCCAAGAAGGGTGAAAAGAAAACTAAATGATTTTGAGAAAGAAATGACACCTCCAAATTAAAACAAGCAAGGAAATGAGCATGGGGAGATTAAGAGTCACATTTAAACCTTTTAATAGTGTCACACTTCCCAAGGAGGTCATACAAGTGCCAAATTACTCTTCTTCCTCAAGAAAACTACCCATTCTTCTGCATAACCTGCCATCTTTCAGTTTTATTAGTTACTTAAGACTTATAGGGACACATGGGGCATCAAATCACATTTTGACACCTTTACATTTGCCAAGAAACCCATAAAAAGCACAAAATGCACCTTTTTGACCCCTAAAGTGACCCAATATGATAAATAGATATAAAAACTAATTGACCAAGGTCAATATAACATCATTTGAGATTAATTATCATGTAATATACCCCATGAAACTCATATTACACCCCATATAGACCTATAAAGTCATGTTTTTACCTACAGGTGCCCCAATTTGACTAAAAAGTCAAATTTGGTCAACACTAGCCATATATTATCTATTATATTGTGAATTTTTTCACAATCTACCTACCCACCTACCACTAGGATTTACTACAAGTCTAGCTCCTAGTCCTCACTTAACCCTTCTTCTAAACCTATATAACACTCCCTTAAACATCATTAGACTCCTCTAATAGATTCTAGAATCCTATAACTCTCTAGAGAATTCTAAGGAATTTTAAATTCCTCAGATTTCCTTCCATCCCTCCTATTTAAACTATGCCACTTCCATGCATTCAATCATGAATTATAATGTTAAATCACTGATGTCAAATCTATCTCTTATCAAGCAAAATTATCATTAATTGCTACTGCATTAATTATGAGTCTAACCAGATAATCCATCCAACGTTATGGTTTTGTCTTGGGCCATGTCTTAACATTTTGGAGGTAAGGTGATTACAATTTGAGGTAATTGCATTTTTATTTATTTTAGATCTACATTCATCTTATTTACCTTTACCCAATCATTAAGGCTAGAAGAGGATTTGTGATTAAATCTTAGTCATTTGCATGCTTTGTTATTACTTGTGGAATTTGAATTCTAGTTGTAAGTTTTTCTACTAATACATTTTTTATTATGGTTTCAATTGTTGACATACAATATTTACAAACCATAGAGTTACATGTTTTTCCTTATCCTAGAAATAGGTCTTCTGATTATGTTCCTTGTCATATTAGGGTTTAGAAAATTTTCCATATGCATGCATCCTTCAAACCCTACCATGACTCATCCTATGGATTCCTTATTTTCTAACCAAGTTATGTCTTATGATTATACCAATGACTGGGCAAATGCCAATGTAGATACTCATGCTTGTGTGACTAAAGATAATGCTTATATGAATGGTGATCATACATGTGTAAATGAAGGTAATGATTACATTTATTATGATTATATCTATGATGATGTAGATGATTTGTGTACTAGTGATGTATCTTTATATAATGGTCGTGAAGGAGAAATAAACAAATTAATGTTATAATTCAAGAGATTATTTCTCCTTCCCCTTCCATATATTTTCCACTAGTCATGAAGTAGATCAAGAAGAAATTAAAATATAATTAACCAACATATTTCTTGATAATACTAAAGTTATGTAATTAGGAAATATGATAGAATTAAAAAATGGATAAATGATATACACGTTGCTTATTATGATGTTATACCTTGTAAGAATGTTTCTAAATGCAATGAATTATCTAATGACATGAAATGTTGTGATAATTTTTCTATTGACATGAGATGCATTGATTGTCTTAAATGTAATGATTATCTTATTAACATGAAATGTGATGATAATCCTTCCATTGACATGAAATGTGATGATATTTCTAAACCATACAATGATTCCTCTATTTATATGGAATATGATAGTGTTACTAAGCATTGCAATGATAGGAATATATGTGATGCATATTTTATACCGATGTTTGAGATATGGAAAGAGGAAACCTTTGAATTAACTTTTCCAATCTATACCCATGCCTACTATACATATAATGTCCATGATGCATGCAATGGGTGAAATTCAAAATATAGTTGTTACTTTATCTTTAGATTCCACATCTTATTGTTAAGTTTGATATTAATGTCATGTTAGGGAAACCTATAATGCGAAGGATATTTAATCATCCTTATCTAGAAGGATTCATTATGCCTACATTATCTTATTTAATGACACAAAGATCCTCATACCCACAATACACACTTTATGTCCTCTCTTGGAGAGCATCACATGATGAGAGAGTATTACTAAAAGCCTTTCATTGAAGTTTAAAAAGTAAATCCTTAAATTGGTTTAAAAATCCACCTAGTGGCTCCATAACTTTGTTTTTTAAACTAAAAGAAGTTTTACTATACCATTTCAATAAGAATATATGTCTTAGATTAATGTTGGAACATCTCCAAAACATCCGACAAGGTCATGATGAACCTATATAATATTACATTTTAAGGTTCAAAAATAAATTACATTGCTTAATCTATCAACTAACTAATTTGTAATAATAATTCATATTTAGTAAGGGTCTTTTACCTCCACTAAAGAGAAACACACTTTATAATACTTATTATTCTTTTGATTGGCTATACTTTTATACCTATGCTTATGAGTTTGATCTTGTATATACATACAATCATGCCTCTGATTCTATGAGTTCACAAAAGTTAACAAGCTCAGTTCTCCAAAGTGAATCTCCACCTAATAAGGTAGCTACAAATAAGATAATTAATAAGAAGAAAACTTGCATGAGCCCTAATCTAATAATGGACCATCCCATATGATTTTTATTGATGTCAAAGGGGGCATTATGATTGTCATTGATGTCAGAGGATCAGGTAGGATTGATGGAGAGAAGAGCATGTTTTAAAGTTGCATAGTACAAGTTGTCATGCTTTTACAAAGACCATTTTTGGATCACTTAAAGAGCAATTAATAGAAGATCTGTTATGGATTTTTCAAGAGCATCTTAAATATATGGTTCACAGGTTCAGTTAAGAAGAAATGAGCTCAGAATTGATTTATCTTTACTCTTAGACATTACCAGGATTTCACAGTAAAACCCTATGAGCTTTAGTCATAGCATTCACATGCATTTTCTATTTTAATGTTGATTGGATATAGGTAAGAACCAATTACTTAAGTTATATCTTAAATCTTTGTCATCATTATGCAACCAACCCCTTCGATTTAGTAATTATCGGCTCGAGTAATGTTCTAAGACTTTATATTTCCTAAGTCCTCAACTTAATATTTGTCCCAACTTGATCAATGGTTAGCATTTAATCATACTTTGAAGATCTAAAAAAGTGTAGCAAAGTCAATTTGTCAAAGGTACTTATGAATAAACACATTAGTGTTAGGTGTCAAAATCACAGAGCTTGCATAGTAAATCTATGAAGTGGTTTAAATTCAAATAGTCAAGGATTAACGTGAGAATGCCAAGTGTCATGATAGTAAGAACTAGCAACAAATGTGTAGAAGGCATATGATGATCCCAAGTGTCACACTAATGAGAGATTATCAGAGATAAAGATTGAGCTTATTCCAAAGATCAATGGTGAATGGGTGATTATGCAATGAATATCTAATAGAGCGAGGGGAATCAATGAGATCAAGTGCTTGATGTTTAATGACGTAGAGGTGAGTTAAATATCAAGCTACTTTGATGAGATCAATGAAACATAAATGTTCTAAAAACTCAGGAAGAAATAAGATGAGATTAAGAGCTCAATGTTTAATGATAAGTAGAGGTAAAGTTCATGCAACTTTGAAGATCTAATGGTATATGAGAGCTCGGATCAAAAGATCCAATGGATGTGTTTTAAATTTGAAACATTAAAACTAGGAAGTGTACAAGAATCTAATGGAGTGCATGAGTCTATCATAACTTGATCTAATAGATGCATTTTAAAGTTGAGCAAATTGAATGAGGATCATCAAATCATGGTATGAAACTTAAGATTAATGTTTAGTATTTAGATATTTGTTCATCACAAAGGTCAAGTAGAGGACCATATAGAAAAGATGCATTATATGACATAAACAATGATATAGATCACTACGATCGATCTAAATTATGTAATATGGCATATGCATCAAAACCAAAGCCCTGTATATGCTAAAAATAGTAATGAGACAAAGAATTATGGTAGTGGAGTAGGAATTCAAGATGCAAGAAACTTGTTCAAGAAATATAAATCAACTCCAAAATTAGCATGATGTGTTAGCAAATAAGTGTAAACACAGAGAAGATGCAAAACCTAGATCAAATGCTTATATATATGTCATCTAGGATACAAGCTAGAGTTGTAGAATTGGTTGAATTGTGTTAAATATAAAATATAGAGACATAGAGGAAGAGGGGTAGAGTGGAAGAGAAGAGAGAGATGAAAAGCAAAGTTTGAGCAGTTGCAAAATAGACTTGTAACAAAGCATTAGAATTGGATTCATTTATGAATTTATATTGTAATCTAGATTTATAGATCCATATTTTGAATATAAATTTGATTGGTGGGTGCCATCAGATAAGCTAAGTTGGTGCTCAGTTAGGAAGTTGGTCCTTGCTTAGAGTAGGTGATCTTAATCTAGGGGATTGGTATCTCCTTAGGGTCGGTGCCATTAAATGTTGTAACTAATGAGGTTTAAATTGTGAGGCTTTAAGATTAAAATAGTAGATTATAGTAGCTATTCTCACTATGGTTTTTTCCATATTGGGTTTTCCATGTATACATATGGTGTTGTGTCCATTTTTGTATGTGTGATCTCTGCATATATGTTTTAATCTGTATTAAAAGTATTAAAGAACTAATTTATTCAATCTATTGATTCAACCCCCCTTTCATTAGATAATTATGTTCCAACAAATGGTATCAGAGCCTTGGTTCTTTAGAATAAACTTAATTAGCTCAGGTAGATCTTGGACATTAAACACAAATGGCTAGTCAAGAAGACTCTTCCTCAAATAAAGAACTCTTTTTGATGGATCAAACTATGCATTTTAGAGCATTATATGGAAGCATATTTATCTTCATTAGGGTTTGATGTATGGATTTCTATTGTAAATGGATATATAGCTCCTACTATAACTCCTACTAATTAAGTTGCCAAGAAATCATATGAGAGCAATGCCAAGGCTAATAATGCTATTCTATGTGGATTATCTAATTTAGAGTTTGTCAAAGTGATTCATTGTCAAAATGCACAAGATATCTAGAGCAAATTGAATAGAATCTATGAAGGTGATGATAAGGTAAAGCATACCAAGCTACAAATATACAAAGGCAAGTTTAAAAGCCTTAAAATGAATGAAGAAGATAAAATTATAGACTACCTCTTCAGAGTAGATGAAATAGTCAATGCAATCTGAGTCCTTAGAGAAGAGATGAAAGATTTGATCATTATCAATAAGGTCCTAAGATCTCTACCATCAAGGTACGACTCAAAAATCTTTGCAATAGAGGAAGCAATAGATCTATATAAAATCATTATTGATGAGTTACATGGAACATTCATAGCCTATGAGATGAGAATGGGAGAAATAGATACCTTCAAGAGAGAAGTTGCCTTTAAATCATCCAAACTAGTAAAGGCAGAAGCACCTACATTTGGATCTAAGGAGATCGATGAAGAAGAATCCAACTTTTTAAAAAACTAAGAAGAGGGTCTAAAAAGTACAAAGGCAAGTTACCATTTAAATGCTTTAACTATGGTAAGGTAGGAAATTTTGCTACTAAATGCCCTTATAAAAAAAGGATAACTCTGAGCAAGAAGAGGATAGTAAAAAGGTGAAACCCCAGTACTCTAAAAAGAACTTTAAAAATAAGAAGGGCATGTACATAAGAGAAGATAGTGATTCATTGGATGATTATGATAATTTTGATGATGACCGTGACTGTGCCTTTATGACTAAAGAAAAGGTAGTTATATTCATGACATTAGGATCAGCTTCTATGGATCAATAAAAAGTTGAAGACTCAGATGAAGAAGAAGTGGATCTAGAGTGTGAACTCATATATGCTCTAGATGAAATTGACAAGCTGAAAAAAGAGAATTCAAAATAGAAGAATATTGGATAAAAATAAATTGTAAAACTATCCAAAAGTATAAAAAACTATTATCAGATGGTGGTTATCCTAAAGACACAATTTGAAGAGGCTAAATGATTTGGGCAACAATTTGGGTGACGGTTCTACCCCAATTGATGACAAAACTTATGGGAGCTATAACTTTTGCCCCATAGCTCCTTTTGGCTCCCCATTTGAACCATTAGAAAGTTACAAATGAGGAGAATGAAATGAGATGGCATAGTGATCCATTTGATGGTTTTTGACCCCCAAAAACCATAGTCTAAAAATAATAAGGTTTTAAAAATAGCAATTCCTCAAATTTTTATTGTTTTAAATCCTGGAAGTCGAACCACTTAATCTCCCTCAAGATTGGTGACATTCCACATACTCCTCCTACCTTCAAAATGTGTATAAATGAAGATGTAACCTAAAATGGAAATTAGACATCTCTTCCCAGAGATAAGCATATGGTTGTATTGCAATCTTGAGTAATAAAACATCTCTTCTTAGAGAATTTATTGTTACTGTGTTATTTTCATGTTCTTGAAATATTTGTCAATCAAAACTTCTAAGTTTTGGATCACTAAAATAATAGAAGATATAGTCAAATTTGAACTACAAACTAAATTTGATGAATGCATGAAGTTAAAGGTAGAGATAGTGGCTTTGAGAAAATAACTTGAAAAATCTAAAGAATAAATAGACAAAAGTCTGAAGCTAAAAGGAAGTTCAAGAATTCTAAATGAGTTAATCAACTCTCAAAAACCATCAAAATAAAGAATTAGTCTTGGTTTTGAAAAAGGGGAAATTCCCATAACTAGTACATCTACAAAATTATATGACAACTTCAAGGCAGAAGGAGAATAAGGAATAAAGAATGCAAAAGCTTGCAAGAATGCATCTAGAGATACAAAGAAAGACACAAGCACAACTGATGTGAAGAAAGTTGAAGGAAAAAATAATCCTTAAGAAAAGAAGAATAATAATGAGTCAATCTCTACAAATTCAAGGAAGATGTAGAACATAAAGGTAGCTGATGCAAATGGTCACATAAGGGTAAGAGGCTTGAAGAAGCCAATGTTAAGAAAACCTCCTCATCCTGCATAAAGAAATGCTATGACTAGGTATTCCTCATTTTTATATGGTTATTGTTATACCTATAATTAGTTTAGTTAAAGGTCTAGCGATTTTAGAGTTTTACCTTAAAGGAGAACACATTTTGTAAGCAAAAATTCATTTGGACCCTTGTTAGATATAAATGTAATATGTTATAATTACAATAATTTTGGTCACATAGCTAAACAATGTAGAACACACTTTGTAAGATAAAAAATATAAAAGAAAAACATGGCTCCTAGTGTGAACAAAGATTCATAAGTCTTTAAAAAAATGGAAAATTAATCCAAATAAGAAACCCAAGGATGTGTGGAAAGTGAAAGATAAATCTATGATTGCTCAAATTGCACTCCATGCCAAGGAGCAAAATTTGTGGGTAATAAACAGTGGTTGTTCAAAATGTATGACTAGTGACTAGAGAAAGTTCATCAAACTAAACAAATATAAGGAAGGATCTGTTAGTTTGAGAGACAACACTGGAATAAAGATTTGAGGTAAAGGAACCTTGAACATAGATGAAAAACTGCCTACACATGATGTCCTTTATGTTGAAGGATTGAAACATAATCTGCTAAACATTAGCCAAATGTGTGACAATGGATATATGGTCACATTTAATGCATAAGGCTATAAGATAAGGAGATTTGGAATATTAGTTATTAAATGGAAAATAACTAAAAGTAACATTTATAATCTTAGTGAAGTGAATGGTAATAGCTGCCTAATAGGAAAGATTGATGAGAGTTGGTTATGACATAGAAGAATGGGCCATGTAAATTTTGACAACTTGGTAAAAATGAGCTCAAATAAATGTGTTAGACACATGCCTAAGATAACCAAACCTACAGACACTTCTTATAAGGAATGTCAACAAGGCAAGCAGACAATGATCAGATTTCAAACAAAGGAGTATGCAATTACAAAACCTTATAATTAGTTCATATTGATATTTGTGATCCTACTAAGATAAGAGGATCAAAAAGAGAAATATACTTCATGATATTTTTAGATTATTATTCAAGAATGACATGGGCAACCTTTTTGAAGGATAAGTCTCAGGTATTTGAAAGATTCAAGATCTTTAAGGCCATGGTAGAGAATGAGATTAGATGAAAAATCAAATGCTTAAGATTTGATAGAGGTAGAGAATTTACCTCAAATGAGTTCATAAAATATTGTGAGAAGCATGGAATTAAAAGGCATTACTCTATAGCAAGAACCCCACAGTAGGATGAAGTTGTTGAAAGAAAGAAATGACAGTCAAGGAGATGGCCAAAACAATGCTAAAAGAGGCCAATTTACCTAATGGATATTGGAGAGAAGCAATACAAACAATAATATATATATCCTGGATAGATTTCAACTGAGGGTAAAAAGTGACAAAACTCCCTACAAACTATGGTATGGAAAACTTGCCTCTGTTAAGTATTTCAGAGTGTTTGGCAACAAATGCCACATCAAGAAAAAAGAGGATAAGTTGGGAAGCTTTGAATTAAGATGCGACGAAGGAATATTTCTTGGTTATTCCACCCAAAGCAAATCTTACATAATATTATAGAGAGCATCAATGTCAAAGTTGAAGAAGGCTTGAAACATGCTAAACTTGACAAAGAAATTTGTAATGAAGAATTAGATTATGAAGAGGAAGCAGCTAATGAAGAGCATGAGGAAGTAAATGAAAAGGCACCTAAAAGATTTGTTCAAAAGGATCATCTTATAGAGCAGATAATTGGCAATAAAAATGAAGGAGTTTAGATAAGGAGAAGAGTTACAATGAATAAGAAGCAAGTAAGTTTTGTTCTAATGTTTGAAATTGAGCCTAAGAGCTATGTTGAAGCTATCAAGGATGAGAATTGACTAAAAGCCATGGAAGAAGAACTAAGCCAAATTGAAAAGAACAAAACTTGGGAATTAATTCCAAGACCTTCAAGCAAGAATGTAATAGGTACAAAATGGGTCTTTAGAAACAAACTCAATGAGGATGGAACTTTTATAAGGAATAAAACAAGATTGGTGTGCAAAGGATATGCACAAGTTGAGGGCATAGATTTTGAGGAAACATTTGCTCCAGTTGCTAGATTGGAAGTCATAAGAATGTTTCTAGCATTCTTTGTTTATAAGAAGTTCAAAGTCTATAAAATGGATGTTAAGTCTGCTTTCTTGACTGGGAACCTAGAAGAGGAAGTCTACATAGAATAACTTGAAGGTTTTTACCTATAAGAGAAGAAGATTATGTTTTCAGACTAAAGAAAGCTCTGTATGGTCTAAAATAAGCACCTAGAGTATGGTATTCAAGATTAGACTAGTACCTATAGAAACAAGGATTCAATAAAGGATGTGTAGATAATAATCTGTACTTCAAATCAGAAGGTGAGCATATATTATTTGTTGTTGTGTATGTTGATGATATCATTTTTGGTGGTAGCAACAATAAAATGTGCAAAGAATTTTCTACTCAAATGCAAAATGAGTTTGAGATGTCTATGATTGGAAAACTTTATTTCTTCCTAGGTCTATAGATAACACAAACTGATGAAGGGATATTTATATCTCAAACCAAGTATGCTAAAGAAATGCTCAAGAAGTTTGGGATGGAAGACAACAAACCAATAAGTAATCCCATGATAACTAGATGGAAGTTGAGTAAAGAGGATGAGTCTGTTGATGCAAATCAAACTTTGTATAGATCAATGATAGGTAGCTTATTATACCTAATTGCATCAAGACCCAATATCATGAAAGTAGTGTGCATGGTTGCAAGATTTCAAGATATTACTAAAGTGTCACATGTCAATGCAGTGAAAAGAATCTTTAGATATATCAAGATTATAATTGACTATGGTCTTTGGTATCTTAAATATGAATATTTCACTTTGACATCATATACAGATGCTGATTGGGCAAGAAGTGTGGATGATAGAAGAAACACTAGTTGTGGGATTTGTTTCATGGCTAAGCAAAAAGCCAGAGTCAGTTACTCTTTCTATAGCAGAAGTGGAGTATGTTTCAGTAGTGGAATGTTGCACTCAAGTCTTATAGATGAAACAAAAACTTAAAGACATCAATGTAGAGTACAAATCACATATCTCTATTTTTTGTGACTATTCAAGTGCTATTAATATATCAAAGAATCCAGTGATGCATTCCAAAACTAAGCACATATCAATAGAGTATCACTTCTTAAGAGAAAAGGTTGTAGATTAAGAGGTAACAATGGAGTATGTGCCAACTTAGGATCAAGTTGTAGACATATTCACCAAACCTCTTTCCAATGAACAATTTGAGTATTTGAGATAGAAGTTGGGAGTGGTGGCTCCTATGTCACATCACAAGATCCTAGTGATAGAGTATGAGTCTAGGGGGAGTATCACAAAAGTCTTATTAATCCCAGGAAGAAGATAGAAAAGGCAACTCAAGTATGCATATTTTTGTAAATTTATAATGAGTTGATGGTTGTAGATTCTTGAATAAACTCCTTTATCTGATAAAGGGGGCAAAAAAATTGGACAAATTATGAGAAAGTTGGAGTCCCTTTGCCATTCATGTCAAAGGGGGAGAAAAAGTACAAATGCTCTCTATAAAAGTTTGAAAGAGTAGAGCATGTGTCCAAGTTGAGTTTAGGCAAATGTTTCATTACCTAAAGGAAAGCAAGTTTTGTATGAACTCAAGTTCATCAGAACCCAATGCAAGTAATACAAGAGAAGGAAAAGAGTATTATAAGATCAGAGCATTTAGTTTGCCATCATGCCAAAGGGGGGGATTTTTGGGCATATGATTGTCATTGATTTAAAAGGGGCATTATGATTGCCATTGATGTAAGAGGATCATGCAAGATTGATGGAGAGAAGAGCATGTTTCAAATTTTCATAGTATAAAGTTGTCATGATTTTATAGAGACCATTTATAAATCACTTGAAGAACAATTCGAAGATCTATTATGGGTTTTTCAAGAGCATCTTAAATATATGGTCCATAGGTTCAGTTGAGAAGAAATAAGCTCGAAATTGATTTATCTTTACTCTCAAACATTACCAGGGTTTCAAAATAAAACCCTATGAGCTTTAATTATATCATTTATAGGCATGTTCCATTTTAATGTTGACTAAATATAGGTAGGAACCAATTACTTAAGTTATATCTTAAGTCCTTATCATCATTATATAATCAGCCCCTTTGACCTGGTAATTACCAGATCAATCAATGTTCTAAGACTTCATATTTCCTAAGTCCTTAACTTAAGATTTATCCTAGATCGATCAATGGTTAACACTTAATCATACATTGAAGATCCAACAAAGTGTAACAAAGTCAAATTGGCAAAGGTACCTGCGAGTAAACACGCTAGTGACAAGTGTCACAATCATGAAGCTTACACATTAAATCTACACAATAGTTTAAAGTCAAATATTCAAGGACTGACATGAGAATGCCAAGTGTCATGATAGTGGGAACTGAAAACAAATATGTAGAATGCACATGAGGATGCCAGGTGTCACACTCATAGGAGCTTATCAGAAATAAATATCAAGCTTCTTCTAAGGATCAACGATGAGTGGGTGATCATGCAATGAAGATATAACAGAGCAAGTGGATTCAATGAGATCAAGTGATTGATGTTTAATGACAAAAAAGTGAGTTAAAGACTGAGCTACTTTGATGAGATCAATGGAGCGTATATGTTCCAAAGACTCAGTAAGCATCAAGATGAGATTAAGAGCTCAATGTTTAATGACAAGCATAGGTAAAGTTCATGCAACTTTGAAGATCCAATGATGTGTGAGAATTTAGATCAAAAGATCCAACATATGCATTTTAAAATTGAAACATTAAAGTCAGGAAGCGTACAAAGATCCAATAGAGCTCATGAGCCTATCAAAACTTGATCTAAAGAACACATTTTAAAGTTAAGCAAATTGAATGAGGATCATTAGATCATGGCACAAAACTTAAGATCTATGGTTATTATTTAAAGATTTGTTCATCATAATAGTCAAGCGAAGGACCATGTAGGAAAGATGCATTATATAACACAATCAATAATATAGATCACTATGATCGATCTAAATTATGTAATATGTCATGTGCATCAAAACTAGAACCCTATATATGTTAAAAATAGTAATGAGATAAAGAATCATGGTGGTGGAGCATGAATTCAAGATGCTAGAAACTTGTTGTTTAATAAATATGAACTGAGTCCAAAATTGGCATGATGTGTTAACAAACAAGTGTGAACATAGAGAAGATGCAAAATCTAGATCAAATGCTTATGTATATGTCATCTATGATACAAGTTGGAGATGTTGAAGTGGTTGAACTATGTCAAATAGAAAATATAGAGACATAGAGGAAGAAGGGCACAGTGGAAGAGAAGAGAGAGCGATGAAGAGTAAAGTTTGAGAAATTATAGAATAGACTTGTAATAAAGAATTGGAATTGGATTCATTTATGAATCAATATTGTAATTTGGAGTTGTAGCTTCATATTTTGAATATAGATCTGATTGGTGGATGCTATCAGATAAGCTGAGTTGGTGCACAGTTAATGAGTTGGTGCTTCCTTAGAGTAGGTACTCTTAAACCAAGTGATTGGTGTCTCCTTAGGGTTAGTGCCCTTAAATGTTGTAACTATTTTGATTATAAGGTTAGATTAGAACAATATATTCTAGTAGCTATTCTCACTGTGGTTATTTTCATATTGGGTTTTACACATATACATATGGTGTTGTGTCCACTTTTTGTGTGTGTGATCTCTGCATATATTTTTTAATCTACATAAAAGTATTAAAGGACTAATTTCTTCAATCTACTGATTCACCCCCCTCTTAGTAGACAGTTATGTTCAAACACTAAACCTATCTAACACTCCTTTAAACATCATTAGACTCCTCTAATGGAGTCTAAAATCATATAAATCTCTAGAGAATTCTAAGGAATTTTAAATTACTTAGAATTCTCTCCATCCTTCTTATATAAACCATGTCACTCCCATGCATTCCATCATGAATTATAATGTTAAATCACTCATGTTAAATTTATCTCTTGTCAAAGAAAATTATCATTCATTGATACTACGAAATTTTTGAGTCTAACCAGACAATTCATCCAACATTATGGTTTTGTCTTGGGGCATGTTTTAACATTTTGGAGGTAAGGTGATTACATATTGAGGTAATTGCATTTTTATTTATTTTTCATCTACATTCATCTTATTTTCCTTGCCTAATCATTAAGGTTAGAAGAGGATTTGTGATTGAATCTTAGTCATTTTCATGCTTTGTTATTACTTGTGGCATTTAAATTCCAATTACAAGTTTTTCTCCTAATACATTTATTATTATGGTTTCAATTGTTGGCATAAAATATTTATAAACCCTAGAGTTACATATTTACCTTTATCCTAGAAATAGGTCTTCTAATTATGGTCTTTGTCATCTTAGGGTTTGGAAAATTTTCCATGTGCATGCATCCTTCAAACCCTACCATGACTCATCCTACGGATTCCTTATTTTCTACCGATGTTATGCCTTGTGATTATACCAATAACTAGGCAAATGTTGATGTAGATACTCATGCTTGTATGACTAAAGATAATGCTTATGTGAATGGTGATCATACTTGTGTGAATGAAGGTAATGATTATGTTGTTTATGATTATAAGCATGATGATGCAGAGGATTGGTATGCTAGTGATGTATCTTTATATAATGGTAGTGAAAGAGAAATAAACAAATTAATGTTATAATTCAAGAGATTAATTCTCCTTCTCCTTATATATACTTTCCCCTAGTCATGAAGTATAACAAGAAGAAATTAAAAAAGAATTAACCAACATATTTCTTGATAATACTAAACTTATGTAATTAGGAAATATGATATAATTAAAAAATGGACAAATGATATACATGTTGCTTATTATGATGTTATACCTTGTAATAATGTTTTTATATGCAATGAATTATCTAATGACTTGAAATGTGGTGATAATTTTTCTATTGACATGAGATGTATTGATTGTCTTAAATGTAATGATTATCTTATTAACGTGAAATGTGATGATAATCCTTCCATTGAAATGAAATGTGATGATAATCCTTCCATTGACATGAAATGTGATGATATTTCTAAATCATACAATGATTCCTCTTTGATATGGAATGTGATAGTGTTTCTAAGTAATGCAATGATACAAATATATGTGATGAATCTTTTATACCCATGTTTAAGATATGGAAAGAGGAAACCTATGAATTAACTTTTCCAATCTATACCCATGTCTACTATACATATAATGTCCATGATACATGCAAAATGGGTGAAATTCAAAAGATAGTTGTTACTTTATCTTTAGATTCCACATCTTATAATGTTAAGTTTGATAATAATGTCATGCTAGGGCAACCTATAATGTGAAGGATATTTAATCATCCTTATTTAGAAGGATTCATTATGCCTACATTAGCTTTTTTAATGACACAAATATCCACATATCCACCATCCACACTTTTTGTCCTCTCTTGGAGAGCATCATGTGATGGGAGATTATTACTAAAAGCCTTTCATTGATGTTTATAAGGTAAATCCTTAAATTGGTTTAAAAATCTACCTAGTGGGTCCATAACTTTCTTTTTTAAACTAGAAGAATTTTTCTTATACCATTTCAATAAGAATATATGTCCTAGATTAATGTTGGAACGTCTCCAAAGCATCTGACAAGATCATGATGAGCCTATAGAATATTACATTTTAAGGTTCAAAAATACATTACATCTCTTAATCTATCAACTAACTGATTTGGAATAATAATTCATATTTAGTAAGGGTATTTTACCTTCACTAAGGAAAAAAACACTTTATAACACTTATTCTTCTTTTGATTGTCTATACTTTAATTTCTATGCTTATGATTTTGATCTTGTATATGCATGCACTCATGCCTCTCATTCTACAAGTTACCAAAAGTTAACAACCTTAGTTCTCCAAAGTGAATCTCCACCTAATAAGGTAGCTACAAATAAGATAATTAATAAGAAGGAAACTTACATGAGCCCTAATATAATTATGGAACATCCCATCAAATTTCATAGACTTAAGGATAGACCAAGTGTTATTATACATAGGCTCATCGATAAAAAGTTGATCACATTGCTTTCTAATCAACATCGTCATGCACATCACATACTAAGATTCGAGGCAAGGTCATTTTGTAACTGTCATCACATCAATGGGCATCGAGATAACAATTTTTACACATTGTAAAATAGAATTGAACAACTTGTGATAAGGGTGTCATTACATTTGAAAAATATAACAACACTTCCACAATGTTAACCTCTCCATCGTGTCTTTTTCATAATTTTTGAAGGCTAATGTATCTTAGGAAGTTCCTAAAAAGGAAATTATGGTCATTCAAGTACTTATAAAAGGTGAGCATAGAAAATGAATTTTTGTTGATGGTAATGTACAATACAATGCATGCACACTTAATTTTCTTAAGGAACTAAGACACAATGAGAGCAAGTTACAATATATGGCATATTACCATACCACTTTTATTTGGGTCTAATATAATAGAGACAATTTTTTTTGGTCAAGCTTACTCTTACACAATTCAATGGAATACTTGAAAAATAATGGTTAAATAAAATGGAATAAACATTAAATGATATTAATAAGACTATTTCAGTTGATTTCCAAGGTGGTTTGTTGCCATTTCAAAGAGATTGAACACCTAAAAATCAAACTTCTACTAAGATTATAGTTATATATTTAAGTGCACAAGTGTGTAATCCAAATTAAAATTAAAAAAGAAAAAATCAAGAAACCAAGAAAGTAGAAATTATTCTTATTCATCATAAATTGTAATAAAAAATAATATCTAGTTATTGGCATCGACCAAGTATCATTAAGTGCATTGTCCCAAGCAGGTTTAACATGAGTATCTAATGCAAATTTGATCATAAATTTTCCTATGAGATTATGCCAAATGTACATTCACATGATTCACTTAATCATGAGCTAAATTAATTAAGTTAATATAATGATGAATTCTTTTATATATGTGGTTAGTCATTTGGTCAAATGTTTCCATCCCATTTGATTTTTCATATTATGATGAGATCATTGGTTAGTGATAATTGAGACGTATGTTTTGCTTCAATGTTATATCATTCACACATCACATCTATCCATAATATCTTTACAATATCAAAATTCAAGTTACTAATAAAATGTATAAATGATTAAAACACAAAAAACATAATCATATATCTAAAATCCATGATCTAGATGCATATAAATCATAATAAAAGATCATATATAAAAGATAAGGAACATGTTTATCTTCATAATATTAAATATAGTCTCTCAAGTAATGATTAAAACACAAAAGAATAATTATATATCTAAAATCCATGACATAGATGCATATAAAGCATAATAAGAAATCATATATAAAATACAAGGAAAATGTTTATCTTGATAATATCAAATATAGTCTCTTAAGTACACATAAATCACTCAATGATGGGCACATGTTGGTCCTCACCTTTTACATCACTATTCTTGTCTTGGTCCCTAAATCTAGGGGCTCTCAAAAAGGAAGGTCCACAATCATCTCAAGGAGATGGTAATCATGATCTACTACCTCTATCTCAATCTTCATATATCACTTCCCTCACCTATAAATCAAAACAATCTGCCACTACTTTGGCATGCTTACCTTGATGTCACACCTACTTAAAAAATGTAGTCTCTCATAGGTCTGTACCTAGAGATAGTGGAGGCATCTAATAGCCAATTAGCTAACCTCTCCCTTGAGCTTATCACACTCACCATAGAAAAAATATTATAAGCAATTTTTGAATGTGTCATATGATAAAAAATTGATGCATGTGTACCTTCAATGTTTTCAATCATATTTAGTAAGCCACTATGTTTTGCATCATTAGTAAAGTGTCGAGTAAGAACTTAAACATACACCTCAATAATCATATTATAGTACTCACCATCTTCATAACACATGAAATTTGCATAACATTAGAGAATGATAAAAAAAACACGATAACATTATTAAACATTCCAATCTAATATTTGTATATACCTTGACTAGTAGTAGGGGCACTAGGCTACCTAGCCTCTTGTCCTTCCTCATGTTACTCACCCATTGTAGTAGTAGGCTATGTATCATAACATGCAGATCAAATAAATCTATAATAGTAGGAAGTAATATGGCCTTGAGTGACTGCACCCACCATTGGGTGTACTATTTAGTAAAACCCACTTCAACACTATGTACAATAATAGCCTAGGGATTTTTGTATATAAAATTTGTGCACACATGATTTTAAAACACACACAAAGAATTCAAATAATAAAAGTTTTGTTATGTCAACTAAGCATTTTAAATATCATTTTGAGAGTCTTGTTGGTGTTATTTGTTGGTTGAATATTTTGTCGATCAACGTACTGATAAACAAAATAGGTCTGATAAGCCAAAGTAGGAAGAATGGTCGTCCAAATGTGTAGGTTTACCACATCAAAAGGGGACTAATCTCTCCTCTCATTAAGGGAAGGTTCCCTATATATATATATATATATAAATAGAAAATAATACTCAAGGGTAGGATAAACCATCCATCTCTCTTTCTTCAAAGATGATGCATGCAAATCAAAGGAAAAAACTCAAGGGAAATGATAGAAAGCACTCCTCTTCTTTCAGAAGTATTATTCAACAAACCACAAGAATACTCCTAGTAGTAATTGCAAAATGTAACCAAAGACGTAATAACCAACAAATTGAGATGTAGCACAAAGTCTCCACCTGAATTGCCCAAAAGTGAGATACGAAGGACAATGAGGGCACAAAGTCATCCCAAGGTCCTTTACATAGAAATAAAAAGAAAACACACTAAAGGCAATTATGGGGGCACAAAGTCTCTCCACAGTTGACTTCAGGACACCTTCCTGACTACTTTCACTAATTTTGCTTATTGAATTAAAGGAATAGAAAATATATTAAGGAAAAAAACATAAGAACAATTTTCGCAACAACAAAGATATCACAACACAAAGTCTAAAAAGTCACTTGCTTTCTTATTCCAATAACAAAATATGATCAACAATCTGAGCTCAAATTCTCAGTAATGCCTTTTAATTTGGGCAGAGTTTCATTTTTGATTGTCAGAGAGAGATATCTTTTTTACACTAACAAGAGAGTCCTTTATATAGCCTCTTCAAGACAAACTTGGGAATCATAACACATCATGTTGCATTGAATTTTGTTAAGAAGATAGGCTGAAATTTAGGGGCATCTACCCATTTGCTTTTCTCAATGCAGAGAAACAAGTCATGCTATTGAAAGTTTACATCTTTCAATGTCCACCTAGTGATCTGATCCTTCTTCATTGTTCCTCCTTTTCTGGTTAATTGAATCAGGTCTTGTATTCAATTTGATGCTCTGTTTCTTAGTAGCTTCCTGTTGATCTTGGCCTTAAAGCCTTTTGAATGCATTTGGGTCTGTAGATTTAAATCTACAAGGATCAATGGCTATTTTATCATCGTAACTTTGACGTCTGTGGGTACATCACTTTCCTCGGTAATTCCTTTAGCTTTGTCATTTGAGTTTTCCCAGAGGGGACCTGCTCTTTAAGCCTTGAGAAATGATCTGCTTTGAGTTAGGAAGAGCCCCCTGCAAGGGTATCTGCCCTTTAGGCGGTCTTTGGATGGCCTTCAGGCTAAGTTCTTTGGCTCTTCTTTAAGGCTTTTCAAAATCAACATCTATTTTACAAACCTTAAGATTGACGTTCGTGCACCCATCAACACATTTGAATTTCCAATAGCTAGTTCACCATTCTTGACTTTGATGTGTTCAGGTGCATCACCCCTTGGGATTTCTTTAGCTTTCTTGTTTTGCATCCTCCCGAAGGGAAGGTGACCCTTTGGCTTTGGGAAGTGTTTGGCAGCCGAGAGCCCCCTGCAAGGGCACCTACCCTTCAGGGTCCTTCGATGGCCTTTATCTTTAGAGTCCTTCGAAACTTTTTTTGTGGACATTTTCCCACGGACAAAAAGTTCGTGGACATTTTCTCGCAGACAAAAAGTCTGCAAGAATTATTGCTTTGTTTTTTGGCCTTGAGAAACTCCTTTGGGATTTCTTCGCACAACCTTTCTGAATTTCTTCAGACTTTTTGTCTGAAGGAATTCCTTCAAACAAAAGTCTGAAGGAATTATGCCTTAGTATTTTTTGACTGCCTTAAACAAAAATCTGAAAGAATTTACCTTTGCAGCTTCCTTGAAAATGACCCTTTCGAAGGGTGATTTTATTGACCAAGTGCCCTCCATAAGGGCACTTGTCCTTCGGGAGGCTCTCTTGAACTTTTGCATTGAACCGCTCCTTTAAACCAACTGTTGAACCAAGCTGATGAACCAAGCTGATGAACCAAGCTTTGAACCAAGCCTTGAACCAAGCCAATGAACCAAGCCAATGAACTAAGCTTTGAACCAACTGTTGGACCAAGCTTTGGTTCAATGGTTCATTCCCTTTGATTTGGCTAAGTCCTTTTGATCCTCATTTGAACGAAACACGTTGAACCTGTTTAACCTTGAACCCATTGAACCTTTGAACCAAAGTGGTTCAAGGGTTCAATGGTTCAAGCCTTGAAAACTTGTTGAACCTTGATTGAACTTGCTTGTAGAAGACTTTGAACCTGACTGTAGAAGTCTTTGAACCTGGAAGCGGTTGAACTCTTGCTGTTGATGCTTGCCGATGAACTCTTTTGGTTGAACTTGATCATTGAACCAACTTTGAGATTGCCTAAGTGTTGAAAGCTTGCTTCTTTCTTGCAGAGTCCATAGAAATCAACTTGTGAAGCCCATTGAACTTGGTCTGCAAAGTCTGTAGATTTTATTTTCCTGTAGAGTCTATATATTTCTCTTCCTATAGAGTCTGTAGATTCAAGCCTACAGAGTCTGTACATTCAAGCCTGTAGAGTCCGTAGATTTCTAAAAAGCTTGAAAAATGAGGAATTTGAATGCCCAATACAAATTTCAGAAAGGGAAGAGACAATTTTGGTATGTAGGACCAAAATAGTTCAAATGTTGTCCCAAAAATGAGTGATATTTTTGAGGGACAACATTATTATTATTCCAACACTTATATTATGGTTTTCATTAAGTTGTTTATCCTTTTGTACCATTGAGTCAATTCTCCCCTAGAAGGTCCCTAGGAAGGTCTTGAGGTAGATGTATTGTGAAATGTGGAGATAGTGAGGTAGTTGTCATGTTGCACCCTCACATGAACAACATCCAAGTTATTAAAGATTATTTTTTAAATTAAAATATGACATCAAGTTTAGAAATGCCATTCAAGACATCAAAATACTACTAAGGTTTTCAAGCTACTATACAAAGCATAAATATTGTTGTTCCAATTTAAAATGCCATTAAAAGCTCTAAAATAACATCCAACATGTGAATCATCATATAGGTCCATAAAAGGATACTTAAACTCATCATAAAGTGGTTTAAGCTCACTAAACCTTCTTCAAAGTCCACAAAAGAACCATTTAACTCCATGCAATTGTTATTTAAGCTATCATGTTGCCTATAAACATATCAAGATGTTATTCAAGTTGTAAAACATTGTTTAAATCTGACATAATTTATCAAAAGTCATCCTGGCCAATTATGTTGTTGTTGAAGCTTATTAAACAAACTTTCAAGCTTTCAATCTACCTTCAAGATTATCATGATGCTTTCTATTTTATCAAAGTTCATCCAAGTCCACTAAATCTCCTTCATATTGACAAAAAAATTATGCAGGCTCATTTAAATTCTTGTTCAACTTGAAGACCACTATGTAAAGATTAAAAACTAGCAATAATTTTTTTAAAACATCATTAAAATTTGTTGAAGGTTATTTTGTAACAATTTGATTTTTTATTTAAATTAGTCAAAGGCTGTTTGAAGCTATCAATATTTTATGTTATTGCTGAAGCCATATTTAGTTGTTTCCCAAGTTGATTAGAAGACCAATCAATCTCATGCAAATGGTTTTCAAAGCCATGTAACAATTATTTTAATCATCAATGTGTTGTTCATGTTGATTAAAAACCATGTGGGCCTCACTAAAATGATGTTATAATCCTACATCGATATTTTCAAGATTCTCTATTGCTATAACAACCTCTTCAATCATCATTTTATAATTTTTTTAGAAGACTTCTTCCTCAAGTTGACATTCTTAGTGTTCATTTTCTTCTATGTCCTCAATGTCTACGAGACCATGAATGAAGTATAAGTTTCAATGACTATTGCCACATTTTGCCTTAGGTTCAAATGAATAGCATATTATAAACATGAACCTTAGGCATGCCAATATGTAGTAGTTAATTGATAGAATCAACTATGAAGGAAGAATCATGTTCATGAGATGGATATACAATAGTGGTTTACCTCAAGCGTCAACTTTTTATATTTCAGTGCATTTTAAAAAAAAACTACTTGCATGTGTAAAACATTATGGTTCTGAAAGGCAAGGAGTATTTAAATATAACAACAAACTTGTGTTTTTTCTTGTGCATGAATATATTGAATACATGTTGGGGATCACATAATATGAATAAAATGTTAAAATGAACATTAAATCTACTCAGTAGTTCTGGGGTAATGATTCAATCAAATGCCCAAAGTTAATGAATAAACACTAGATGGAGAATAGGCATTGTAATGTGAATAAGTTTTTAAGAATTTTTCCAAGGAGTGATTTATGTGGTGAGATTAATGATACAATCACTCTTCTCAATATGGTGTTTGGGATCCAATTTGCTCGTTACTTTCAATAATGGATGTATAAATTTATATGCATCAACCTTGAAGGGAAATAATTCATCGATTACTCATCAATCACAAACCATTACATACATAAAAAACTTATTAAGGTAAGATAAACATGTCATTTCTACATGAACTCATACTTGGTGTATGGGGTTGCAATAGGTAAAATCTTCCCAAACTTTGAAACTAAAGGAACCATGGCTCTAAGGCTAAATAGAGTGTATAAATATTATCCTCATCTTGAAATCAAAGCAAGGGATAGGCATTTCAAATTAGCAAACAAAGTTTTTCCATTTCATGTGATTAAAATTCTAGAAAATGATTTCAACAAAAAGGATGTGGCTTCAAGTGACAACTATGATTGCAAAATGGGGCAGTTGGTTCATTTAGTTTTTTGATGTTCTCTTATACCATAGTTTAAGATTTCAATGGTGTTCCCTAAAAGTTACTAAAGTTCATAAGTGACAAGAGGTATTTATTAGAATTGTGTTGGAAACTGGTTAAAGTACATAGTTTCTTGATAAAAAACACAAATCTAGGGTATGCTTCCCAATTTCAACTAGAAAACACATGTGGTCTTCATTGAATAATCCTAAAGCAATGAATGTTGAGATGATAAGAATGAATAAACAACCATTATTCATAAGAGTGAAGTTTGATATTTATGGATTTATTGAAGAGATTCTAAGTGTTGAGTAAGTACAAACATCACCTACACATTGAAGACCATTGGGTAGATTGTGAAGATGAAATTAATGTATATTTTAGAGACTATTCTAGGATCACACTTAAACAAGTAATTTCCTTTAAATTGAAGAGCATGCCAAGAGGAATCATAGATGATAAGATTTTTTTTGTTGATCCCACCTATAATTAAATAGTTTCAAATATCATCCCTAAAATAGTTTGGTTTAAAAAGGTAAGCGACATCACTTGATGAAAAAATAAATATTATCATAGACCATAGCCATTCCTAGTTACAAAGGAGAATATTTGAATGCACTATAGTTGAAAACCATTCATGTAAAGGTCATGCATCATTTAGAATAACTCAAAAATAAATAAGTACAAGTTTAACACAGTCTTCTTATTATTTCACAAGGAGGTCTTCATCAGTAAAAAAACTTTGTGGGTAAAATTGAAGGTGATGATGATTTGAGTTAGAGAAAAACATGTAAAAATACTTGTGATCACAAAAAACTTCAAGTCCAAAGGAATCATAATATCATTTTTAGGGAAAGTGAATAGGAGAAAGAGAAAGTTCCAAAGTTTTTACAACCCATTCATTCCCCATGTCCTCATATTGGTCTTTATTTCACTAGATTGATTGATAATACTAATTTCAATTCATGGTTTCTGACCAAAATCAATATTTTTCTCTTAGTGTTATAAATTCTCCAAGAGTGTCACCACATGGGAACTATGTTAAGACTTTACCTGGCCTAGTTCTACCCAGTCACTTCCTTTACTTCAAACTTAGATTGAGGTCCACATGGGGACTCAATATGATTATTTTGTCACGAGAATGTTGAATTAGCTCAATGAGGTGGTCAAGAAAAGGAAAATGATAGGTAAACCCCTTGTTATAGATTATGATGCAATTGCATCCATGTCAATTACTTCACCAACTAAAAAATCTAATGTAGTTTCTAAAGTCACAATTGAAGAGTAAGTAATTAAATATGTTTAGATAGTTCCTCCCATTGGAAATAATAAGAAATAAGACATGTTAGTTGGTAATTATCACTCTCTAGAGTGATGCTAGGGAAGTCTAAAATGGAAGGAGATAAAGTGAATATACAAGATTCACTGGATATAATTATTCAACACAATACCAAATATAAGTTGAAAGCAACACAATATAAAGAAGAGAATTATCAATTGGTGCTGCATGTTCAACACCTCATAAATCCAATTAAAGGTGTTATAGTGCTAGTACCTCTAGTGATTGCATTTCTTGATAAAGATGCCCTCCCAGTATTTGGAAAAATATAGAATACGGGAAGAGCCACTAAAACATGATATGATAACATGATGATATAATGATTGATACTCATTAATGAAGTTATGAAAATATTTGATAATATTCAAATAGGGTTAGATACACAAAAAGGTTTTGAAGCATAATTAACTAAATAGATAAAACTCATGGAAACAATTTCTCCTAATTTTCAAGAGATGATCCAATTGGGCTTTGCTTTGCTTTTTTTAGAAGGAACTCTCAATAATGAAGATTACATTATTCACATTAAATGATATAATGCTTTTAATTTCAAAAGGCAAATGCTTAATAATTCTAAATCAAGGTTTGATGGTGTTAAAGACATGAGCGATGAAGTCTTGTTACGCATTCAAGTGTTCATTGAAGAAACCTCTTATGATTTCCATCTTGAACAACACCAAATTAATTCTATGCATGAGCTCAAATAACAACTATTAAATTTGATCAAAGGTGATTCTTATACATATTCTAGTTCTAGTGTTTTTTCCATCACATAATTCATCAAACTTAATGTCTTATTTGAAGAAGTAGAAAAGAAATTGATCGAGCATCATCTTCATCTATAACTGATCTTAAAAGTGTAGGTTGTGTGTGAAGCATATTTTAGATCTCAAATTTTCTCTGAGATATATATGATGAAAGTTTCCCTTGAAAGATTAAAGAAATTTAAGCTTGCAAAGAAGAACTCTAAAAAGAGTTCATTGAAATGATCAATATTGAAGATTCCTCTCCAAATGGGACAGTTCAAATTTTAGTGGGACCCATTTTTTCACTTTTGAACATTCCATAAGTCACTTTCTAATGTCATATTTTAAATTTACTTTAATTTATTTCATTAAGTTGTGAGCTGTAATAAATGAAATTATTTTAATTTCAAAAAGTGAATTTATTTTCTCGAGGTGATAATTGAAAACCCTAACTTATTTCTATAACTTCCTAGAAAGCTATAAATAAGAGTTTTTGTGCCATTTGAAAGGGACTTTTGACACAATAGACAATTTTTTTTATGAATAAGAAAGAAAGGAAGTTATAAAAATAAGTTAGGGTTTGCAAGTTTTGGCTAAGAACCTTTGTAGCTTATAACATTGCATGGGTGCTCCCAACTAGTAATTTTAAGATACACCATACATCCTCTAATGTAGATATCATCTCCTTGGTGGGAAGCCAAAATGTACTTGTTTATATTCCACCTCTCAGATAATGTAGTCATCATGGGCATGTAATGAGGAATATCCCATAGTCTACCCACATATATAATCCCCACATTTTCAATCAAATGATGCTCAACATCACTGAGAGCAAGACCTAAAACCCTATCCATATGGCATCCATGACACAACTCTCAAATGTTCATATCCCCTTGCAAACACATAGAAACAAAAAATATATTAGAATATATCTATGGTTACAAATACTGAAAAATATTTTAGAGATATCAAATTAGAATTACATTAAATTTTTGTGTTTGGGTAGACACCAATGGCAACAACAAAATGCTTGTATCTAATACTGCTGGAAAGTGTTGGACACTATTGACATCGAGAGGACATTGATAATAATAATATTGGTATGCTTAAACTTGAATAAAAATGGTCAAAAAATTATAAATGATTTTTCTAAAAAATATTGAAAATAAAATAAAAAATTGTTTTTTCAAGAAATACCAAGGCTACTAGCTGCTTCGTATGTGGGGAACTCTCTAGAGGCTTGAATCGCATATGGGTAACACCTCATCACATGGGCATGGTCATAAATCAGAGCACTATATCAATATCAAATGAAATACAAATGAATTCTAAAAAAATTAGTCAACCTATTTATACTAAATTAATTTTGGTGTTATAAGTGCACAAATAAATGTTTATTATTAATGCAACATAAAATGGTAGTCATGAAATCTTAAGAACCATATATCCATTCTACCTCCCATCAGTTGCACTGAAATACATGTGGAGAACTTTTCCATATGTTGACATTTTTTAGGTCATTTAATACTACATTACAATAGGACATGTTATATACCCATTTCTAGGATATATATATATATATATATATATATATATATATATTGCTTAATGACTCTCACACTATTACAATAATATTATGCTTGGGTCTAAGTTTAATAAAATCTTGCAAAAAAAATGTTATTTCCTATGGTAATGTTTTACCCTTCAAATAACTCTTATCTAGATGACATAATGCTTATGTTATTCACCTCCCCACTAAGGGTAATCAATGCGACTTCAACTAATGGGAATATATCCACTAAAATAAGGGATACCAACATATAATAGGAAGGTGAATTCTTGGTTGACAAATCGTTTCCTATCAAAGGATAGAAAATTGATGGAGAGATGTAGATGACAAAATTGTGCTAAAGGAAGGTGAATTCTTGGCTGAAGCTGGAAATAAATTAGAGGAGGGAGATTTTCTTTCTTCTCAGTCCATGGAGATTTAGGTTGATAATGATTTCCCTTTGGATGAGCTTCCTGTGAATGATAATGGAGAAAACTTAAAGCATTTTCTAAACCAAAGAAAAAGGGTTGGAAAAAAGACCAATACTAATGGGGTAGAAACTAGAAGCAGCAAAAAAAACCAACAAACTAAGGTGAAACATCTTGGTTCTACTCTAGATAAATCTGGAAAAAGAGATGAACAACTTTTTAAGGTAAAATCAGATGTTGGTTCTCTGGACAAACCTGGAAGAAGATCCACTAGGAGAACCAGAGAGCTAGAAAGTATGCAGAATATTGCTGATGGTAGGCAGGCAACTATTTTGGATTTTACCCCTAAAAAATAGATATTAAATCATTACTTGGAATATTAGGGGGCTGATTATAAACTGGATATTGATGTTGTCCTTGTATAACCTAATTTTGTTGCTACTTTTTAGTAAGTTTTAGGAATGCTTTTCCTGGTGCATGGTAATGCTTTATCTTTTTTGATTCTATTAAAGGGTTTCGGGGTCCCTTCAAAACCTATTTTTACCTTAATCTAAAACATATAATACAATTATAAAGATCATCAGTCATTTAAATATTATTATTTTTAAATAAAATTCCAATGCCTAATTACATTAGGAACCATATACAGTAGTGTACAATGACTACATATTAAGATCTAAACCAATTACTTACCATGGATTACATGTTTTCATATGTGATTGCAAAGATCAAATTTTTATATGATGATTTTTTTTCATGTTGTTACATGTACTTTATACTACTATATTTTTCTATATAATACTAATGTGTATAATTTGGTATTTTACAATGAGTGATTTGTAAGCTCATCTGTCATATCAAGAGGGGGGCATATATTAGGCATTTTTAAAATAGATTTAGGACATATCAAGTTGAGCATTGGTATTTTGAGACTTAACATATGGTTTAGATATGTCACATTGATCCATTCAAATGCATTACATGACACCATCAACCATATTAGGTAATTAAAATGGGTTAGATTGAGTAGATTGAGCTATATGTGGGGTATTCTACTTGATTATGAGAAACAATTGAGGTATTTTATGATGCTATGACATAGATTATATGGGTAAAATTGAGTATATTTATTAGATTATATGGGTAAAATTAAGAAGATTTATCAAATTGACATATTCTATGACATTATGAGAAACAAATGATTGCATGCTAAATCACTCTGAGGTACAAATAGATTAGATTGGGTTGATAGGGAATGATGATATACTTAAACACTTTGGATCTAAAATCCATCTGCAATGGTTGATCTGGAGTTTTAATACATATGAACTTGTTTTATGGTTCAAGTTTTACATATGAACCTATTCCAAAGTTCCAATTTACATATGAACCTATTTAGGGGTTCTACCTTTACTTATGAACCTATTTTGGGTTCCAAAATTATATAAATTTTTTGAACACCTTGTTTGATTTTTTGGCCAAGAAGAGAACAAGGCTAAGAGCACATTCTCCACATAGGTTGGGATATTTGAGACCCTTGGCATCTCTACTCAAAATGTCACAAGCAACAAAATAATGCATACCAATAGGCATAGTCATTCCCTTGATTATCAATAATTTTTCATTTTGACTATATTGATTTTTAGTTAGAATAATAATCTATTTAATTTTATACATGATTTCTTGGAAGTACACATTGGACATTATGGAGCACTCAAGCAATAAAATGTCCAAGTTAAAAATGCCAACATAGGTTTGCATTTTATTTATCCCTTTAAACCAATATTTAACATTACATATAAATACTAGATTAAAGAGAGGGCATTTGTTGACACTTAAATTTGGTATGAGTTTTGTTTCTACAATAATTTTCATGTGAACTTACATATATGGACTCTCTTTATGAATGGGGCACTTATTGGAAATGTTGTCTCAGTCTTACACTCTCATTTCTACTTAATTTGATTGTGTGCTATTCTATTTAAGATTTCTTAATGTTTAATGGGTTTGTCACAAACATCTCTAGTTTAGTTTCTTTTATCTCTACTATTAATGTATGCTCAGGGTAATGTCAATACTATGTCAGTTACTGATAGGGTCTGATGTTGTTGACAATGTCCTAGCGTGACTTATGGGTATGTTTCAAGTTTGGCAATCTTTGTGCCAGTTTATTTTATCTTTTTGGGTTTTGTTGGGTCTACTTGTATATACCAATAGTTCCCTAATTCAAAATTAAGAGCATTATATATACAAAGTCCTTAAGAGCATTCTACGGATAAGCATTCATTGAAAGACAATGCTTACATAAAGAAAATAGACATCTAGTTGACTAATATTATGATTTAACATAGATCTAAATTTTTCTAAAAGAATGAAACTTATTATACACATAAATTACATGTTTACACCAAAAGAGGGCCTAGTAAAAAGAACATTTAGACTTGCATTCATGTGATTCGACACACAAACACACATTAGTAGGAGAACTACATGTTGTTTGAGTTTTATTTTGAGTATTAGAACGTAAGTAATGCTCAACTATTCAGTGGGGAGTGGTTGAGGTTAGTCCAACCCAAAAATCTAACTCATTTTTTAGGTCACCCTAGTGTTAAAAGTGTGAATAGGGTTTGGAAGCAAAGAAAAAGAAAATAAATATCCATGCATGGGACTAAAGAGAAATTCACACACAAGAGATATCTATAGGTGTAGGTGTACTGAACTAAGATGTCAAAAAACTTGCACAACCAACTAGGAAAGTACCAACAAATCCTAGACAATATTAGTTACTATAGGGGTTTGAGCTTCATTGGTAGCATCCATGCAGGGTTTTGGCTCTTGTTTCTTGATCCAAGCAGTTATAAAGCATTTTTAGGGACTATGATTAATACAATGAGGAATAAAAATAATAAATCAACTAAATTTATCTCTCCTCATTCATTTTTTCAAATTTAAATATAGTTTGAGTGCAATATCAATCTATCCTTTTACATTAATATTTGTATGATTATTGCCATATTTTACATAATTTGAATATTCATAATTTTATTCTATGTAGATCATATTAATCACACAATAATTTAAACAAGAGCATAATCACATACATGAAATTGTTGTTAAATAAGTTTGAGTTGCTTTCAAATTAATTTGTTATAATATTGATCCCACTTCAATTAATATATAGTTCATTCATAATTTTCTCCATCATGGCTACATTTTGATTCTAGTATCTTGAGAGGGAGGTTACCGTATATGGTTCATACATTTTTTTATTACTCGTCAAGCTAGTTAGATATAATAACTATGATATTGCTTTTATTGTCTTTTTTTAGTCTCCTCATGGTGTTCATGTGATTATTTTACCTTCTATCATTTCTTATCATGGTTATTTTATATCTAGTTATCATGATATTAATTTAAAGCTAAGCCCACATGTAAGATAACTATAGGTATATTTTTTATAATTTTAATATATAGTTATTCTTTTATCTAATGAGTAAAAATTATAAAATTTTAATAATAGATTAAAATTTGTAGTATTAGTAGGTAAGGGATGAAATGAATAAAGACAATGGTGATGGCATTAGACAATGACGATAGAGAAGGGTCAGGGCTTGGCAGTAGCAATGATAGGAGTAGTGCAAACAGGGTAATCTTCAAATAGATTTTAGATGGGCATGCTTCAATATTGAAAGGTATCCATAGATTGGTCAAAACATCTTATAAGAGGCATGGCCAAGTAGGTGATGTTAGGGAAGAACCCATTGAGAGTGAATTTATAGGGTTGAGGTTTGGAAAAGATTCAGTGACCTTGAGTAAGGTTTTATCCCGATCTATGGTCTATACAACATGCCAAAATAGGTCAAATCACTTTCATGCCTATGGGGATTTTTTCAAAGCCTCCATCACTCGGGATCACCTTAACCTTAATAACTATCTTATCTTGAGAGATCAACTACCCACTTCAGAGCCTTCCATTATAGAGGTAGAGGTTATAGTATACACTAAAGGGAGTGTGGATAAAGGAGATCATAAGAAGATAGAGGTGGGTCCGACTTTATTTGGGGATGTTTCTCTGGTATTTTCTAATGATTCACTTATTCTTGAGATTTTAGATGAGGATTTATCTACCATTAGCCTAGAAACCAAGTGTAAAACCCTCATTGGTAGATGCATTGGAAAAAGACCTTCGTGGGAGGAGCTTTCATGATGGATTAAATCTACCTAGACTTTATTGGCAAAAATTTCTCTTTAGATACTCCCCAATGGTTTTTTCATATTTATCTTTCATTCTAAAAAAGAGAGGGAATATGTTTGGAATAATGGATCTTGGTTTATTGGGAAGCTAGGGATGTTCTTATGCCCTTGATTCATTTTTTTGATATAGTTTTAATGGTTATTTTGAATGCTCCAATCTGGGTAAGACTCTACAATCTTCCTCTGGCATTTCATGATTCGCTACAATGGCTAGTCAATAAAGTTGGTGTGTTTGTTAAAACTGATAAAAGTTTGAAGGAACAACAATAATTTGTGTGGGTTTGTGTTTTGGTGGATTTCACTAAACCAGTTCATCAGTCCATTAGTATCTCTTCCTCTCATGGAATAAGGACTCAGTTTATCAATTTTGAAGGGTTTCCTTACAGATGTTTCAAATGCAATCAGGTTGGTCACAAAGTTGTGGTTTGTCCTCAGATTTGTTTGAAAGGGGATAATTCCTCTTTTTTAAATAAATGTGTTTGGAAGATTGGCTATCCAAACAATGATTTGGTGAATAGCTTGAATTTTCCTTTGGTTCCTTCTTCAACCAACATAGATTCTCTTTTGACTATTTCAGGGGGAGATAAGGGTTAATCCCTTAAGGGTGAGGAAATGGAAGCGAACCAAGGTGTCTCGAGAATCATTTTAGAGTAACATTCTTCTCTCAAGAAGAAGGGAGACATGGTTAATCATAATATTGAAGGTGTCCTTTCTCAAGTTCAAGATATTCTGAAGGTAGAGGAATGTTTGTAGTCAGATGGTCTAGACGAGGGTGGAGCTACGTCTGAAGAAGAAGAAGAGGATCTTGTCTATAGATCAATGTCCTTGAATTTGGTAAGAAAGGTAAAAGATGTAGGTAAATTGAAGTAAAAAGGTTGCAGTTAGATGATTTCAACTCTATTGATGGGGGCACTCAATGGACTATGGAGGCATTATTTTCTAGTCGAGGTAGATGCACTCTCACAATAAAATGATGATTTTGTGAACTGTAGGTAGGGGGAATATGAGATGGTTAGGCTGATAGCTTAGTCTTTTTGATTTTGGTTTGTGGATTGATTAGTTTTCTTTTATTGGTGAGGATCTTTTAGTGGCTTTGGATTTTTATTGTTCCTAGTTTATTGTATAAACTTTGGTTTTGGCTTTCTCTATCTTGGTATCTTGGCATTTTTTACCTTCAGGGGATTGGGCCCCCTTTTGTGCCTTAGAATTAATTAAATATCTAGTCAAAAGTCGATATATATGTAAAAAAATATTATAAAAATTTGAAATTATGAATATAAAAATAAATGGAAAAACTATCCATATTAGAAATTCAAGAGGGGATCTCATACACCAAATTGGTTTTGTGGCAACCTAATTGGCCAACTAGTTTCCCTCTCATTGACAACATCAACCATACTCCTAGCATACAAGAGTAAATCCAACTATTGTACATGGGAAAACTAGTTAGTTTCATAGTTTCCTCTAATTTATCTCATTTGGCAATGACCTAAAAATCTACCTTTTCTTTTTAACTTTAGTTTATAATATAAGAAAATAATAATAATTAAAAAATTCACTAAAAGATTTCATGAAATTATGACATTTTTTGTGTCAAAATTACATTTATTTGTAATTGTTGATGCTTATTTTGCATCAACTATTTTTTCATGACCACACTAAATTTGGCAAAAACATTGCTCCAATTTTTATATTTTCTTCAATGACACACATATAAATGTTTGTGTCAATAATATGCAATCACATTTTCATATTTAAAAAATTTTCAACATCCAATTTTCCCAAAATATATTTTACATCATAGAGTGAAAAAGATGATTTGATGAGTTGAGGTGTTTAGCATACCGGCATAAAAAAAATGAGGCCCAATGTAAAATCTGATGTAATATGTGACACAAAAAAATTCTCACATTTTTTTATAAGAACCACTTAAAAAAATTTAAATTCAAATTTATCATGCAAATTCTAATGTAATTGCATCAAAATTTGCCTCAAATTGTACCATAGATTAGAAAAATAATTTCCCATTGTCCTATTAGTGTGATCGTATGTCTATGGATTAATATAAAATTGATCTAGATCATCTGTAGATACAAATTAGATGCTTTGTATGTATTTTTGTGGCAAATGAGTGATTGAAATACTAATCAGGGTTAAATATTTAAGACTTTCACATTCCATATTATGAGAAAAAAGGCTTTTACTACTTAGAAATTTTGCCACGGGTTAAGAGTTTGTTGGAAAAAGTGAAATGCTCAGTTTGTCATTGCACTTGGTGAACCCATGCCATTTGGTTATAGGTTGAAGTAATTTTCAAGAAAGGAGTTACTTATTTTCTATTATTATTCCTCAAAATATTTGAGCTACTAACAAAAATCCATTATGTTTTTTAGGGGTGATGCATGGATGGGAACAACAGAGGAGGGTGGGTAATGTGCATGATCTTCTGGATTATGGAACTATGTAAATTGCTTGAAAGAATACATATAAATTGGAACTTGCAAATTTTATCATAATCATTAATATACTTCCCTAATGGTGTCACATATGATAGATGAAATTAACCTGAATTTTGTCTCTAATGATTGTAAGGTTGGATTTAGCAAGAGATCTAAGGACAATCAAGACACTCCTTGGATTTTCAATTTATAACAATATTTGATAGATTCACATATTGCTCATATTCCTCATGCTCACTTGGAGATGGATCTATACATTCCTCAATTAGGCTATAATGATTCATGGGGCCTAATGAAGACAATTTTTTGTTTTAACCCAAGTCATAACTATCATATATCACTTTCATTGCACTACTACTACCTTAAAAATCATCTATTCCTTCCATACAATGTTATTGCTACTCATCTTCATAATATCAATAAATGTATTCCTATAAAGAGTTATATGCAACCAAAATCCAAACCTCTACAAAACATATTTTAAAGGGAAATTTTTAGCTTTGACACAAACTGCGTCAGCCATCTTTGATGCAAATTACATTAGCTAGCCAAATTTTAAATTCTCGTAATCTTTTCTCTCAAAAAATTAAAAATTAACAATTTCAAAATTTAGAATAGTCAACAAATCTAGCATAAAAAACCTAAAATAATTTATGACAGAAATTTTAGGGATGCATGTTACATCAATAAAAGATCCACCCAATTTCCTCTAAATTGGCAGATGTAAAAAGCTGAGTTACATCAATTTGAATGATGGAAAGTGAGTTAGGAATTTTTTTTCACCATGTAGAAAATTTAAATTCTACTCAAAATATGGATTTATTTAGATGCATAAAAATCTACTAGTGATTGAAACTAATTCACATGAATTACATAATGAAATTGATGCATGGATACGCCTGAAAACATGTTCATGATAAAAAATACTTACATTGTGTAAAGTGAATGAAATAGAATATGAAACACACATTTCCTTATAGCTTGTCTATTATATTGGACATGGTTACTCATATATTTTTGGTTACAATCATGTTCATGAAATCTTAGATCAAGACAAGTAAATAAAGCTTAGAAAATTTATCTTAAATCTAAACACCCTTTAAAACAAGTCTCTGAATAAGATAATTTGATTGGGAAGAGTCTAAAGATAATCAAAGTTGACATAAATAAAGACAACTCTAAGATCACACTTTCCAAAGAGAATATAAGTGAATTACATCATTTATACTCTTAATAGGTCCTAAAAAAATGATTTAAAGGACATTAAAAGTTATCATCGTCATCATATGCTATATAGTGAACTTGACATTGACAATTTATTTATCATAAATATTATCATATAAATTGGTGTTGAGCACTTAACTCTATGTTTACTCCAAATTTTGAATTACTACGAACATTGCACTTTATATTTTTATATCTTCTTAGGACATTGTGATGTAGTCTAATAATAGATAGATTTTACTCTTTGGGAGAGTGACACATAATATTATCATATAAATAATTGTTAAGCACTTAAGTCTTTGTTTACTCCAAATTTTGAATTATTTAGAACATTGCACTTTATATTTTTGTATCTTCTTAGAATATTGTGATGTAGTCTCGTAGTAAATAGATTTTACTCTTTGGGAGAGTGACACATACTAAGTTTTCTTAGTAGACATGTAAAACAAGCTTTTCATTTTAAAGGTTTAATGTGTAGATACCTAAAAGTTTCCCCTCTACTTTTATTTAGCACAATATGAATTTGAAATCTGATGTTTTCATAGTCCATAAGTATCGGTGAATCCACCAAGATCTCTGGATCAAGCACATGTACTAGTTTGAAAGTACAAGATAAGCAAATGCATTAAGATGTTGAAAGTGAATGAAACCACATGTGAGAATAATTTCAAAAGCACATAGGAAAATATCCAACACTCCATTAATATCTCAACATCTCATATGTACAAATAGGGAGTGAAATATGTAACTCTCCCATGAAATTAGGTCGAATGCCTAGAATAGGAAAGTAACTCCATATCCAAAATAACTGGTCAAGGGAATAGCTCCCACTAGCTAAATAATGAGTTAAACATGTAACTCCTATGAAAATGCATACCTAAACAAAAATATCCCATAAGTGTCAAAAAACTCCAAGTGAGGTGGAATAACCCATGTGGCATGTGTATGAATTAATCCACAATATAAGAAATATGAGGAAAATAAATACCCTACACTAACACCCCCTCCTCTTCCTCCCCCACCGCCCCAAAAAAAAAAAAAAAAAAAAAAAAGGCTAGCTTAGGTGGGTAGAAAGAAATGGGCCTCAAAAACTAAGCCTAATGAGGTACCCATGTACAAAACAACTCTCATAAAGTGGAGAAAAGGATAAACCCCATAGGAAAAAACTCCCCCTAAAAAAAAAGAGAGAAAAAACCCTCCTAAGAAATGGAGAGAGAATAAGAATAAGCCTAGAAGCCCCCCATGAAGATGATGTTGAAGCATCTAACACTTTAAGTATAACTTGAAAGATGACTAATGTCGATAACAAGATCATATGGCTGAATAAAATCCATCTGCATCGAACAATGTTTCTTCCCTTTGCCAAAGGAAGAATATACTATGTGTACTGAAAGTTTGCCATTCCATAATGGAAGGTGAAGGCAATAATATAAAGATATCTAAATATGGCCCAAATTAGATATGTGGCATAGGTCTGGCAAGATTGTGCATAAGAACTTAATGTAATGCTACTAAACTAAACCTATCAAAAGAAGGACATGGAACATTCACTAAAATAATGTCCATGTGAAATAGAGAGCATGGCTCAACAACCCTAAAAACTGAAGAATGGACTACATATGAAGCACATAGATTTGTAGAATGAGTATCCACATGAAGAGATTAGTCATCAATGCTCTTAATAGGTACACTTCTATCAACGAAGATAATATGATCCTCTAATGTACAAGAAATGATTGGAGGAGGTGAGTGTACAATCTCAAACGACATAATAGGAAGAGGAGAAGAAGAGATGATAATATTAGAAGGATACCTAAAAATATTCTATAGAATACTCTAGACAGTGTAAAGACATTTTGTGTATTCTACATGGTGGTGTAGATCCATGGAAATATACATCAATAGGTGATGAGGAGCCATATCACATGAGTTAGCCCAATCATTTTACTAAAGTGGATTAGTGGGTGTAGGAACTTAACCATACAAAAATGGTATAAAATCTTTGTTAGTGATTACATGTTCTATGTACAAGTACCATGAAGCATATATAATCCTTCCAAAAAGAACTACTAGAGTATATGATATCTCTCAAATGGAGTTGACTTGACTGAGAGTAGAAACATTAAAAAAAGTGCAATACTACACAATACAACATGCAATGACCCCCCCAATGCTCTAGAATAATATAGTTCAATGTGAGGATGTTAGCCTTAACTGAGAATGCATCCAAGAATGAGTAATCCATGCAAAGAGTTGAAAAAGAACTATGCACGCTCTAGAGATGGACTTTAGACTAGGCTAAAAAATGAGTCCACACAAGTGAGAGTAAGTAGTGCATAAGTGACAATGCACCCTCGACATATGGACATCAATCTTAGTTGACAATACATCCATAAAATACAAGAGCAGTATGTGCAATCGATGCTAAAGTGGCACATGATTTATGGAACTAAGTATGCATACAAGAGAGAATGTAGGGCCCATAATAACCCCCAAAGAAAATTAACAATGATTCCCCCTAAAGTCTACAAGTACACAACATATTCATGTGTTGGAATTTGGACTCGATTGAGAATACAACCATGAGCAGTCAATGCTTGTGATATCAAAACTAAGCAACACATGTGATACAAACAAAATAAGCCAAAAGGGATGTCATGCTCTATCAATAATGGGTCTGTAAGGAGAGAACAAGTGCAAAAAATGGGCAAAGAAGGAGAAGTAAATTTGTCTTGCTTGTGAGGGGGTTTGACCACTTATCAAACTGGGCCTTGCCCTCTATCTTCGTCAAGTGAAAATATGAGGGATGCCAAAAATAATAAAACTCTTCTTATAAGATCCTCCTTTAAAATTTATTGATCGATAGTTTAATACTATTATTTTTATTTAAAAAAAAAATCTTCTCCATGGGTTATATTAACCCTACCATGTAATTAAATCCACTGTAAACCCCCCCGTACCCCCCCGCCCAATTAACTCCACCTCATATGCTTTATCACCAAAATCAAGCTTCATAAAAAAAACATTATAATTTAATATTTGAGTAATAATGTCATGAATGATACTAAACTTGATAAAGCAAGCCTTTTATCTTTTATAAAAACTTGCAATTTCCCAAAAACCCATGATTTATAGGTAGTAGTGGTTTTAAAAAAACATGAATAGCTGGAATAAGGTGCTTTTAGGAAAAAAATAGGTGGTTTTGACAAAATACCAATGCATGGAGAGATATCAGAGGGATGACACATGGGTAATAAATTCATGACTGGGAAGATATTAAACAACCAACCAAAAGTGGTTTGTAGGGCATGAGATGGAGACTGGCCGATGAGCATGTTGAAGTCTAGCTTATTTCCTCTGTCTTAAAAATATGCTTCTTTGCTTGCAACATAAGCTCTGAGTTGGGAAAATAAGTTACAAGCAAGGAATCACTTTTACCTCAATGCAAAATCAATGTTAAAAATTATATTAATGTGATAATTGATTTTTAAAGAAAGGCAATTTGAAACCTAATGTGTGACTAGGCGAGTGGAAAGAATTCAACGAAGCACAAATAGGAGGTTTGCTCAACAAAAATCAGTTGAACTAGGTGGTTTTGACATTAAATCTAGCATGCAATGGTGGAGACATTGAATATGCTGAGTCGAGCATGCAAAATCAAGGCAAAGAAGGATGATAAATATCCAGATCCAATATCTAGATGCAACATCCAGATCCAATATCTAGATGTAACATTCATGAAATGGAGATTTTATGCCTTTGATAAGGTTGTAGAGTTTGAAAAAAAATACCTGCTATACATATAATAACAGCTCTACTTCAAAATAAATGATCCAACAGAGTAAACTTACATTGAATGGAATAAGAAACTAGCCTTTTTTAGCAAATAAACTCAAGATTTAAAAAAAATTAATAACCATAAGCAAACTAGGCATTCGTATACCAGAATGTCACTCTAATACCATATTAGGGAGTCCACCAAGATCTCTAGATCAAGCATATACACTGGTTCAAAAACACGAGATAAACAAATGCATTAAGATGTTGAAAATGAATGAAACCATAAGTGAGAACAATTGTAAAAGCACATATGCAAATATCCAACACTCCATTAATAGCTTAATATCTCATATGTATAAATAGGGAGTGAAATGTGTATATCCCTTATGAAAATAGGTCAAATGCCTAGAATAAGAAAGTAACTCCATAATTGAAATAACTAGTCAAAGGAGTAACTCCCACTAGTTAAATAATGAGTCAAACATGTAACTCCTATGACAATGTACACCTAAATAAGCATATCCTACAAGTGTAGGGAAACTCCAAGTGAGGTGGAATAACTCATGTGGCATGTGTAGGAAATAATACACAATATAATAAATACGAGGAAAATAAACTCTCTATACTAACAATAAAATGATAAAGATAGTTTCGTTATCCATCATAAAGATGTAATAATGAATTTGGAACATAAAGTGTGATCTAAGATGTTTATCAAAATAATATCTACATAATTATTCCTATAAAATATATTTATTATCTTTTTAATTTTCATGCATTTGTTTATGTATAGGTAATTTGGTTTAAATTGGGTAACATAGCTCTACATAATTATTCCTATAAACTCTATTTATTATTTATTAATTTTGGTGCATTTGTTTATGTATATGTAATTTGGTCCAAATTGGGTAACATTGGCCCTCTTGTTGACTTCTAGATCTCTAAAATCATCATCCCTCATCTTATTCCAAGTTTATCATGTTATTCAGAACCCCTTTAAGTAAGGTGCAATTGTATTGGATCCCTTCCCCTTTTTAAGGTCCTAGTTGTTGGAAGTCAATGTGGGTGCCAATATTGTTGTTTTTTAATTAAAATTCACCTATAAATAGACAAGTGTTATCTTTAATTTAATCAATGAGGAAATTGTTAAAGAACTTATCATTGTCTAAGCTAGAATTCTATTCAATAATACTTTTGTCACACAATTTTTCTATCATTCAAACAAAATCATCTATTTTTAATTCCAATCATGTTCAGTTGTGGAACTAAAAGCTTCACTATTATGCAAATGTGGAGGTTGCTGAGTGTCACAGTAACCGATGTTGGTCAGGGGTAGACCGAAAGCTACCGACATTAGTCATGCATCGGCCGACGTCGGTCATCTCCAGATAGATAGGGACCGACGTCGGTCACCTGTGCATTTCCAGAACTATTAGTTAGATGAACAGTTAGTTTGGAGAACAGTCAGTTTGCATGTAAAGACTAATTTTAGTCTTGAGTCTGAGTTTCTAATTATTGTTTGGTTTGGGATCTATTTAAGAGACCCATGGGGCTGTATTTTAATGAAGGACTAAAGAAGGATTAGATCCTCAACTTGAAGGAAAGAACAACAATTGGGTTGGTTGTCTCAAGGTGTGTAAGATTAGTTGATCTATAGGTAGCAAGATCAGGGAGATCTACATGGTAAGCAAGGTCAGTTGATCTACAGGGAGTGCAAGATCAAAGAGATCTGTGGGTGTGTGTGTGCAAGGTCAGTTAGATCTGTGGCGTAGCAAGATCAAGTAGATCTGCAACACAACAAGGAGCAAGATTAAGAAGGTCTACTTGGTGGACTGGCAGTGGGCAACAACCATTGGGTTGATTGTCACTGACTGGTGGAGGGAACAACTTTGTGTTTGAGTTGTGTTTGTAATTGATTGAGAGAGAGAACTCTTAAGGGAGAGTTACTGTACGCCCAAGAGGTGTGGGAGGAAAAGTGTGATTTCTTCATTGTATTTCCTTCTAGATGAGTGGAATACATATTGTATTGTTTCTTGTATCTCATATTCTGTGCTATTTCTGAATTCTAGTTACATATTACTTCTGGTTTAATTCTATGTTTAGTTGCTTATACAAAGGTAATCAATTGTGCTCTTAAGGAGTAGGACCCTGACAAGTGGTATCAGAGCTTGGTTTAGAGCTTTGTGTTCTAGATCCTAACAAGTGGTATCAGAGCCTGGTTCGGAGTAGGTTAGTGTTTGTTGATTACAGGTCACTCACAGGGGTTTCTGTTCGAGTGGGAGTAAAGCAATGGCAGAAGAAAGTAAGCTAAGAATGGAGAAATTCAATGGCAAGAATTATCAATTATGGAATTGTGGAAAGAAAGGGCATGTAAAGAAAGATTATTGGTTGGTAAAAGATCAACATGAAAGAAATAAAGAAGCAAATGATGTAGGTATTGTTGCACGGGATGTTCATATATGTTCCTTAGATAAAGTAGAATCTTGGGTTTTAGATTTTGATGCTTCTTTCCATGCAACCCCAAATAGAGTATTTTTCCATGATTATGTCCATGGAGACTTTGAAAATTTTTATTTAGGGGTTGGTGAGCCTTGTCAAATTGTTGGCAAAGAAAAAGTGTAGCTGAAATTGCAGACTGGCAACATATGGGTGTTGAAGGATGTCATGCATGTTCCCATCCTGAAGAGGAGTCTAATTTCTGTAGGAAAGTTGGGTGATGAGGGTTGCACAGTAACTCTCACAGAAAAATCTTAGAAAGTTTCCAAGGGTGCACTTGTAGTAGCATGTGGTAAGAAAGTAGGTACTCTTTATCTGTCTACTTGTATTACTGATTCTCCTTCTATTTTATATACTTCAGATGTAGATGCAAAGATGTGATTCTATAGGCTTGGTCACATGAGTGAGAAGGGAATGGATGTTCTTAAGTCAAAAGGTATGCTTTTAGATTTGAAAAGCATAGATCAAAATTTTTGTAAGCAATAGAAGAAAGTGAGGTTTCTTAAAATTGGGTCAACAAAGAAGGGAGCTTCTATTGGAGGATCACAGTATTGCATAAAGAGGAAATCTGATGTTTTTGACAAAGTTAAGAACTGAAAAGCCTTGGTTTTCAAGGAGAAGATGATGGACAGAGATCAGCTCAAGATGTTAAATAATTATGAGTAGGGTAGTGTTGATTTGGACAAGGTTATGATCCAAAATGAGCTCACGAGTAAAAATCATCACTCACAAGAAAACATAGTTACCGACATCGGTTAGGTGAGAACCGACGTCGATCAGGTAGGAACCAATGTCGATCATGTGCAGACTAAAGTCAATAATGTCAGGTAGGTGGACATTGATGTTGATTAGGGAACCGACATCGATGATCAGGAGGAATCAACATCGGTCAGGTGCAGACCGAGGTCGGCCAGAGGTGACTGAGATCGGTCACTATTAGAACAAATTTTGGGTGGACAACAAGCTATCAAGGAGTCTCAAACACCCATGAGGAGGACTGAAAGGGTAAGCCTCGAATTCATTATTCCCCTTCTTTATACTACTTGTTGCTCACTGATGGTGGAAAACTAGGAAGTTTTGAAGAGGCAATGCAGGTAGAATCTAGGAAACAGTGGGATCATGGCATGAATGAGGAAATTGATTCCTTGGAAGAGAACCAAACATGGGATTTGGTAGAGTTTCCAGTCGGGATGAAAGCACTGAAAGACGAATGGATTTACAGGTTAAAAAAAGGAAAGAATGGACAGGTGAGATAGAAAGCCAGGTTATATGGTCTTGAGCAAGCTGTAGGACAATGGTGTTTAAGGTTTGACAGGTGTATGACAGAGCATGGATTTAGTCAATGTCAATGTGACCATTGTGTTTATTTTACCAGGTTGGATAATATTAGCTACATTATCCTGTTACTGTATGTAGTGTATATGCTTGTTGCAGGGTCACACATGCAGGAGATTACTGAGCTAAAGGTAAACTTAGTTCAGAGGTTTGCCATGAAGGATTTGGAAGCAGAAAAGAAAATCCTTGGCATGAGTATTTCTAGAGATAGGGAAAATCACAGGTTGATTTTGTCTCCAAAAGATTATGTGAATAAGGTAGTGGAGAGGTTTGAGATGCAGGATGCAGAACTGGTTAACACACCTATGTTTGGACAGTTCACAGAACAGTGTCCTAAATCACATGATGAGGTTGAGTACATGAGTACTAGACCTGATATTGCCCAAGTAGTGGGAGTTGTCAAAAATTTTATGGCCAATCTAGGAAAGCAACACTGGAAAGCAGTTTAGTGGATTCTCAGGTATCTGAGAGGGACCAACAACAGGTATTTATGCTATGTAGGGTCAAGCACTTCTCTACATGGGTATGTAGATTCGGATATGGTAGGTTACTTGGGTGACAGGAGAAGCACCACAGGATATGTGTTCACTATTGGTGGAATGACGATTAGCTAGATATCAGAGTTGCAAAAGGTTGTTGCAGTCACGGTGGTTAGCAAGGATAAGAACCCTGCAGATATGTTAACAAAGTCAGGAACAAAGGAAAAGTTGAATCTTCATTTAACTTCTGTTGGTATTCAAGATTGAACTTGAAGATGGAGATACAAGCCAAAAACAAATTAGAGGATGTTGCTGTACAGGTACAGGTATAGGTGTAGCTGTTTATCTCCAAGTGGGAGATTGTTAAGTTATGGAGCTAAAAGCTTCACTATTATGCAAATGTGGAGGTTGCTGAGTGTCACAATAACCAACATCGATCAAGCCAATCGACGTCGGTCAGGGGTAGACTAGAATCTATCGACATTAGTCATGCATTGACTGACGTTGGTCATCTCCAGACAGATAGGGACTGATGTCGATCACATGTGCATTTCTAGAACTGTTAGTTAGATGAATAGTTAGTTTGGAGAACAGTCAGTTTACATGTAAAGACTAATTTTAGTCTTGAGTCTGCATTTCTAATTATTGTTTGGTTTGGGATCTATTTAAGAGACCCATGGGGATGTATTGTAATGAAGGACTAAAGAAGGATTAGATCCTCAACTTGAAGGCAAGAACAACGATTGGGTTGGTTGTCTCAAGGTGTGTAAGATCAGTTGATCTGTAGGTAGCAAGATCAAGGAGATCTACATGGTAAGCAAGGTCAGTTGATCTGCATGGTGTGCAAGATCAAGGAGATATGTGGGTGTGTGTGTGCAATGTTAGGGTGTGGAGCTAAAATCTTCACTAAGGAGCATACTTTAACAGGTTCGGGTCTACACAGACATCGGTGTCGGTCAGGAGCGACCGACGTTGGTCAGATGCAGTTGGAGAGACGCTGACGTCGGTAGTGGGTCGGCCGGCGGCAGTCATAGGTAAGCAGCAGGAACCGACGTCGATTACCTGTGCGTCCAGAAAGCTATTTCTGAGGACAGAAGCGAGTGTTTGCATGATGAGTTTAAGTTGTAGTCTTAAGATCATGTCTCTATTATTAGCAATATTATTTTTAGAGCCCTTGTTCAAGAGGCTTAACTGCTTGTTGTAAGTGCATGCTCAAGTTTCCTAATTCTATATGTAGAATTAGATCTTCTTAGCTTTGTGTGAATTATTGTATTGGTATGTTGAAGAATAGTACAGAATTGAATCAATCCAGGTTTGTTGGAGTTGATTGTTCTTGAGAGAGAGAGCTCTTGAGGAATAGAGATCTAGTGAGAGATCTATACATCTAGGAGAGGTGTGGAAGGAAGAAGTTTCTTCAATTGTATTCCTTTTTTAAAGAGTTTGTTAATACAAGTTTTCAGGGTGGTTTTTTGTATCTCTTATTCTTGTTGTTTATCATTCTAGTTACTTGTCTATCTGATTTAATTCCACATTTATTACTTTCACAAGTGTAATCTATTGTTGGTTGATCCCCAACAAGTGGTATCAGAGCCTTGGTTGTAGGTTCAAGAGCTGATACCAACAAGTGGTATCAGAGCTCAGGTTCACTAACAGGTGGTTCAGATCTGTATAGTGCGTATTGATTACAGGTTCTCACAGGGGTTTCTGTAGGGATTTCTGTTTGAGTGGGAGAAGCAATGGTAGATGAAAGTAAATTGAGAATGGAAAAGTTTAATGGCAAAAATTACCAACACTGGAGAATGCAGATAGAGGATTATCTGTATCAAAAAGATCTCTACTTACCGTTAGGTGGGGTTGCAAAGAAGCCCAAAGACATGGAGGATGAAGAATGGGAAGTTCTTGACAGAAAGGCTCTGGGTTCTATAAGACTGAGTCTAGCATCCACTGTGATATCTAATTTATCACAGGCAAAGTCTACGGTAGAGTTGATGACTACGTTAGCAAATTTGTATGAAAAACCCTCAGCTTCTAATAAGGTATATCTTATGAAGCAGTTATTTAATTTGCATATGAATGAAGGTGGATCTGTTTCTACTCATCTGAATGATTTCAATGGAATTGTGAATCAGTTAAGTTCAGTCAATATAGTATTTGATGATGAAATAAAAGCTCTTTTGATATTATGTTCTTTCCCTGAAAGCTGGCATGGCTTAGTAATGGCAGTAAGTAATACTGCATCTGCATCAAATATTTTGAAAGTAGAGGATGTTGTTAGTGTTATCTTGAATGAGGAAATTCGTAGGAAAAGCACAGAAGAGACATCTGGGAACGCTTTAAGTTTTGAGAGCAGGGGGAGGCAGAAAGAGAAGAGCAAGAAAGGCAGATCAAGATCCAAATCTAAGGGGAAAGGCAGACTAAATCTAGAAATGGCAGAAGGCCACAATGCTGGAATTGTGGAAAGATGGGACACATAAGCAGAGATTGTTGGTCAAAGCCTAAAGAGGACAATCAACACAAAGGAAAGGAAGAAGCCAAGGTTGCAGGTATTGCACAAGATGCTTTAATTTTCTCTCTGCATAATAATATAGAATCTTGGGTGTTAGATTCTAGTGCATCTTTTCATGCTACCCCTAACAGGGAATATTTGTGACTATATCCATGGAGATTTTGAAATAGTGTATCTAGGGGATGATGAGCCCTATAAAATAATTGGCAAAGGTAAAGTGCAGCTGAAGATGCAGAATAGCAACACATGGGTGTTGAGAGATGTGATGCATGTTCCTAGCTTGAAGAGAAATTTGATCTCTGCAAGAAAGTTAGGGGATGAGGGCTGTACAGTCACTCTCACAGCAGAATCTTGGAAGGTGACCAAGGGTGCACTTGTTATGGCCAGAGGTAAGAGAGAAGGTACTCTCTATTTGTGTAATTGTGTTACTAACAAATCTCCTTCTATATTATCTACTTCAGATGTGGATGCTAAATTGTGGCACTCAAGGCTTGGCCACATGAGTGAGAAGGGGATGTCAATTCTTAAGTCCAAAGGTATGCTTTCAGATTTAAAAGGCATAGATCTAGAGTTTTGTGAGCACTGTGTATTTGGAAAATAGAAAAGGGTTAGTTTTCTCAAGACTGGGTCTATTAAGAAGAGGCATAAGTTGCAGCTTGTTCACACAGACGTGTGGGGACCGGCTCAGGTTGCTTCCATTGGAGGATCACAGTACTATGTATCTTTCATAGATGATGCTACAAGGAAGGTATGGATCTATTATATTAGGAAAAAATCTGATGTATTTGAGACTTTTAAGATTTGGAAAGCTATGGTTGAGAATGAAATAGGTAAAAGATTGAAGTGCCTGAGATCAGACAATGGCGGTGAGTTCTGCAGTTATAAGTTCAGAGATTATTGTTATATGCATGGAATCCATAGGCAAAGGATGGTTCCAAGGACACCTCAGAAGAATGCAATTGCTGAAAGGATGAACATGACAATAATGGAGCGTGCAAGATGTATGAGATTGCATGCCGGTTTGCCCTTATAGTTTTGGGCACAAGCTGTTGACACTGCAGTATACCTGATTAATAGAGGACCCTCTACAGCTCTGGATGGTGGTATTCCAGAAGAGGCATGGATAGGTAAAAAGGTTGATCTCTCATATCTCAAAGTTTTTGGTTGTGAAGCCTTTGTGCACATAGATAAAGAAAATAGAAAGAAGCTTGATGCTAAGTCTGTGAGGTGCACGTTTATTGGCTATGGCTCAGATGATTTTGGTTACAGATTGTGGAATCTAAAAACTAACAAGGTAATCAGGAGCCGTGATGTTGTTGTTAACGAAAGAGTGATGTATTGTGATCAGCTAAGGAAGCTGAATCAATCTGAGCAAAGCAATGGTGAATTGGATGAGGTGAAAGTCCAATATGAGCTCGTGGGAAAAAGAAATAATCACCTGCAGGAAAACATAGAGACCGACGTCAATAGAGTAGGAACCGACGTCGGTAGTACAGAGACCGGCATCGGCCGTACATAGACCGACGTCGGCAGGACAAACACCGAGGTCGGTCAGACAGAACCGACGTCGGCCAGTAACAGGTCTGGAGGTGACCGAGGTCGGTCACTGTCAGAGAATTTGGGTGGACAACGTGTTGTGAACGAGTCTCAGACACCCATCAGGAGGTCAGAAAGGGTGAGTAAGCCTCCAATTAGATATTCTCCTTCTTTATTCTATTTATTGCTAACTGATGGTGGAGAACTAGAGAGTTTTGAAGAAGCAATACAGGTGGAGTCCAAGAGTCAGTGGGAGCATGGCATGGTTGAGGAGTTGGAGTCCTTAAGAGAGAACCAAACATGGGATTTGGTTGAATTGCCAGCTGGTAAGAGAACACTCAAGAACAGATGGACCTACAAGTTGAAAGAAGGTGAGAATGGACAGATGAGATATAAGGCCAGATTGGTGGTAAAAGGATTTGCACAAAAGCCAGGTATCAACTTTGGTGAGTTTTTTTCTCCTGTTGTTAAAATGACTTCTATAAGGGTTGTATTGTCTTTGGTTGCTTTTGAGGATTTGCATCTTGAGCAGCTAGATGTTAAGACAACGTTTCTTCATGGAGACTTGGATGAGGAAATATATATGGAACAGACAGAAGGATTTGAGGTCAAGGGTAAGGAGAAGTTTGTGTGCAGATTGAAGAAAAGCTTGTATGGCCTCAAGCAAGCTCCTAGGCAATGGTATTTAAAATTTGATAGGTTTATGACTGAGCATGGCTACAGTAGGTGTCAATCTGACCATTGTGTGTATTTCAAGAGATTTGATAATGGTAGATATATTATTCTATTGTTGTATGTAGATGATATGCTGGTTGCAGGATCTCACATGCAGGATATCTCTGAGATTAAAGTGAAATTAGCTCAAATGTTTGCTATGAAGGATTTGGGAGCAACAAAGAAAATCCTTGGCATGAGCATTAAGAGAGATAGGAAAAATCACAAGTTGATATTGTATCAAGAAGATTATGTGGACAAGGTGTTGAAACGGTTCAATATGCAGGATGCTAAACCGGTAAACACACCTTTGGCTAGACATTTTAAGTTGAGTAAAGAACAATGTCCTAATTCATATGATGAGGTAGAGTACATGAGTAAGGTTCCATATTCTTCCACAGTAGGGAGTTTGATGTATGCAATGGTGTGTACTAGACCGGACATTGCCCAAGCAGTGGGAGTTGTAAGTATATGGCCAATCCAGGTAAGGAACATTGGAAAGCAGTTCAGTGGATCCTTAGATATCTGAGAGGAACCAGCAGTAGGCACTTGTGCTATGGAGGTTCAGATACTTCTCTACATGGTTATGTAGATTCAGATATGGCAGGTGATTTGGATGGCAGGAGGAGCACTACAGGTTATGTTTTCACTGTAGGTGGAATGGCGGTTAGCTGGATATCTAAGTTGCAGAAGGTTGTTGCCTTGTCAACTACAGAAGCAGAGTATATTGCAGCCACAAAGGCTAGCAAAGAGATGATATGGATGACATGGTTCATGGATGAGCTTGGTAGGGAGCATGAGAGTTGCAGATTGTATAGTGACAGTCAGAGTGCAATCCATTTGGCTAAGAATTCAACCTTTCATTCAAGAACAAAGCACATATAGCTAAGGTATCACTTCATACGACAGGTATTGGAAGATGGTGAGTTGAAGCTGGAGAAGATCCATACAGATAGGAATCCTACTGATATGTTAACCAAGCTGGTTACAAAGGAGAAGTTGAATCTTCATTCAACTTCTGTTGGTCTTCATGATTGAGCTGAAGATGGAGGAGCTAGAAGATGTTGCTGTATAGGTACTGGTGCAGCTGTTTACCTCCAAGTGGGAGATTGTTAGGGTGTGGAGCTAAAATCTTTACCAAGGAGCATACTTTAACAGGTTTGGGTCTACACAGACACCGGCGTCGGTCAGGAGCAATCGACATCGGTCAGATGCAGTTGGAGAGACGCCAACATCAGTAGTGGGTCAGCCGGCGGTGGTCACAGGCAAGCAGCAGGAATCGATGTCGGTTACCTGTGCATCCAGGAAGCTATTTTCGAGGACAGAAGCGAGTGTTTGCATGATGAGTTTAAGTTATAGTTTTAAGCTCACGTCTCTATTATTAGCAATATTATTTTTAGAGCCCTTGTTCAAGAGGCTTAACTGCTTATTGTAAGTGCATGCTCAAGTTTCCTAATTCTATATGTAGAATTAGATCTTCTTAGCTTTGTGTGAATTATTGTATTGGTATGTTGAAGAACAGTACAAAATTGAATCAATCCAGGTTTGTTGGAGTTGATTATTCTTGAGAGAGAGAGCTCTTGAGGAATAGAGATCTAGTGAGAGATCTATACATCTAGGAGAGGTGTGGAAGGAAGAAGTTTCTTCAATTGTATTCCTTTTGTAAAGAGTTTGTTAATACAAGTTTTTAGGGTGGTTTCTTGTATCTCTTGTTCTTGCTGTTTATCATTCTAGTTACTTGTCTATCTGATTTAATTCCGCATTTATTGCTTTCACAAGTGTAATCTATTGTTGGTTGATTTGCAGGGTGTGCAAGATCAAGGAGATATGTGGGTGTGTGTGTGCAAGGTCAGTTAGATCTGCGGGGGTAGCAAGATCAAGTAGATCTGCAACACAACAAGGAGCAAGATCAAGAAGGTCTGCTTGGTGGACTGGTAGCAAGCAACAACAACCATTGGGTTGATTGTGACTGACTGGTGGAGGGAACAACTCTGTGTTTGAGTTGTGTTTGTAATTGATTGAGAGAGAGAACTCTTGAGGGAGAGTTACTGTATGCCCAAGAGGTGTGGGAGGTAGAGTGTGATTTCTTCATTGTATTTCCTTCTGGATGAGTTGAATACATGTTGTATTGTTTCTTGTATCTCATATTCTGTGCTATTTTTGAATTCTAGTTACATATTACTTCTGGTTTAATTCCATGTTTAGTTGCTTATACAAAAGTAATCAATTGTGCTCTTAAGGAGTAGGATCCTGACAAGTGGTATCAGAGCTTGGTTTAGAGTTTTGTGTTCTAGATCCTAACAAATCATAAGGCCTTGATATATTAGTGAAATATTATAGCATAAACCCCCAATTTTTTTCTCTCATATTTTACGTCAAGCAAATTTAACTGATTATGTAAGAAGCCCTTCTGGTTACATTTGAAAATGGTAAAAAAATAAAAAAATTATAACTTTCCTAAAGGTTTTTCTTAAATATTATAGATTATAACATGCATTATCAATTATAAATAATAATAAGTAATTGTAATAGTAGAATGCTTCACAATTAATAAATTTTATTAACTATTATCATTAATTAAAACATTCTATTTTGAGTACACTTTCATATAACATGCATTATGGTACAATAATTATCCTTCATAGATCAAATTTCAAAAGTACAACACGAAACAATGGGTCAACTCTAATTACATCCTTCAAATCCTCATTGTTACATCTTTTACAGTATTGAATCATGTGAGTACATGTTTTTTTTCCAAAATAAATACAATAAAATAAAATTATACATAATTAGCCAATTATTTCCTTCACATGAACATGGATAAGCAAGAGAACATCATTGAAGTCAAAAGTAAATTGTACATGATGTAAGGAGCAAGGGTATCATAGAGGGATTTATCTCCAACCACAAATCATTTCAGATCAATTGCATACCTCTCATCCACTATGAGTGGCCCTACCCTTTATGAGAAAGATAGATATGAATACAATGACAAAAAGATGTCACTGTGTAAGTGAGTCAACACTATAGCTACTCGATGCAACATGATGCAAGTATTGTAGTGAACTGAGAAAGGAATTAATACATTCTTAATGTATAAATTGTTTATGGCCTTAAGTATAGATTTTAAAAATCTTGGCCATAAGTATGGATTTGACAAGTCCACCTTATTGCATCTAAACTCAGTAAAATGCTAAGTCATAGTGAGACTAACTAGGATTTCTCCCATTGCTTAGTAATCACATCCTAAAATTTATGACTTTATCCCTAGGTCTCATTGACCTAATCATCCTAATAGTTACTTGGCCTTAAATGACTCCTCATAATTAACACTATGATCTTTGAAAATCTTTTTATAGGACAACACCTTGCACTGGTGTCCCATATCACCCATGCAAGTTGGGACCACACTCACACTTTGATGAAAGAGAATACAACAAAATTTTGATGTATATTTATTTAGGTTTTAGTTTATAGATGAGGCATGTTCCTATCACTAAGGATAATTATAAATCCTTAGTGAATATTATGGAACAAATAATAAACCTAAGTTTACAATCCTACAAAAATATGACATAGGCAAATTGATGACCAAAACTTGATAGCAATATTTTTTATGTTTTAAGTTACCTATTTATAAGGTTTTGGTAATGCCTACTAACTATCAACTATATAGTATAATCCTTATTGCCAATTATTTTAGTACAAGGAATATTCAATAAAATAGATGATATCAAATTGATCATGAATATGTTGTTTGTGATAAATCAAAATACATTTAAAAAAATATATAGCTATGATATTCAAATGGTCAAGTGCATCAAGAAAATTAATTATAAATGTATTTTTAAGTGTAAATATCTTATCTTGTACTAATTGACATAAATATTCTTGATGAAATGCTTTTATTAGATCTTAACTCATAGTGTTGGCATTGTCAGTGTTGTTAAGATAATTACTAGTATAATATTAATGTTAAGAGGAGCATTCTTAGTTTGAGAGTTGTACATTATTTATCTAAACATTTTTTTAAGATAGTTTAGATGTTATGTTATAAGGCAAGGAGTGTAAGTATTATCAACAATGATGGTATAAGTGCTACTTGCATAATACTTATATTTTTATATAAATTATTTAACCAAGAAAAGCATTTATTATTGGAAGATGAATACTAAAGTAAATAACAAGTGATGAATCATAAATGAATGCAATTTATCACAATTTTAATGTTTCCATTCTTATAGATACCATATAATTAGGGAATTACTTGCATTATCGAGTTTAAGCCTTAAAATTCTAGTGTACTACCATATTAGGTAGTAACCACAATTTAATTTGTCAAGGTTAAGGATATTGACCTCCATTGATATCCTCAAAATATTTAAGAATTATTCTAGAAAATTATTTAGAAGAGTTGGTGAGGAGGGGGGTGATGGAGTTCCAAAAATCTATATTAGACATTATTGTTGATTATAAGATTTAATTTCACTAATAATAAGGTATTTTAAATAGGGATCATTATACTATTAATTATTTGATAACATATTAAAAAACTTGAGGAGGAGGTGATGGAGGAAATAAAGTAGAGGGCAAATTTAGTGTGAAGGTTTGATATTTTAGGGCATAAACTACAACTAATTTAGAGTAAGAAGTGAGATGAGAAAGGGAGAGATTTTTGGGATGTGCTCTTATGTTGACATCTAACAAAAGTGGTTTCAATGGTAGTCATGGTAGTTTGGATAAGGTGGTGATTTTCAAAGCAAAAATTCCCAAGCTTGACTCAAAGGTGTTAATTTCCAAGTCTAGCGATGCTCTAGCGAACCCTAGTTATCCCATTAGTGGTGTCAATAAGAAAGTGTGTGACATTAAAGCTTCCTTTATTCTTATGTCACTTATGTCTCTTGCATTTGATCAAGAGGTCTTTAGTCCTAGTAGATCGTTGGGCATAGTCAATTTAAAACATGGGAAGCATGGGTTTCTAATTTTAGGGAGCCTCAGCTGATGTGTATTGGTTAACCTAAAATTCCTATCTTCTATTTTACATTCTAGGGGGAGATGTTCTGGTCTGAGGTGACATTTTGGATCTTTATGGGCTCGATAGAAGGACCTTTTGTATTCCTCTTCATCGAGGTGTTTGTAGGGTCAAATAAAAATTGTTTCTCGATCCTTGTCTTGACTATTAATCCATTTGGTTGGGTTTAAGATGTGCATGGCTAATCTAGGTTATTTTGTCTTTAGAATGAGGTATGTTTGAAGTTTCTTTGGTGGCTTCTGGGCTAGATCATTTATTTGTTACTAGATGATGTTGGTTTTATCTCTTTGGGTTTATGGAAAGTCTTTGTGGGCTCCTTTTGGGCAGTTGGTGCTTCTTTCATCCATGATTTTCTTTTCATTGGGATCATAACAATTATCCACATTAGATCTGGATTTGATTCCTTTTTGTTGGATCTGGAATAGCCCTTGTTTGTTTGGTGAGTTTTGGTCTAGCACCTATTTGCATCATCTCTTGGTGTTGCTTATTTTTCTTGGTATTGATTTAATTATTATAAATCAAGTCTAAAGTATTTTAAATCAAGTCAAGAGATAACATTGTCATGTATTAAATCAAAATTTATAACTGCATACATATAGTCAAGGAACACAATTACACAATCACACTAGGTGGGAGAAATACATATGGTTTAATTCTATCATTATAGTATCTGAATATGTAGGCATGGTCAATCATCAATGACGGTGATTGGGGTCAGCTCAACCCATTACATTTCCCCTTTTTTTAGTTTTTTAGCTCTCATAAGTGCCCCTAAGGTTTTCAAGGCAAAGAGAAAAAAACAAAGATTTATGCACAACACTAGCATAAATGAAATATCTCAGCCATCTCAATAGACACAAGTGTATGTGTTAGAGACATCAAAGTTTTGTCATGATCAAAGAAAACAAGTATGCAATCAACAAACATGGCTTATGTGTGCTACTATCTAAGGAGTGTAGACCTATCCAAACATAGATGCAAATTCTATTTTGAAGCTAAATGATCATAGACACATGTTGGTGTGTTTAAGATGACTGTATTTGATCTTAGACCAACATAATCACAAAATCTTAGCTAAGTTATCTTCTCAGTATTTTCCAAAAATAACATATTACTCTGTTTAACAAGTTATAATTAGAACTATGGCTAAATAATATATATTTAGAATTCTAGTTTATTCAAAGTTGTATACCTATTAAACATTATTAAATATAACATAAGGTAAAATATAAATACAAAGGATGATATAAAAGTAGATTAATCTTAGTATCAATATACTATAAAATAGTTAAAATACTAAGCATAATGAGAGGAATGAAAGGGGAAGAGATTCAAAGGAGACTAAACAAAGCTGAGTGCATGAAAATTATGATAAGCAAGTATAATGAGATAACTTGGACATTTATTAAAAAAACCACAAACTAAAACCCAACCCTTTACATGTGAACTCCTTGGGACATGCACTTTGGGAGATTAACATGCTGACAAGTACTATAAGAGAGGTACTCAATGATTGAAAAATATAGGTGTACATATAATGCACCTTTTTTTGGAAAAAGGATTGTAATTTAATGAACTATAATAAACTTAATAGGTGAGTATGGATCATTATTATTTTCTCCTTATCTCTTGTTTTCATTACATATGTGACGTTTGATCATTAGTTTTATTATTCTTTATATAATTTTTGTTAAGCGTTTGTCATAAAGATGCAATGATTATTGTTCATTTTATATAATTATTTTGCCTTTATATTGTGACTACGTTAAGGTACACACTTCATGTTCATATCATACACCTATAAACATAGGTCTCACTTGTTTTACCAATGAGATTGGAGAGGTAAATGAAGATCTTGTTTTTTAGTAGGTTACAAGTTCATTATTATGGATTCATAGTAGGTCAATCTATTTACATGGTCACCTAGGGTAAATCTTGGGGTGTAATGGGGATTATCTTTCCTCTAATATAGGTTAATTTTACATTGATTATTTCTATGCTTACATGCTTTTACATGACGTTGTTATCTATGGCTTTGATATGCATTCACCATGGCTTAATATTTCTCATATGCATGGTGTGTCTTCATATGACTGCTATATTTTCATTTGTTTATTGTGTTTCTTATTCTCTTGACATGTCTTCATATGATTGGTCTATTTTCATATACTTGGTGTGTTTCTTATTTTATTGATGCGTCTCCATATGATTAATGTGTTTTTGTATACCTAGCATGTTTCCTTTTTATATGATATGCTTGATGTGCCTTCATAGTGTCTGTTATGATTTTTATATTATTTTCCAAAGTGTATGCTCCTTACCTTGTCATAAATTTGAAATTTCTTCTATCATGATTATATTAATCACATTCCTAGAAAATTTTATCTTCTTTTTGTGTTTCCATGATTTATGTCATGCAAATCCCTTTACTTCTTGCCCACTTTGAAATGAGTCCTATCTTGCATCTATTAAGGATAAAATCCTATAATCATGATTTACATTTTTATGTCTTGTGAAGATGACACCATATTTATTAAATCTTGAGCTCACATGGGGCATATTATTCTTGAGCCTTCATTGCTTATGTTATGGGCACATGTGGGGAAAAATATTCACAAAACATATGATTCCAAGGTTACATTGGTATATGTTCTATGATACTAATTTTATATGCTATATTACCCATGGTAATATCTTTATTTTTTATTCTATGTAATATATCACCATGTACACATCACTTTTGTCAAGTATTTTTCACTTTTAGACCATTTGTTGTCATTTTGGCACCAATATGGTCCTAATTTGAATTCAATATCTCTATAAATACATAGGTGTTTTAGTTCATTAAGACACACTATACCTATCTATCATTCAATAAATTTATTTAACACTCACAATCATTCTAGAAGGATCAAACAATCAATAGAGAATTTATCATTGTTGAATCTAACATTTCTCATGGATTAGTTTTAGCACATGACCTAGGTTTTACATGTTATTGAAATTGTTTTCAATTATGCAATTAATTTTCTTCAACATTTTTTTTATTACTTATGCCCTTGATAAGTATACAATGCTAAAAACCCAATGAACCTATAGCATAGGTCACTAATAATTAATTAGTTTCCTAAAATTTAATTTTTTTATTACTCTAGTGCAAGGTGGAGAAGATTTATTTTTTAGGTTACAATTATGGTAGTGTGAAATACAAAATAAATGAGTTACTACAAACTAGGTGAGCATAGTTTTAAAATCATTTATAACATGTATGTCATCTATCAAATGGATCATTCATGGTTATATCATCATTTGGAGAATCATTCATGGTCCTAACATCACTTGGAGCATCAGTCACAATCTTAAAAACAATATCGGAGCAATCCATTGCAATCAGGAAAAAACATCCATCCATTAAATAGCAAGATCAAAACCTAGTTTTAGTCAGCATGATGAATTTTTTTATTAACATCAAAGTGGAAGCTTTTACAGGCAACAATTTCACCAATGACAACTGTGTAGGTAGGATAATGATATAGAAGTTGTATCTTCATGTGTTTGAGACATTTGGAGAGAATTTAGTGTATTAAATGACATATATGAACATGATCATAAGAGGCCTAAGTTCATAAAAGATAATCAATGATGATTTCATGAAGGATTTACAAAAGGAAATGTGAGAGAATTTGAGTGAGAAATATAATAGTTTATTGTACTTGTTTTAACATATTCATTATAATCTATCTTTGCCATAAGAAGATATGAAATAGAGCAATTATCTCTTCTAATCAATTTTAATGCATCTTAGGGTTTTCCAAACCAAAATATTTGTGCCTTTACATCTCCATGGTTTGTGTCATGTTCATGTTTCTTTACATTCATGTTTCATTTTTGAAAGTACTATTTATGTCTTCCAATAACACATCACATAAATTCTAAGCAATTTGAACTATAATTTTAAAGTAAATTTGAACTAGAAAAATATTTTATGATTTATTTGAATTTTAATAAGAAATGTATTTGAGAGTTTATAGATCATCACTCACCTCAAAATTTGTGGGTGAGTTCATTGTAACTCCTAAATGAACTAAATATAAAAATGCTAAGAAATCAACTAATTATGTAATCTTAATCTAAGCTAAATTCAACCTAAGATAGAGCAACAAACAAATAAAATAGTAAACACAAACTTATACCTTAAATGTACAAGTTTCCTCCATTGTGATGTAAACTTGATTTGCTCTTCAACAATGTGGTTTCTCACTCTTCCAATGTAAAGGAGAGCAGGTGGTGTTTTGGTGTAAAAAAGGTTTTTGGATGCTTTGATTCACTTTGATTTTCTTGGATTTGTTTGTGAATTGAATATCACTTTATTAGCATAAGTCAGGATGGATGAAAATGATAGTTTTCATGTTTATTTATAGTTTTCTAGAGAAATATAAAATGGTGGAAGATTATTTGGATATTTTAAATGATCCAAATAATCTACGATAAATAATGAGTCCTAACCCATGAGGATGATGACCATTTTAAATGGTTGAGAAAAGTATGGGAATGATTAACTGAGTCATGAAGAATGAGTCAAACCTTGATAACTTAGGATGACTCAAAGGAGGTTGAGGACAATGTGGATTTGATTGGGATGAGACAACATGTGAGGGAGAATAAGGTGGAAGATGTTGGGTGAGGTGTAAAATATGGATTTAATATTTAAATAAGTATTTAAAAGTGTGCACAATTGATTAATTTGATTTATTCAATTATTTGAATTTAGAGAGAGATGCCATGAATTATATTAAGAAGAATAATTAATAGGTTTTAGGTGTATTTTGACACTAAATGTAATTTAGGTGTCTACATTTGACCCTCTTGAAAATAGTGTTGTGAAGCAATATTGTTTTGAAAATTAGTATAATAAGTATAGCGTTGATGATTAAGAAGAAAAAATTTACCTCAAATGAATGAAAATGATTGTGATGATGCCCCCTCGAGGGTTTGTACGATAAAATGGACAAACACTCAAAATCATATGCAAAGAAGAAAGTGACAAAGTGATTTGGATGAGCAAGAAATCAACTTACTATAGAATCAATGTCAAACTTGTAATATTTAGGTTATGTAAAGAGGTTACCCCTAGTTAATTAAAACTAGAGTATTGATTAGAAAAACAATATGTTGTATCATTTAGAGATTACACACTTAGTGTTTTGCTAATGACATAGGGGTCAATTGAGCGGTTATGGGAATGATATATCCCAACGATAATAAGCTGCAGATTTAAAAACAAAAAAATATATTGAGTTTTAAATTATAATGATAAAATTATGCAAATTGATTGTTGCAATATTTTGAGAAAAATTTGGAATAGGTTGATTTAATGTATCCTAAAATTTGAATCAAAATGGATGAAAAAGGAGTAGAAAGGAGGGATAGGGGGATTTTTCTTTGAAATGGGGTAAAATTATAAATAGAAGAAATGGGATGAATAAATTCATTTGTGAAAATTTTATTTTCAAAGCTATTTTCTAAGATAACTTGGTTGAGATATTTGCTTTGAGGCCTTGGAGGAAAATGGACCGCATTCCACACCACGAACATCGTGTAGAGCGAGTGAGGAGATTTCATAGACTTAAGAGGAGCGGTTCTCTAGTGAGTTAGATTTTGTTTTGAAAATTTTGCATTCAATGTCATTTATTAGTGCTTAAAGTTGATCGAAATGAATTCAAAAATGAGCTACCTATGAATTCAACAATGGAATTTATGAATTTGTTAAGCTGCGAATTCATCAACCTAGGTAGGGAATTCGTAGATTAGGATTGAAAAATTGTGTTAGGGGTAGAAATTGTGAGGAATCATGATTTCATAGTTTAACAATCATGAAATCATAGAATAAAGAAGTACAATCCTAAAAATGGGGTAGAATGAGGTGTGAATTCATTTTAGGGCAGAATATGAATAAGTAAAGGTGAAATTGAATGGATTAAAAATGAAATTTCAAGAGGGATGAGAGAAAAAGTTTACTATAGAAGAAAAAACATGTTTTTAAAGAGGAAATGAATAATGTAGACATAAGAAATAAATGAAATGATGTTGTGATAACAATAACATGAGTAGAAATGTAGGGGTAGATGGAATATTATGCTGAGAAAAATTAAATAGATGTTAACATGTTTAGTTTATAGGAGATATTACCAGTACAATGACATGGGCTCAGAGGTTTGGAGTGATCACATAGATGGTAAGCTTTATAGAGTATGACTTTAGGGTTTTAGAGGCTACAAGTTTATCATATATTGTGTATATGTTAGAGATTCAAATAGATAGGGTGCTATTGACAACACTTGCTAAGAGATGGCATAGTGAGACCAATATATTTTACTTGTCGACATGATAGATGATAGTCATATTAGAGGATGTTTATTGGATTTTAGGTATTTTGATATGAGGGAGATGAGTATACTGGGGGAAGGGTCCACAAGAGACTACATTATATAGGATCTTTGATTATGGATTGATTCTTATTGTGAGGGGTAGAGTGGATGTGGATTATTTTACTAAATTAGAGATGGATTCCTTGACTATTATGCTTATGGCTATTATCAGTGGCATTATTTTACTTGACAAAAGTGGGATATTATGTCTGATTAGGCTATTAGATGTTATCAGAGATATGATGGTTATGGGTGAGTGATTTACATGAGGTCCATGTGTATTAACAAAACCTATATAGGGACTTGCATCATGTAGTTTATATAAATGGGAGGGAGATTGGACCATTGGCATTACTATAAGTATGGTGTTGGGAATACATTGCTATAAAGAGGCCAGTTGGGCACATGAGCATGAATTTTATGGATGAGCCATTAACATATGGGTGGCATATGATTATTGGTACTTATAGATCACATTTAGGTGAACTTGAGTTCTATAGGAGGGATATTAATGAGCTAGGTGATGACCAGATCACTTGGAGACCTTACATAGAGATTGTCTTTCAGTGGCCACATTATTATTTACACATGGACTATATGATGACCCAATGCTATATTATTGAGACACATGACTACGTTATAGAGAGCTATGACCCAAATAGGGTGATGAGGTAGTTTAGGTTTAGGCAACATATTATGACTGGTCCACATATTTTTTCACAATCAATGAGAGAGAGAGAACAATGGAGGATGACCATTGTTCCAATGATAGATGATCATAGATGGTCATAGTTGTAGATAGCTAGATGGTGTGATAGGAGATATGCTATTGATACAAGAGTTGTGGATGGCTACATGGATTGGTGTCCTTGTCAGTGGCTGTTGAGATTGACTACATCATATGTACTACCATAGACATGAGATAGAGACTAGTTGCTAGCTTGAGTAAGAAATTACAAGGCATAGGATTGGGAACCTAGATTAGGAGGGATATTATAAAGTATAGGGGATAGACATGAGCATGAAGAAAAGTATGTGTTGTGAAGATTAGTTAGTTACATGATGTTGAGATTAATAAGATGGAGGATGTGGAGATTTTATGGGAGGTAGGGGTTGATATATATGTGGATATAGATATGCATTTAGATATAGAGCACAGGGTCAAAGATGAGACTCCACTGATTGTTATTGATAGTGAGGGGCATAGAGGAGGAAGGATGTAGTTATGAGAGAATCACAAGACACTCAAAAAAATAGAGGGGATGTTGATGGTTATTCATGCACTCTAAGATCTTGAGTGGAATAGTCTCTTGTGGATAGACTTCATGAGGAGATCAGAGCTCAAAATAGGGAGATAAATGGGTTACACAGGGAGATATATAGATTATATGGAGTTTTAGATAGCAAAGGAGATTAGACAATGAATATTAGATGATTATAGGATGAGGTGGATAGGTTATAGGCTATGGTTGATGGGATAGACATAGATGGTATGGATCAATAGTTATGACACATGATGTGGAGACTTAGAGTCTAGATTATTTGGTATTGACAGTGTTATAAACATGAGAGAGACATTGTTAGAACTGAGTTAGTAGAGGCTAAGGTATTATTAACAAGATAGGGACATATTATGATAATAGAAAGGGCGATGAGGGCCATGGAACAAGCCACATATTATAGGAGCTTAGATGAGGAGGTTGTGCCACATGCACAAAGGGCATTATCTTTTAGAGAGTATTTTATTAGATGATCTTCCTTAGGGAGATTAGTACAATTGATAGAGTTAGAGAGGTCAGTGGGGAAAGTTAAATAGCATGTGATGTGTCCTCCACGAGGCACACCATGATGTGAGGAGCTATTTTTGAGATCAGACACTCTAGCAGAGGGACAAGATGAGACATGTCAGTGTTTGGATGATGGACTGGTTCATCGATGTATACATATATTTTGAGATCTATCTTTTTATATAGACACATTTGATATATATATTCATGATTATTATGATATTTGGTACTATGTAGATGGACATTGTGGACTATTTATGGATTTTATATGGGCTTATTCATGGTTGATGAACATATAGAGCACTGGTTATATTTCCTGCATTTTGATTTACGCTAGCATGTTTTTAATTCTTTCAGCATATTAGTATGGATTATGTGATGAATGATTGGATTTATGAATGCATGGATTATGATGTGACATAGCTATTTTACTTTTTTTTTTTAATTCCTTGCATTGGATTTCCAATAATAAAGAGTCTTGAGCAACCTAATTTTTAATATAACATAAAATAAGTTACCACTGAGAATATTGAATAATCATGATGAATGTTGATGTTTTAGGTATATGAACTAAAGAAAGAATAAATTGTGTAAAAGTAAAGTACATCATGATATAACAAAGCCATAACCATACTATTATGCATTTCAAAAAATATACTTTTCAAACATACATAAATTAAAATAATGCATGTAAGATTTGAAAACAAAATGAATCTAAATGATGTAAACACACAAAATGTTGATGCAACAATATTAAGCAAAAATGACATACAAATAAATGAACAAATAGGAAACATTTTAAAGATAAATATTTGACATATCGAAGTAAAATAATCACAAAGGACAAAGTAAATAAAAAGGAAATAACCATTTGAAAGGTTAAGGATAAAATTGAATAATAACCACATTTATGGTTAGGGAGAAAAAAAGATAAATAACCAACTTAATGGTTAGGGATAGAAAATGGACAAATAACCAACTTAATGGTTAGGGATAGAAAACAAACAATACAATAATGAAAACAAACAAAGGATTGAGTAGAAAAATCTATAAGCAAAGACTTAACATTCAATGTAAGAGCTTTAAAATTATATCCAAGAGCTGAGATAAGTAACAAACAATCAAAGAAGAAGCATAAAGAGAAGTTAATCCATTCTTGAGGAAATGGATGATGGGGAAGATGATGGCCGATCTGACCCTAGAGATCCCTTGTCTCTAAGCATTACCTACATAATCCACTCTAGACAAAGTCTATGTGGGGATATTAGGCAAGATGTATTTATCCCAATACAAGAAGTGATGAGAAAGTGAGAAATTGATGAAGCATTTGAGTGTTGGATGAAAAATATGCATGAGTGATCCACCCAAGAATGAGTGAACGATGTGGAAGATAGTTTAGAATGGTAGATGTGTTGAGGTAAGTGTTTAACATATTTTTGGGATGTTTTTGTAATGTTTTTGATGTTTTTTGTATTTTGTTTTTTTTTAAACAAGGAACATAAAATATTTTTTCTTCTATCATGAGCAAGGATGTAGGTTCACATGTAGAAGTATCAAACTTGAACTTAACATGTTATATGATAAATGATGAACAAGTGTCAAATGATAAATGTGGGAATATACAATTTTATACTGAAACATGATGCCCCCAAGTAATTAGGGTGAATATAGAAAATGGTTTACACATGGTGCCAAAAATCTAGTTTTCACCATGGCACTTGCCTAAAGTGTTAATAAATTAGTTTTCACTTTTGGAAAATCTATGTAGTTTTTGTTGTTTCTTTTTCTCTCTCTTTTTTTTTTGATTTTTTTGAACACCAAGGATACCAATAAAAGCATATAAAAAAATTTAGGCACACAATCTCTTAAGCTACATGATGTTCATAGGTTCATCAAGCTCCTCTCCATATTCTGTAGTTGATCTGTAAGCTCCTGATCTATACTTGGCAATGACAACATATGAGCCTAACCAATCAAGCTCAAATTTTCCCTTCTCTCATTTAGGGGTTTCATTGGTTCTCCTTAAGAACAAGATCTCCAATTTTAATATCCTAGGCTTTAATCCACTTATTATAGCTACAATGAATGTGATTATGGTAAACTTGTAGATGGTTTAAAGCATTGAGTCATTTATCATCTAAAAGGTTGAGTTTATTTGTGTGAAGTTTGATATGATTCTTCATCTATGATTTGTTATAAGGATATTCAAAAATATGGAATCTAAACCTCTATGGGAATAATAGACTCAATACCATAGACAAGGGAATAAGGGGTTCCTCCATGCATGTGCAGATACTAGTGCAGTAAGCCCAAAAGGTGGGATATAACTGAGCACGCCAGTCATGACCAACTTCATTGACAACTCTTTTAAGGATGCACAAAATATTTTGGTTAGTTGCCTCAACTTGTCCATTACCTTGTGGATAATAAGGAGTGGACCACTTGTGCTTGATATGATAGGTTTGACAAGGAGTCTTAATATGTCTATTCTTGAATGATTTACCATTGTCAGAAATGAGAGTGGAAGGAATACCAAAGTGGTAGACAATGTGGTTGAGGATAAATTTGTAAATTTGCTTTCTAATGACATAAGTTAGGGGCATTACCTTGACCCACTTGGTAAAATAATTTGTTTCTATTATAATATGTGTATGTATGTTAGAAGAGATGAGATTTATTTTTTCGATGAGGTCTAACCCCCATGTGGAAAATGGCCTAGGTGTTGTGATAGGTTATAAAGCTTACGATGGACTATGGATAAGGTCTCCATGTTTCTAATAGGGTATACATTTCTTGACATAGGAACATGAATCAAATTCCATTATAGGCTAGTAGTAACCAATTGTAGAAGATTTTTTGCAAGGACCATACCGCTCAAATGTGCTCCATAACTCCTTCATGGACTTCTCTAATTACCAAAATAGATTCTTTAGATTTCAAATAATTCAAAAGAGTTTCATCATAGCCTATGCAATATAGGGGTTTTCCAAGGATGGTGTAGTGATATGTGATTTTAATAAAGGATTTGTATTGGTTAGGTGGTAAGTGAGATTGTATGGTATGATTATGAAGGTATGCATAGATATCAGAGTATTGGGGATAAGTGGTACCAAACTCTTCACAAACCATTTCTAAATTTGGCGCATCATAAGCCAGTATCCTTAAGTACTCAACCAAAAATTTGTTATGTTTTATGCTTAAATCCAATAGAAAACCAATAGTATCCATAATGTTCATTGATCGATTATTGAGTCTTGGCACTTGTTCAAATTGGATGTAATCAAAAGATAATTTCAAACTATCCATCATTCACTTATAAGGATTCAATTTATCATTATGTGCTTTGAATTCATTAGTGACTTGATTTATGATAAGATTAGAATCACCAAAAATAAGGAGTATTAGATTCCCTATTGGATTGCTATCTTGAGACTTGCTATGCGACCTTCATACTTTGCTATGTTATTGGTGCAGGGGAATTTGATTCAAAAAACCTTGGAAATGCAATCCCCATTAGGTGTCACCAATAATATACCTACCCCTAATTTGTGATTGGTAAAGGAACCATCAAAGAAAAGATACCAAATTAGAGACTCATCTATAGACATTATTGCTTCATCCAAGAATTTTGTAATAAGATGTGCTTTGCTATTGAGCAGTCCTTCTGCTAATATATCTACTAAAACCTATCCTTTGATTGATTTTTGGTTAACATACTTTAAATCAAATTCACTAATAAACGTAACCCACTTAGCCATCCTACCTGTTAGAGTTGTTATGGATAAAATATATTTAAGAGGGTTGATCTTAGTAATAATTTTGGTTTGATTGTTGAGCATGTAATGCCATAATTATTGAGAAGTAAAAACAACTAATAAACATGATTTTTATATCTGAGAATGGTTGAACTCATATGATATCAAGGTTATGTTTAGGTAGTACACTGGTCATTCTTTTCCACTGCCATCATGTTATGCTAATAATGCCCCTAGTGAAAATTGAGTAGCTAAAATGTAGAACAAAAAATGTTTACTAGAAACATGTGGCATTAGTACTGGTGGGTTGGAAAGATATTATTTGAGATTTTCAAATGTTTTTTCATAATTCTCATTCCATGTAAAATGAGTGTCCTTTAACAAAAATTTGAATGGGTGACAAATGTCTACAAGTTGAGATATAAATCTTCTGATTGATTGTATTTTTCCTTGTAGAATTCTAAGCTATTTAAGATTATAAGGTGGAGGCATATCCATGATAGCTAAAACTTTAGAGGGATCAAATTTAATTCCATGTTGTGAAACAATAAACCCTAACAACTTTCTTGATGTCACAAAGAACACACTTATTTGGATTCAATCTCATCTTGTACTCTCTCATGCATTCAAAAATATGATGAAGCACTTGAGGGTGCTCTTATCTAGTTTTAGATTTAGATAGAATATCATCTACATAGTGGTCCATAATATCATGAAGTATGTCATGGAAAATGACAGTCATTACCTGCGCATATGTTGCTCTAGCATTTTTCAAACCAAAATTCATTAATTGATAACAAAATGTTCCCCATGGAATTGTAAATGTAATTTTGTGTTGATATTCGACATCAATTTTTATTTGATTATAGCCTAAAAATCCATCCATCAAAGATAACATCTCATGACCTATAGTTGAATCTATAATCATGCCTATGTTGGGCAATGGAAAATCATCTTTCAAGCATGCTTTATTGATATCACAAAAATCTAGGTAGACTCTAATCCCTTCTAGTTTCTTTGATACTGGTACAATGTTTGATATCTAGTCTAAATAATTAATATGACATATGAAACCAACCACTAACTTCTTTTTTATTTCTTATTTTACTAGGAGTGCAATCTTAGGATGCATTTTATAGAGTTTCTATTTTATTGGTTTTGCTTTTGGATGCACCACAAGGTGATGAACCACTAATTCTAGATCTAGCCTTATCATATCCACATAAGACCATGTGAACACATTAGAGAATTCATGAAGCAGAAGTGTAAATATGTCCCTTTCTTCTTGAGTGAGTGATATGACAAGTTTAACAATTTCAACATCTTCTTCGGTACCTATGTTCATAAGAATAGTTTCTTTAACAAGTAGAGTTGTTTCATCTTTGTAATTTAGGGGTGGTATAGGAAGATGGAAATCTTCTTCAAAGTCTATTTATTTGGATGTAGAAGCTGAAATAATATTGTGATGTAATTTATATTCCCTAAGGTATGCTAAATAATCTAATTGAATTACAAATCCTTTCTTGTTGTCACCTGTTGGAATTTGATATCTTGTTCTCAAGAATTCATATATAGCTTCATCATTCTAAAAATGATCAAGTTGAGGTGTTGCTTGTTGGTCCTACTATATGAGGGATGGATATGCAATGTCAAATGTAAGAATGACATTTTCATGAAATAGGTTGGTGAGGGCAAGGGGTTCAAAGCTGCTAATTATGGAACTTGTCTTGTTGTCCATAGAATCATCCTCTAACTCACTAGAAGAGTCACTTTGGGAGAGTGTAAGATGAACATTGAGTGGGTTAAATCCTATACCATGTTTTGCCTCATTTTATTTTATTGTGATAGGTTTGATGGATCCTTGTTCATGGAGGCCAAGAACTTTACCCTTATAATTCATTATATTGCACATGATGGATTTTTCAAGGGGATACTTATTGTTGGAGAAGCAAGTAGCTAGTTCATTAGAATAAAGCTAAGAAGGATTATAATCTTTGATATGTTCATCTAAAAGGAAACTTCCTTCTAGAAATTTTGTCTTGCCAAGCTTCTCAACCATTCTATTGTCTTTTAGATGGTGGGGCCTACCACAATTATTTGGATTGGTATGTATTGTAATTTTGTAAAAATGCTGAATTATATACTCATTCATTCCTATATCAATGATATTAAAGTGGGAAGAAGGGGATGAGGATGCCCTGGAATCGGGTGGTGGAGTGAAAGCTTATTCGATAAAAGGGTGATTGGAAGCTTGTTATATAGATGGTTAATTTGAAGCTTGTTCAGATGGTTGGTTTGAAGCTCTCTCAGATGGTTGGTTGGATTCTTCATTGGTGGAAGCCTTTTAACTGGAGATGGAGGTAGTTGGTGTATTAATCCAACCACCAAGGGGAGGTGTTTGAAATAAGCTTTCTGGATGGAAAAAATTTTCAAGCAAAGGATAATCCTCAATGGGAGTAAAATTATCATTTGTAACTGGTAAATAATTTGATTATTGGTATTTTCCTTCCAATAGCTTGTAATATTGGAAGGGATGAGGATCACTTTGTATAGTAACTTCCATTCCCACATGAGAGAATTTTAAACATTGGTGAAGACTGGATGGGATGGCATTCATGGAATGAATCCATGGGCATCCAATAAGTATATTATATGGTAGATATAGATTGAGGACATGAACAAGAGTTTCTTTAATAACATACCCCACCATCAAAGGAAGATATATTGTTCTGATAGATTGTCACTCATTATTATCATATGCCTTTATGGTAATAATGTTTGTTTCCAATGCTGTTATTGTATATCATAGATGTTTTCTAAGCCTTAATGTACATATATTGAGTGCTAAACCATAGTTTATAAAATCTCTTTTCACTTTGTACCTAGAGATAATAACCTCTATGTATAATGGGAGATTATGGTTCGATCCTAAAGGAGAGACATCCAAATGATCAAATGTTACTTAATTATTTATTGCCAAAGAACCTATTAACACTTGGAAATTTGTAGGATTTATTTCTTGAGGGACATTTGAATTTCAGAGAAATTTCTACAAAATATCTTTATAATATATAGGGGATGTCTTGAGAAGGTCTAAAATTGAAATATTTACTAGCATTTTCTCAAGATTGTCAATAATGTTGTACTTGCATTCAACATTAGAGGATGATGCACTTGGGAGGGTAAGTTTTTCTTGTCTTTTGGTAATGACACATTCATATGATGTCAAAGTAATAACATTGACATGGTTTTACATGATATTGATGCTATTAATGATATAATCAAATGGATGACTTGCCTGATTAACATTACTAGATTGTGGTTGTTCCTATTTCTACTTTCCTTTTTCTTGCTCATGATTAGGGAATGAATCTTGGTATATCTCCAATTTTTTATTATTAGATGGTTTAGATGGTTGGTTTTGGATTTCTATGTCACCTCTGTCAATGAGGTTTTGAACATAGTGCTTAAGGCACATACACCTATTAGTTGATTGTATTTTAATCCAATGGTATTCACAATACTTGTCTTTTTTGTATTAGTTAGGTTTGGGAACATTTTTTAAAAAGGGTTTAGTGTTTGGCCATGTGATCATGTTTGAATGAGCCAAATTTTAGAAAATAATCTCATAAGTGTTACCCAATTGATTGAACTTACATTTAGGTCTTCTTTATTTAGGTTGTCCTCCATGAATTATGATATTACTGATTGGTTGATTGTAGGTTTGTATTCGAAGTGGAGGGATTTGAATCTATTTGACATCAGTTACATCATCTCCAACAAGATTTTTGTTTTTGACAAATAACTTTAGTTTGTCTATCAGTTTAGAGGAATCATTATTATCTAGTTTAAATATTTTGATTACACCTCTATTAATCAATGTTCTTTCTACTTGAACTCCCTTTTCAATGATTTCATCAAAAGGCCTTGGGAAAAGGAATAAAAAATAGTGTCCCAAGTCTAAATTTAAGTTGTTCATAAAGATGTCCATAAGCTCTATTCAAAGAAATGACTTGCCATTACTCGTCATATTTGAAAGAAGGAAACAAAAGTTTTGCTGTTGCATTTTTTGGTATTGTGTAAATCTAAGTTGGTCAAGTCTTTTTGGATATTATAAGAGAAGTGGTGAACAAGTTTTTCAGATAAGTCTTCAAAGGTGAAAATAGATCCTTTTAAAAGTTGTGAAAACCATTCAAGGGATTGGCCCCCAAGACTTCTTGGGAACAAACACAACATGTATTCATTACTATAATTAATGTTTGCACATGCCTGATAGATACCAGTTAGATGTTCTTTGGGATCTCCTTTACCTTTATACTTTGGAAAAGGTGTAGTCATTTTACTTAAATTATATGGGTATGAGAAAATTTCCTCAAACTTGATTTTTTTTTCTGAGAATAAGTGGCATCTTGTAAGCCTTGAACTCTATCCTTTATGTTTTGAAATTCTTGTATGATATATGGGGATAATTGGTTCATTTGACTTAATGGATTAGGTGGTTAACCCATGAATTGGTTTGTGTTTTGTGGAGCATGTTGGTTAAAATTATTTAGAGTTTGATTGTTAAAATTAATGTTTTGAGGCTTTGAAAAGGGATTGAAGTTAGAGTTATAAGCAAGGTTTGGATTTACATTAGAACCAAATTTTTTTTGACTTGGGTTTGGATTGGAACCAAAGATTGTTTGATTTATATTTAGGTTGAAACCAAGGTTTGGGTTATGTGTAAATTTTATCTTTGGGTTTGTTGGATTTGGGTTTGGGTTGAAATTTGAATTGTTTTGGTGTATTGTTGTTGAAGTTCATGGAATTAGGATTGGTGTTGTAACCAGAAATTGTTTGATTAAACAAAATTGGATTGGATTATTGTGGAAACATGTTAAAGTTTGAATTAAATGGATTAGAAGTTAGGTTTAAATTATAGTTAACTTGGTTAGCATTTTGGTTTAGGTTGTTTTGGTTAAAATTAGGAATTATGGTTGGATTATTAAATTTAAAGTTAGGATTGAGTTTGGAATTGTTCACATTGTGTGGTGTTTGTTTTTGATTTAAACTTGTGTTAGGATTTGGAGTATGATTAAATGAAAGATTTGGATTAGAGTTAAAAGAATTTGGAGTTGGATTGGAATTTGGATTGAAACTTGGATTGGATGGAACTGATCCAAGAATGTTAGAATAAGAAAATTAATTTGGTACATCACTATTTAAATTCAGATTATTAAGCATATGTGAAGTAATACTCAAACTATAATTAAATGGTTGATTGAGAAAGATAGAATGGGTATTTAAGCTTTGGTTTTTATTTTGATTGGAAATGATTGGTGAGCCTTGGGGGCTCTGATTGGGGTCAATTGATGAGTTTAAATGAAGATTCAAACTCAAATTAATTTGTTTATAACCTTGTGAATTTGGGTGTGCACTTAAATTTGGCATAATAAAATGTTGATTGGTTAAACTTGAATTAGTTGGGAGACCCATCTTCAATTTTAGGTTGACTTGTTGCATGATTGGTAAACTTGAAGTAAGATTCAAGTTTTGATTAGTTGGGTGAATGATTGGTGAGTTTGAAGGTATATTCAAACTCAGATTATTTGGATAAACTTGTTAAAGTAAATTTGTATTCACATTCACATTGGGATTATCAAAGGGATTGATTTATTGATTGATGAGATTTAAATTTGATAATCTCTTGAGTTCCTTGAGTTGCATGGATTTTCATGGAAAGTCTATAGCTTGTTTGAGATGACTCCTCATGTAAAATAGTTTTCCCTTTATCTTGAGAGACTTAAGAATGAGGCTATGAGGGCATTACTACCCTATAAAGAGCCTTATGAGGTAGTTTGATTAGGATTGGAGGATGAAGGTTCTTTGCTTGTAATTAAATATTACAAATTATGTACATCAAAGTTAGATGAGAATTTTGCTCCAAAGCCCAAGGCTAGAAGCAATACTTCATTATTGTTGGACATGATATACTCATCAAAAGAGGGTAGAGGTTTGGCCAACTTTGGGGCTACCTTCATATTGGTAAGCCCCTTATTTGTCTTCTTATTGTCTAGTTATCTCATGTATTTCTACATGATGCTCTTGACCAGGAAATTAAAAGGGATCATTATCGAAAGGCTTAGCCCTTGTATTGGGATTGTTCAACATGGCCATTTTCCTATTGATAGGTGACATAGATAAGATGAAAATAAAAATGACTCAAAGAAATGGAATTTTTAAACGAATAATACTAACCAAAAGGTGTCTGAAAAATTTAAATTCTTAAACTAATTATTTTGATTTTTTGAGAGAAAGTCTTTATTTTAAGATATTTCTTAAACTCAAAAGAATTTGTTTACAAATAAGGATTTTATAGCATGTGGGAAACATAAATAAACAATAAACAAATTCCTATTCTAAATAGTCAAGCAATTGCACATAGAAGGTGAAAAACTAAGATAAGGGTTGTGAACAATTTTTGGGCCTTTCAATGTCACTGACTCATCCGTACTCTCAATGACGACCTAATATTTTAAGGCACTCACCATGAAGGATCTTTATGTTTATAAGGCCCACTAAGTCTAGTTTCAAGGGCGTGTGAAAGGTAACTTCTTAGTGCTAACCAATAATTGATGCACCAAATTCAAATGATAAAATAGGCTTTCCTAAGCTTAAGGTTTAAACAAGATTATCTAAGGGGAGAAAACTATGTAAGAAATAGATAAAGTGGATACACACTATTGGGTCCTGTCCCAAAGTGCCTAACATAGTCATAGGGGTCTTAGTGTATTAATAATTAATGATATCATATTTTGAGGTAGCTATTTAAACCCTAGATATTGGAGCATAAAATCTCCTCACATCATGGTGTGCTTAAAACACATAACTGCTTAGGTAATTGAAACATCTGGATCTCAATTTATATACACTACTGGTAAATGGGGTTTGGCCTATTATGTAGTGCTGAAATCCATGGTCAATAGAGCTTTATAAAAATAAATAAAAAGTAAGTATTCATTTCTATATTCTAAGTATCATCATCAATGTGATGCCAAGGAAAGAGCACACATGAACACCACTTAGGTAACATAAAAAATTATGGAATTATTTCTGATTCCTAAGTATCGTCGACAATGTGATGCCAAGGGAAAAGCATACATATTTTTCACAATTACAAATAGAATTCTAAAAGAAAAATAAATAAATCCAAATTAAATGTGATGTAATTACTAAAAACTTTGAAAAATAAAATTTAAAGCATTAGTAAAATAAAAGAAATTATTATTTTATTTAGCCTTTTTTTACATTATCTTTGATAATCATTTTGTAAACAAATGTTTAGAGTGTTTGTTTAGGATTGGTACAAGGAAACCTAAAATGGAGAAAATAAAAACCATAAAAACAACACAAAAACTGCTTCTTTATGATAAATTCGCAGTTATGTAGAAAGATAGAAAAACAAGATTGCAAAAAGTTAAACACAGGAAATAAACAGAATACAAAAAACACAAAATAAATAAAGTCATGCTTACAAAACAATTTTGCTAGCCTATATGTTAATTTTGTAGATATTAAAATGATTTCACTAGTCGAAGTGATGAATTCATACCCTATAGAAATGATTTATTTGATAGAAAATATAATTTTGCTATGCAAGATGATAATTTCACTACTCAAAAGGGAAATTTCACAACTATAAAACAATTTAGCTATTAGACTTGTAAAGATAGAAATAGAAAACACAAAAAATATAGAGGGATAAATTCATAATTTTATGACAATTTCACTGCTCAGGTTAATGATTTTGTAGCCAATTAAGATGAATTCACAGTTGAAACAATGATTTTGCTAAAAAGATTGTCAAATTCACTATTTTTTTGTAATAGAGAGTTATAAAAAACTAAAAACAAAAATAAAAGTAGAATGTGAAAAAAAATATTATGGTGTAAAGAAGGTTAGGAAAAAGACACTAAAAATGGGACAAAAATGATTTCACTGTTATGGGGTGAAATTTTACAACTAATATTTTCTAACTTGTAGTTATGTATTATCATACACAACTGAGTAGAATATGTTAAATAATGCCTTGTAACTTAAACCAACACTCACAAAACCAATATTAAATGCATATATAAATATAAGTAGCAAAAATCAAATGAAAAATGCTTTCTAAATGCAATGATGATGAATGTAGGATGAAAAAGATGAGGGAAATATTCCATCGAGCATGCCAAAATGTATGAACTAAATTTAGAAATGCTAAGAATTAAATAATTATGCAATCTTAATCTAATGTAAATTTAAACTAAGATAGAGCAATAAATAAAGAAAATAGTAAACACAAACTTATACCTTAAATATGCAAGTTTCTTCCATTGTGATGTAAACTTGATTTGCTCTTCAACAATGTGGTTGCTCACTCTTCCAATGCAAAGGATAATGATGACATTTTGATGCAAAAAATGTTTTTAGATGCTTTGATTCACTTTTATTCTCTTAGATTCACTTGTGAATTAAATAACACTTCGTTAACATAAGTCAAGATGGATGAAAATGATAGTTTTCATGTTTATTTATAGTTTTCTAGAGGAAGATCTAATGGTGGAAGACTATTTGGATATTTCAAATGATCCAAATAATATATGGTAGCTAATGAGTCCTCACCCATGAGGATGATGACCATTTCAAATGGCTAAGAGAAGTATGGGAATGGTTTATTAAGTCATCAGGAATGAGTTAAATTTTTTGACAACTCAAGGGATGACTCAAAGGATGTTGAATAAAATGTGGATTTGGTTGGGATGAGTCAACATGTGAGGAAGAATAAGGTGGAAGATGTTGGGTGAGGTGTAAAAACCAGATTTAATATTTAAATAAAGACTTAAAAGTGTGAACCATTGATTAATTTGATTTATTCAATTTATTGAATTTAGAGAAAGATGTCATGAATTATATTAAGAAGAATAATTAATATATTTTAAGTGCATTTATACACTAAATGTAATTTAGGTGTCTATAATTACTGTGCACACATTTATGTATTTTGGTCCTTTTGATTGTCACCAAATCACATGTTTTCAAGATGAGACTTTAAACCTTTTGTATTTCCCTTGCATCTAAATTTGGATTAATTGATTAGAAATTATCTTTGTATTATGATATTTAGTTAATTATAATTTGATATTTGTCTCAATGTAATTACAATCCATTAATCCATATTTTATTATCAAAAAATTATATATTTATAGATTATGTATATTCATTTTTAGATATAATAATTTTCTTCTTTAATCTCTCATCCTTCTAGTTTTTTTAATCTACAATGCCAATTCTTGAAAACTTTAAAGGGATGCAATTCCTAATATAATATTTGATGAGAAAAAAGGTTTACTCAAGTGTGATTTAAGTTCAATTCTCTTTATAGAGAGGTAAATTAAGCTCAACTATTCTTTGGTGTAATGTAGACCTTAATAAATATTATTTTTCTTATTATTTTTATATTTAATTAGTATAATTAAAAAATTAGGGTAAAGAAAAGAAGTGCATTTTCTTTATAATCAAAATAAAATTTGAAAAAACCGAGCAAATTTTTGGAGCCCCATATTTAATTATTACACTTGTCAAAACTATTTATGTATGTCTCACAATTCTTAAAATTGTACATCTATAATTCTGATACTTAGAAACATCTAGTTGATGATTTGAACAAAGTCCTTTATTTTCCAAGAGTTTTTAGGGTATCATCATCTTACCACAAAACCCTCATTTCTCCTATTAAACTTTGACAAATGTCTCTTGATCTATCAATTTTTAACATAAAATTCTAAAGCCTCCTTTCATTGTTATCACTTTGGTTTTAAAAAATTAATTAGGTCTAATTTATTGTTTTATATTTGTTTAGGCCTTACTAAATATTTATAGATATTTGTATTATAATTTGATTGAAATCCACTTATCCATATAACATTTTAATGAACCTACATGTTCTTTATCCTTTTAGGGTTAAATATTGATTCATATTGTGATAGATTTAAATTTTTTTAAGATTATTTAATATTTTTACTCCCCTAAAGTTAGATCTTATTTCACATAGTGTCAAATATAAATATCTCTAATTATTTCAAAGTTTATTCTATTCCATTCTCCTATTTTCTTGATTTAAAACTTTAGTGTGCTTGCCCAATTTATGATTGCGTATATGAATTTTGTTATGGTTTAAAAAAAAACATATTCTTCAAATACTTACTATTATTTATAGAAATTATTATAATCTTTTGTCTATGTATAATACATATCTTATTATAGATAGACATATTCTTTTGCTCAATATAAATCTTAAATTTGATTTTAATATGCCATATTTGAAAGTGTATCTATCTACATGATATAATCTTAATATATATTTTATTTATCATGATATAAAATGCTACTACTCATGTTCAATTATACCTCTTCAATTAAAAAATTGATAAAATTTTATAATCTCTTCCAAAATGTATTAAAATTTCATATCATTATAATAATGTTTCATATTTGTATCTTTCTCCATTTAATGATGATAGAAGAGCCCTAGTACTTTAAGTAAACATGTCTCATTTCAATATAAATACTATCCAGTATATGATGACTTATTATGTTAAAAATCCATAAGCAATATTTTGTTTTAAAAATCATATGCTTCGTAATAGTCTTTCATTTGAATAATTATTATGTTAAAATTTTAGGATTCTCTATTGATATCTTTATATGCCTAGTGCTTACACATCGTTTAAACATATTTTCTTCCAAACTAGATTTTAAATTTTCTTCACACCATGACATATTCGAGAATCCTCATAGTAGTTTCAAAATGTTAGGTTTTTATTCCTCCTCCCATGAATGCAATTTTACCTTTCCTTTTCTAATGACTAAAATGGACAAGATATACACATTATCACATGGTGTAGTTCCACTATTTATTTTAATGGACTATCATCAACATTGTACATATTTCTATCATATTAAATATAAACATGTCATGAATACCTTCCTTTCAAAACATCTTCAATCTTATGTTCACACATTGACTGAAATCATCTCCTTCGATATACAACATGTTATTGAGGTAGGATATCTCTTTCATTTTTTTAAATTTTATTTTAAATTGTTAGAATGAGTAGTCCATGAAATCATGTATGTTTTTTTTCTGTCATGAAGAGATTTTCAAGTATGGTTAAGATATCCTCCTCTAGGCTCACAACACATCATGCTTGAATGCATAAACAAATTCCATCAAAATAAATCAATTGCTATTGAAAAATATAATGGATAAAATCTTTAAAACATTTAAGCTTGATACCCATGTCATCCTTGATGATGGGATTTCTAATGTTTTATCCATTGTAGGGTATCATTGTGTCAATTGGTTATACTAAAAGATGGTATTCATTTTGACGTATATTTTCAAGGGGAAGAGGTTCATATCCCACTATCATTAAGACTTACCATGCATTTCAATATGAATTTAAACTAAGAAATATCCCTTTTTTAGGAAAGAATATTATGAATATCTTTTTTCTTAAATGTTAATGCATACCTAAGTTTTCATTATCTTTGTGAAAAATCATAACATCAAGTGATAAGATATTTAATTTATAGTGACATAAAAGAGATTATATAATTTTATTAGATTGTATAATTATATTTTTAGATAGAACAATTTCACAAAAAGATAATTATATATGTATTTCTAAATTTGTCATTATTGAAATTAGTGTTTTTGGTGGAGCAATTTTGTCACATGATCTAGGTTTTACATGTCATTGGAATTGGTTTTAATTGTGCAATTTATTGTTTCAACATGTTTATTACTTGTACTACAAAACTGATGAATGTGTAACACAAGCCCTTATTAATTAATTATTTTTTTAAAGTTTAAATACTGTTGTTATTCTAGGGCAAGGTGGAGAAGAGGTTTATTCGGTTAAAAGTGTTGTGGTGTAAAAAAGGAAGAAAATGAATTGTTCTAAATTAGGACTTCATAATTTTCAAATGACTTGTAACATGCATATCATCTATCAGAAGTGTCCTTCATGGTCTTAGCATCATTTGGAGCATCAATCATGTGGTCCTAACATCATCTAGGGCATCCTTCATAATCTTGGAAACATTTTAGACTGATCCATTAAGATCAAGAAAAAAATCCATCCATCAGACAATAAATCTCAACCCAGTTTTATTCAACATGATGAAACTTTCACTTAAAAAAAAGTAGTGGGTACATAACTGATTTAATCTTTTAGGGTTTAACTATGTAAAACCTATGTTTAGTTAAAGGGTTGAGATGTCTAAATAAATTAAATAAATTACAATAATTAAACACTAATTTGTTATGGCATTTGACCTTCTTTTAATTTATAAAAATAGTAATAAGTAGGCATAAATATAGACTTATCTAAAAAGTGATTGTTACAGATGATTTGAGTTTTGAGAACTGAGTTTTGGCGAGTTCTGAGTGTCATCAATAGGATTCTAGAATCTATTTGCTCATTGGATAGTATCACCCCATATGGATAGTAATGCCATGTTGCTGTAGTGTCGTCAACGTGTCAGTAGTTTCCCCTTTTTGAGACTATTCCTATTTTTTGAGAGCACATGTGCCTATGTTTTTAGGTCATGTTTTTGCACACACAACACTTGAAACTTTGTGTTGTGTCTGTAAAACTTGATATAGTGTGCCAAACTTAATCCTCCTTACAAGTATGGCATGAACAATAATTCTATGTTCGTTAGTAGGATAAGTTGGACATCCTTAACACCCCATTGTGAAGAGATTTGCCTATATACCAATACTCTGAAGTAGGATCAAGCCTGATGTAGTTCTCTCACCTAATGCTTGATGTAAGTATAAGTGAATGCTATGATCATAGAAATCTAAGAAGGGAGGCTAGTATAGTGTTAGTTTAATGAATAAAAACTCAAATAAAAACACACTAACACTTACACTCCTAGCTTAGAACTTAGAGAGAGCTTAGTAATAAAAACTAGATGAAAGCACAACCAAAACATAAAAGACACAAATCCTTTATCTTCCTTGGGAGCTCCAAATGCTTTTTTGAGTGGCTTACTCAATTTGTGCATCAAGAAGTCTTTAGCAAATGAAGCTTGTTGGCTCTTTCTCTCATTGGCACCATTGGCTTTGATGTGGCTTGTGATTGCTTTGGCTCAAGATTTTGACATTATAACACTATTGCAAAGCTTGTCTCTCTCCAAATTAGCATTATAACTTTGTCTTATGAGATCTTCTTGAAGATATTTGTGCATAATAACTTTGCACCAAAATAGATTATAGATTTAATGGCCAAGGCCTTGAATTTATAGTTTTAATTAACTCTCACCTAAGGTGAGTTAGGGTTGAGCTAAGGTTTGGAATGGGTTTAAACTAAACCTAGGTGAGTCAAATCTAACTCCAATAGAGTTAATAGTTGTCAAGTAATTATGATTTGAAATTACTAGGCATGGATTTCCAAAATAGATATTTTAAGATATTTTCAAAGACCTTAACAACTCATAAAGGCAATGATGAAAGGCTAGGATATTTTGAATTTTTGAATTTATTTTTTTAAATATTCATTAATTTCAAATGGATAATTCAACTAAGATTTTAATTTGGTTTAGTTTTTTAATTAATTCTGATTGCATTTTAGCATTTCTAAGATTTTATTTAAGTATGTAAGTGCCCCATTTAATAGGTTCATAGGCCAAATTAACTGTTGTAATGTTTCAAGGTGATTATAGATGAATTCATGAGAGATCATTATTGCATCCGATAGGATACTCCAATTAGGGATGTATCAACATGATTATGAGCTTTGATGAATGACCTTCAAGAAAATTTGGGACATTAAGTGATTTATAGACTTAATTTACAATGGTTGGTAGGAATCAGTCTGAAATTTGGTTGAAAGCCAGTTGTTGCTAGTTTTAGGTATATACAATTTGCCTTTATTTTGGAAGGCATTACAAGCTATCTTCTCAAATAATGAAAATGTCCTGTATGCCTATGAATTCAATGACAATGGATGAATTGTAGTTACCCCCTCGAGGGACTGATTGGCATAAGGGATTAATGATTGATCCATTAAAAGGAGGAAATGATGGTATAATAAAGGTAAAATGGGTGGAAGAGACTGATTCGCCCATAGGTGGTTATAATTAGTGGTATGATGAGGATAAAATAAAAATGAAATTAGCCCATGATTGAGATTAATCCAATCAAGATAATGCTTGCATGTACTGATTTAAAAAAGTATCGATTTGCCTAAACATGGTTATAATCAATATAAAAGGGTGAGACACTGATTTGTCTAAAGGTGGTTATAACCAGTGGCACATGCACATGCCCCAATTAGGGTAGATGTGTTAAAATAATGATTTTCCCATAGGTGGTTATAATCATCAAAATGACCTTGAATAAAAAATGATATCTGATTATGCACCATTAGGGAATATTGGCAAGCATAACTCAAAGATATAATCTATTGCACAAATAAAAGATGAGTGGCCATAAACATAGATGCAATGGTCTAATGATTGAAGAAGCCATATACAACCAAGCATACAAGGATGTGTAATGTAATGAAAGAGATGATTAGAATAATAAAGGTTTGATCATTGTGAATGATTTAATTGTACCTGGTGATGTGGAGATGCTCATCCTTATTGGCATTGATACAACTAGAATGTTCAATGGGTTGATTTGATCAAGGAGGGTGGGAAGATTTACCAAGGTTACCAAGGAGAAATGTCAGTGATTCAATTTTTTATAAGACTTCATAAGCTAATTTTTACTATAACACGTGACAGTAAGAAACATGATATAAAACACCATGACAACTTGGCTAAAATATGCATCAGGATTGAGTCTCGATCCAATAAACAATTAAAAACAATGATAAAAACCATGATGATAATGTTGACATATGAATATGGATGGACTCAAGAATAATGCACAAAGAATCACCCAATGAATGCACATAGACTAAGTCAAGGCACAACAAGGAAAGCAAACAAATAGGCAAACAACAAAACAAACAAACACACACAAAGCTTGAAATAAAAATCAATAAAAAACATCTTGATAATGGATTTGCCTCAGTAGGGTAGATCAAGGATGACTGATTAGGCTTAAATAGGACAAATGTTTTTTGGATTTTGAAAATTTTGATATTTTTTGAAATTTTAAGGTATTTTAACTCGTTAGAGATTGATAAAATACCACTCACAAAATGGTGAGAGCATTGGCTTAAGTTTCTCATAAAATGGCGAGAGCATATGGAAAAGAGGGACTAAGTTGACCTTAAAGTGAATTGAGTGCGACCTACATAGTCCCATTAAGACCTCAAATCATAGTAGTTTTCCCCACACAAAAGGTGATAAGAACTGACTATGTCATAATAAGTTCTAAAATCAAGAAAAATGGCTAGACAAATGAGAATAGTAATGGCAAGGTGATGCGATAATACATGGTAAAGGTATTGTTCCTAATTTTTCTATAGGTAGTTATAATTAGGAAATAATAACATAAGTCTGTGCTACTAATTTACCCATAGGCGGTTATAATTAGTAACATAAGGTAGGATATTGATTTGCCCATAAGCAATTATAATCAATGGTACCAATCAAACATAAATTAAATACAACTTGCCAGATCCACTGCAACATTACTTTCATAAACTTCTATTTAAACACAAAATTCTAAAATTATTGAAACTGGATCAGAATCCCCTCATAGAAGGTGTGAGAAGAACCAAAGGAACCAATATCAAAGCAAGATTAGGTAGGGTGACAAAAAATAAGCTTTGGTCAAATAATGAGGGTATGGGAGGATGGCATGGGGTATGACATAATGAAGAATAGAAGGATGAAAATTGAATATAACAATAATGGGGTTGCCCCCAAGTGATAAGGTAAATAGTAGGGTTTGAAATAATGTCATGATGAATGGCAAATGAAAAAGGCAAGGTAAATGGAAATTAGAAATGACAAGGTAAATGGCAAAGTATATGATTCTATCCAAGTAAATGTTTTGTTGTTCCTACTGATGTGGAGATGCATGTCCTGATCAATAAATGATACATTTAAAATAATCAATCATCTAAATTTCTAGCCCACACTTCTTTTAAATAATTTCTCTATCAAGAATTGACTATGGATTTATGCTTCAATAATCTTATTATGATCTTCATTGGTTGTTGATTTGTTTCCTTCAAACTTCGAGACAGGGTGTCTTTGTAGCCTCTATAAAGAAAAGTGTGGCCAAGGATGATAAATAGGGATAAATATGGGAAATGAATGAAGATTGGTATTTTTAGGCACGCACAATATTGCTAATTCTAGATTCAACATAACTTTAGTTGTGATAGGTTTGAAGATTTTTGAATATGCTCTCAATAAGACCACCATATTTTCTATTATTTGAGCTTGAGAGTAGCTACCATCTGATTAGTATATAAATTGGAAGATGTATGGATATCATCTTTGATAATGTCCTCATTAAGCAGTGAAGAACTTTTGTGATTAGCTATTGGAACCTCAAAAAGGTTTTCACTAATGAAATTGTCTTAATTGTCCCATAACACATCTTAGAAGGTCTCACTAAGGAACATTGAATTTTGACTTTAATTATCTTCTAGCACCTCTAAAAAATTTTCACTAGAAGATGCAGAGTTTGGATTTTGATTATCCCCTAATGCATCTAAAAAGGTTTCACTAAGATATTGTTCTTCTTTTTCATGAATGTGGTTTTGCCCCCTGATATTCTAAAACTGATATGTCTCCATATATGCAATTCAACAAGGTATGCTATCAGTCCTAATCGACACTTGTGGGAGGTGGAAGGTTAATATAATATCTAGGTTGGTTGGTGGTAATGGCATGTGGAATGGTAATGAAATGGAAAGAGGCAACACAATCCTCATAGAATATATTAGGAGATCTTATGTCAACATTGAAGTAATCATCCTCAAAAATTGTAAAAGGATCACAAATATATTCAAATTGATCTGCAAGGCATGCATAACCAATATTGTAACAACCACAAATGTATTCTAATTTTGAAGCTGATTTTGACTCAAGGGACTTTGAATCTGATGTTAAGACTAACTTTGATTCTATTTTTGATGCTAAATCTGATATCTAATTCAATTATAATTCTTCATTTGGTGTGGATGTTACTATAATGCTGTTTATTTGAATGTTTTTCATTGGATAAGTGACAGACTGATTTTAGGATTTTAAAAGTACATGAAAAGTAAGGATTTTAGGATCCCTCTTCTCCAAAGAATTTTTACTACGACATGGAACTTTGGGATACTCACCCTATATCAATAGTATCTCTACCATAAGTGGGGTTGTTCTAATCTATCAATTTTCATGCATTTCTAAATGGTCCTAAGTATGGCTAACACTAGAGATGAAATTAGATCAATTGGATCTATGTCAACTGACTTGTTATGAAAAAGTCTTGTCCTTTTCACAACCACTACATCCATCACTTTCTCAATGTAGTACGATGTCTAAGTTGCCCTTATAATATGAGTTAGATTACCACTAATAGAGCTTATTTTAATCACTCAAAATAGATGTCCCAGTGGGTCACCCTCAATTTGTATACCCCACTATGGAGTGGGGTTAAAATGATGTTGAGAGATGAATTATGAAATGAACACTTCCTTAGAGAACCTGTGAGGAGGTGATGAACTCCCGCTCATAATCCAAAATGCATAAAAATAAAAGATAAGTGAAAAGACTTTAAGGTTGCATTTGGATCACCCAAACCATATGGATTTAGGGAAGGCCTTAATGACATTCTTTTCATGCTTTTGGATTAAAGCAACTGAGGCAAAGAATGGGAACTTTTGGTCACTTGAGTTACCTAAAGGGGATGAAGGGAGAGGATACACACCTTAGTCATTTTGCTAAAATAAATAACTTAAACAAATAAGCAATGAAAAATGAAACTCTTAAGAGTATTTATCTAGTGTGAGAGTTTATTTTAATCACCAAAATGAAATGTGTAGTGAGGTTTTTTTCCCCTTGGCATTAATTGAAAAACTTACAAAACTTTGAAAAACCTTAGGTTCATTTTAAACACCAAAGATAAAGTGTGTAATATTTAAACATGTTCAAACTTGGCCTTTTTCACCTTAAGACCTTAAATTGTTAGAGGGTTTTTGCCTTCTTAGAATCCCAAATGTGAATGAGAAAACAAGATTTTGAAAATTTGCTCTTGAGTTTCTCTATTTTGTTGTCTCAGAGATTGACATCAATCCACACAAGGATCAATGTCAATGTACTAGAATTGATGTTGATTCCTTCCTGTAAAAATAAAGGAAAATAGAATATGGTTTGACAAAAATATTGCTATCGAAACAAACTTTAAAAATAGTAAATAACACTAGATTCTATAGGCAAATAGTTAGCTAAATGATATTCATGATCTTAGAAATTAAAAGAAACTAGAAAACTCAAGAAAAACCTGTTAAACACATTTTTGCCATGCTCTATTTTACACACATAGGTTGATGTCAGTTTTAGCAGGATCGACATCAGCTTAGAGGAAATCGACGTTGGTCTCTGTGTAAATTGTCACCAAAAAATAGAATACATGAAAAATAAAGTTAAAATTTAAAATTTGAAGATTCTTAGGCATTAATTAGCAAAACTAAGAGCTCCATATTAATCCCCTTGCTTGTATGGGATACTTTAGCTCCCACTAAGCATTCCATTTGTGATCATAGTATCCAAGATGGGAGGTTACTATAGTGTTAGTTCAAGCAATAAAAAATCAAATAAAAATACACTAACACACTCCTAGACTAGAACTTAGGGAGAGCTTAGTAACAAAAACTAGATGGAAGCACAACTAAAGCATAAAATATAAATATCCTTTACCTTCCTTGGGAGATATAAATGCTTTGTCAAGTGGCTTGCTCGGCTTGTGCATCAAGAAGTCTTTGGAAAATGAATCTTGTTGACTCCTTTCCTTGGCACCATTGGCTTTGATACGGCTTATGATTACTTTGGCTCAAGATTTTAGCATTATAACACTATTACAAAGCTTGTCTCTCTCCAATTTAGCACTATAACTTTGGCTTATGAGAGTTTCTTGAATATATTTGTGCATAATATTTTTTCACCAAAATAGCTCATGGATTCAATGGGTAAGGCCTTGTATTTATAGCTTTTAGAATGAACTCTCACCCAAGGTGAGTTAGCGTTGAGTTAAGTCTTGGAATGGGTCCAAACTAAACTTAGGTGAGTCAAATATAACTGCAATAGAGTTAATAGTTATCAAGTAATTATGATTTACAATTACTAGGCATGATACTCTAAAATAGATATTTTAGGATATTTTCAAAGAGCTTGACATTACATAAAGACAATGATGAAAGGCTAGGATATTTTGAATTTTTGAATTTCCTTTTTTAGATATTCATTAATTTTAAATGGATAATTCAAATAGACTTTTAATTTGGTTTAGATTGTTTATTAATTATAATTAGACTTTTAGCATTTCCAAGATTTGATTTAAGTGTGTAAGTGCCCCACTTAATAGGTCCATAGGCCAAATTGACTATCGTGATGTCGTAAGGTGATTAGAGATGAATCTGTGAGAGGTTAGTGTTGAATACACTAGGATACCCCAATTAAGGATGTCTAAACATGATTATGAATTTTGATGAATGGCGTGCAAAAAAATTTAAGATATTCAGTTATTTCTAGGCTTAATTTATAATGGTTGTTAGGAATCAATCTAAAGTCCGGTCTAAATCTAGTTATGGCCAGTTTTAGGTGTCTACAAATGCTAGAATGAGAGTGGACTTAGATGCCTTTAATGTGCTTGAGCTTTAAAATATTTGAAAACTAGGCTTAGGGCTATTATAGATGGTAGTATGAAGTAGGGAAGAACAGGGATCAAATACCTTAGTTTTTCTCAACTTATCTTTTGTTGAATGTGATTTTGAATCTATTATCCATTTAGTGAATAATAGTCAATTAGACTTGTATTTATAGGGTTTTATAGCTTATGTAGAAAAAGAAAATATGCTTAGTCTAACCTTAGGAGGGGCACACATTTGAAAAAATATCTATTGGGAAGAGCTAGGGCGACGGATAATAGCACCTAATTGGGGACACTAGCACCATGTGGTTGTAGTGTCCCAAATATGATGCTAATGTCTACTTGGAAGATTGCTATGAAAGTTGGGTTGGGATTTGAGAAGACAACTCTAGGACTATGTTTTAGCTAAATATAACCAACTATGGTTTGTACAATGACTAAAAAAGTGTGTCTAAGGCTCTAGGATAGGTCTAGGGATAATCTATGGATATGTTAACTCAAGCGACACTCTTAGTAGCCAATTACCAATTTTAGGTGATTATATTTCCCCCCCTTATGCTAGAAATCTAGCAAAGCAAAATGACTAGTATAAAGGAAAAAGAAGTGTACGTAGACTTAATTTAGAAGTGAAGCCCATGTAGTTGAGTATAAGTATGTGAATCTGGGTCTGCATATGTGAAACATGATCCAAATCAATGTCCTACAATGAAACATGCAAAAATTAGTCCTTACTTAAGATATGATCAAAAGTAAAAGACTATGTTGAAATAAAGTAACTAAGTAAAGCCAAGTAAAGAGAGATGAAAGGAATAAATACACCTCATTGGGTACACAAACTAATACATGAACCTAGTGATAACTTGTGTGTGTGTGAGTGTACATAGTGATCATATCATTGAATAACTTGGATGGAGCTGATGGCTTGCTCAATCCTCATATGGGTGGCTCAATAACTCAATCCAGTTTTGAATCCATCATTACCCACCTCTGATCCATGGATCCTGATCTATGAATAATTTAGATAAGACTGTGTGTCTAACCCTCTCATGTTGGTGGCTCAAGAATTTAAGTAGGCCATGAATATATCACTATCCATCTGTGTGAAGTAGATGCATATGTAATTGAAATATGTAAAGTGATAAAAGTATTTAATTGAGTAAATCTAACTGTGTATGTTGGCTCCATGGCCACTCAGGTCTATTAGGCAGCTCTGGGACACTTGGGAATGCCAACTAGTATAGATGGAGTAAGGCATGAATTTGGTGATAACCTAAAATGTGATATCAAGTGTATATAATGTATAAAATGACATGGGGTTTGGCATCCCATCTGATCAACTTATGTGAAACTGAGTATATGGAAACTATGTGCCGTGCACATGCCCCTAATATGGTATCTGAATTGAGTATGTAATAACTAAATCTATGTAATTTAACTAAATTTAGGAGTGATAATGCCACATATGATGCCCCCAAATCTAAGAAATTGGTATGAATTTGAGTTAAAATGAGTGAATTTGAGCAAAATCTAAACATAACTATCAAACTTGTCACTATATCTATGCAAATCTTTATTATACCTAGTATAATGGTTTGAATAGTCTAGACTACCTTGAAGCTAGGGATACTAGAAATTAGTATTGTATAGTGGATAGTAGTGCCTTGTGGGGCTAGTGTCCTAATTTGGGCACTAATGTCTACCTAGTCTGAAATCTAGGTGATCTAAACTACGGTCTGAATCTTTATTTTTTCCTATGTCTACCATATGTCTGATTTCTAAAATTGAGCCTATGTGTTGAAATTTATGTATGAATAACAAAGTAGGAACATGATCTATATGACAAACCCTTGTGAATTCCCCTTGTTTTGAGGGTAATTGTGAAATATTTGTAAGAACTATCCTCAAAAGAAGTAATTTTGATAAATGTGTTAGCTAGAGCACGTGCATGATATTCCAATACAATGTACAAACATAACATCAAAATGTAAATGAATATGAGCATAAGTAAGTAATTTAATATGTATGTTATAATTTAGCATTACACAAGGGTGTCAAGATAGATGTAATCAATGTGTATAGCTACAAATTGGAGTAAATACCTAGGGGGATGGGGCATGATGTCCATCACAATTCTTAAGTAGGAATGGTAGATACGTGAGGTCCCTTATATCATCAAAAATTGGTGTGTGTGTAACAAGAAAATTCAAGTGTCATAATGAAGAAGCATACAAATAAACATACATACAAACACATGGGGCATGTAAAATGGTAGGCCAAGGGGCCATAATACAAGTGACATGGGCATATGTCACTAAATTTGATAATGAATACATACAAGGACATGTTCAAATGTCCACATATGCAAGCAAAAATAAATTTGGCCTGAAGACACATAGAAGGACATGTTCAAATGTCCACATATATAAGCATGAAATCACACACAAGGGACATGGGCACATGTCCAAGGCATATAAATAGAGAAGTGGTGTAGATCCAAAGAATAATGGCATATTCAAATGCCCTCAAATATGGAAGAATCATAAGAACATAATCAAGTCTAATCTAGGAATAACTAGAACTGAAAGCATGTATAAATATGTAGTACAAATCTATTTAGATGCTAGGATACATATATACTGAGTCTAACTAGTGATAGTAAAAAAAAAATCTAAGCAATGAGTAATACTAATCAATATAAAGATGTATCAATGCATAAACTAGAATGTATAGTATGTAAAGATAAAACTTGGTAGTAGCAACTATGTTGGAGATTCCCCTGAGTGGGTGAATGCATCAAATGTATAAACCTGGATCAATGTATATTCCCCTAGTGGGTAAATGATAGCTAGTCTAGATCAATGTAGTGGACTGGAATTTTATATGTAATCCATAAGCACTTGAAAAGAATAAATAAAGCATGTGTATGATAAAATTGACTATACTAAGATAGATATCAATATGTATTATCTGGTAAGTAGTAGATATATAAACATAGCAATGCATACAATCTATAAATTTTGTGTTTTTTGAGTAATATTTGAATGTTTTTGTATTTTGACATGTTATATTATTTTTGTGTTTTCTAAGTATAAGCTATGTATAAGCAAATGAAAATAAAATATGTACAAGGAGTGAGAGAGAGAAGGAACTATGCACAAGAGTAGGAACGGTACTAACCAATGAGTCTCATGGGAGACTCACTATCATTGTGGCCTATGCTAAAAAATGGAATGGTAATCTCTTATGTAGTATGATTACTATGATGTAGTTGAATGTTGTTGCAGTGAGAATCTAAGTATTGTTCATCATAAAAATCATAAAATTATTCAACATTAGAGTCATGATAATCATGATAACCTACAATGCTAGAGGGAATTGCCTCATACTATGGAGTTAACCTTTCTAAGTTGTGTTTGGGAAGATTGATTGTTATTTTTTCCTTTGAAACTATGATTATTGTAGACATATGGTGTTGTGGAGGCTCTTTTTCTAGAAAACTAGTTTTGAGAATGCTTGTTTGTGTAACATGATTTTGAATTTGTAGTTGAGGATCTTGATCTTTATGTAACATTTCCTATGTATCTGGATGTTTTGCCTTGATAAACTATATCTATGAATGATGTTCCTTAGGATTTTTAATAAATCCCAAACCCTGTTGACAAATATTATCGACTGCTAGGATAGGATAAGTGATACCTTGGGACTATTTGCCTAAACCTTGACCATGATAATCATACTTTTGTAGATCATTTTGACCAATACCATACCATATTGAACATTTAGCCTCATTTTGGACAGGTAGATTTTCTTGATTTATCTATGCTTGTTGTACTATTTCTTGATCTTATTGTGCTTTGTGAACCTTGTGTTGTTTTGAGTTGTGATTTGTAACCATTTTTTTACTATTTATAAATTTGACCCTTTTTGAATTGGTAGATGTGCCATTATATGTTGTGTAGATGATGTGTCACTCTGTGAGTCATCTATTCCATTATCTATAGTATTTTCCTTACCAATGTTAAACATGAATCAGTGTGGTGCCCATGCATTCTATGATATGCACAAAAATATATGGATCTCCTGATTGGGTGTAGAGGAGGTAGGTTGATCAACTTAGCTTTAATAATTTCTATTAGTACCTCACTTGATCTAGATATGTAACATTATTTTTCACAAATTTATTAGGTGAAGATGTATATACATGATTTACACTATTGTTTCCTAGAGGCCATTGTCTTGTAAATTGATTTTCAATGTTATAATATTTTCATGTAATAATTGATTCTAATTTTTTAAACCTAAAATTATCTTGCTCATACTAATAATTTTATCACATAAAGTCTCCCAAGTGCAAACTCTAACTATTTTTGATTGAATATGTAGGTACACACCCTAGAGGGAAGAGGTGTGAATAGGTTAAGTATGGGGAATAATGAAATTGGTATAGGCTGATTCATCTTGTGGAGGAATGATAACATGGAATTTGTTAGAGGGAAAGTATCTATCACCCTCATGGAGATGAGGAGGAAAAGGAGATTCTTTCCTGTGCAGAAGATATGACACTGAAACCTGAAACATATTTATTAGTTTATGTGTTGAATCCTCTATGCGTGTATGGATTTACTTGTTAATGTAATTCCACATAGGAGAGAACTAACATGCTATGAGATATGACATATATTACAATAGATATAAAGCATCATCTATACATGTGTTTATGTCTTTTCTGATTTCATTCCAAATTAAAAGGAATAAGCATGCAAATGAAAGTATTAAACTTTGTAATAAAAAGTGATTAATTTATTTTATCATTATGATCATGATGATATGAATTAGAAGATATCTAAATCTAAAATTTGAGTACATATAGAAAATGATCCAAACCCTATGTGTGTTTAGGGTTAGGTTTTTTTTGAATCTAGGGTTTCTTTGCAACAATTTATATTATATTCAAATAAATTGAAACCCTAATAAGGAATTGATTTAATTAACTAGGCTGCCTAAAATAATTATAAAATTAAAAGTATGCATCCATGATCTATTTCACAATAATTTGGATTAATGCAAACTAGGGTTTGAAGTAATATTTGAAGTAAGTAGGTTCACCAAATGATTTAACCTTTTAGAGTGTAACAATGTAAAACCCATGTTTGGTTAAAAGGCTGAGATGTCTAAATTAGTTCATATAAATTATAATAATTAATCACTAATTCATCATGAAATTTTACCTTCTTTGACTTCTTAAAAATAGTAATAAATAGGCATAAATATAGACTTATTTGAAAAGTGACTATCACAGATGATCTAGGTTATAAAAATTGAGTTCTAGACAATTTTGAGTGTCATTAACATGATTCTAGAATTTGTTTGATCACTAAATAGTAGCACCCCATATGGATAGTAACACCATGCATGTTACTATAATGTCATCAAAATGGTGGTAGTGTCCCCTTACAGGACTATTCTTATTTTTTGGGAGCACTTACACGTGTTTTTAGGTCCTATTCCTGTGAGCATGAAACTTGAAACTCTGTGTTCTAGAAAACCTAATTTAGTGTGTCAACCTTAATCTTCCTTAAAATTATGGCATGATCAATAATTATGTTTTTGTTAGTAAGATAGGCTAAATATCCTCAATAGCCTGATGTGAAGAGAGTTGCCTACATACCAATACTCTGAAGAAGGATCAAGTCGCTATAGTTCTCCCAACTAGTGCTTGATACAAGTGCAAGTGAATGATATAATGAGAGTGGAATTAGATGCCTTGAATGTGATTGAGCTTTGAAATCTTTGAAAATTGTTCTTAGAGCTACAGTAAATAGTAGTATATAGAACTAGGGCATCATAGGGATAATACCTTAATTTTACTCAACTTGTATTTGGTTTGAATAGACTTTTTGCATCTCTTTTCCATCTAGTGAATAAGGGTCAAATAGACTTGTATTTATAGAGATATGTAGCTTGTGCAGATAATAAAATGTGTTTAGGCCAACCTTAGGAGGGGCATGCATTTGAAAAAGTATCCATTCAGGAGAATTACGGATAAGGATAGTAGCACCCAATTGGGAATACTAGTACCATGTGGCTGTAGTGTCCCAAATGTGGTGTTAATGTCCACCTCACGTATTGCTAGAAAAAATGGGTTGGGATCTAAGAAGATAGTTTTGGGTTGTGTTTTGGCTGATTTTGGTTTGCATAATGATTGAAAAAGTGTGGCTAAGGCTCTAGGATAAGTCTAGGGATAAGATAGTGATAGGCTAATTCAAATGATACTCTTAGCATCCAATTACTACCTTTAGGTGATTACAATAACCACATGTTCTATAGGTGGCAATTTTTTTAGTGAAAACTATGCATGGAAAATAATGATAGAGAATTTATATCTTCATTTTCTTGAGATATTTTGAGATCCTTTAGTCATGAAGTGACATTTATAAGTATGATAAGAAGAGGCACAAGCTCATATAAAATCATTAGTGATGATTGTAGGAAGGATTGGAGAAAGGAATAATGAGAGAAACTGAGTGAAAAATATAATAATTTTTTGTACTTATTCAAACATATTAATTTTAATCTATCTTTGGCCATAATAAGATAGGAAACAGAGCAATTACCTCTTTCGATCAGGTTTTCTAGACCAAAATATATGTCTTTACATCTACATGGGATTATGTCCATGTTTATTTACAATCTTTTTTAGAGTTTTGAAAATAGTTTTTATGTCTTTAAACAATGCCTCACAACACTTATAAGTCATTTGAACTATAATTTTAAAGTAAAATTGAGTTAGAACAACATTTTTTGATTCTATAAATTCTAATAAGAATTGTAATTGAGAGTTTATAGATTATCGATTTCCTTCAAATTTGTGGGTGCAGTCACTATAACTACTAGACTCATATTTATGTGTTTTAATTCTGATAATTATCACCAAGATCTCATTTTATTCAAGATGTTACTCTAAACCTTATATTTTTCCCTACTTCTAGATTTTGATTAATTAATTATACATTATCTTTGTGTTACATATTTAGTTAATCTTAATTAGATATGTATGTCTCAATTAAATTTTAATACATTTATTTGGCTAATATATTGATAAGTTATGTATTTATGGATTATATATATAAATTTTAAAAAAATCTCCCATCTAAAAGATACCAATCCCTTAATTTTTTTAAAGGGGCAAGATTGTTAATTAAATATTTGACGAGAAGGGTTACTCGTGTGATTTCAATTTAATTTATAGATATTTAGATTAAGCTAGGCCTCCTTAGGGGAAAAAAATATCATTATAGATACTTAAATTAAGTTTAATTATTCTCTAGTATAATGTAAGTCTCAATAAATATGTTTTTATTTATTATTATTTTATTTAGTTAGCATAACTTGAAAATTAGAGCAAGAATAAGAAGTGCATTTTCTTAAAGATTGGAGCAAAGTTAGATGGAATTTTAATTGATATAATTATATTTGTGTTTGTTACATGCATGGATAGGATCAAAGTACCAAAACTATAGACTAAACAATTGTAAAAAGTATTAGACAAATATAGTTTTTTTGACAACTATATTTGTCAAATAAAATTTTAATTTCCTTTTTTTGACGACTAAAATTGGAAAGATAAACATATTGTCACATGGTGTGCTTGGACTCTTTATTTCACAAACTATAATCAATATTGTACATAATTTTATCATATTTTTTGTGAACCTATACCAAAATGCATAAATCAGTGTCTTAAATGAGGCACTTACATTCATTTAACATTGACATAATAGTTAAAATTTTATTTTTCAACCTTGAAACAAAGGTGTATGATGTATTTGATAACTAATCAATAAATAATGCAACTTAGTTTACTCTAAAATGGGCTACATGGTGATAGGTGATAGGCTGGATATTGTTTGAGACCAAAATGATTGGAGTCTTTATTTCACAAACTATCATCAACATTGTACATACATTAGCTTCTTCAATGAGGCACTTACATTCATTTAGCTTTGACATGGTATTTAGAATTTAATTTTTTAACCTTAGAATAAAGGTATGTGATGTATTTGATGATCAATCAATAAAGAATATAACTCGTTTTATTCCAAAATGGGTTATTGGGTGAGAGGCTGGGTATTGTTTGAGACCAAAATTTATTTGATAGATTAGATAAAGTAGTATACTTTGAGAAGCATCTAGAAACTGAGGTAGCCTTACATTTTTTTAGTGGATAGGTGAATATCATTCACAAAATTAACATCAAGGGATATGTACACAATGAATTATAAAAATTAAAAATGTATTTTATTTAAAAAATAATTATAATTAAATTTGTTTGTAACAATTAATATAAATATATTTGTTTTGAGCAACACAAGTTCAAATCCCACCAACTTTTATGTTTCATGATTTTATTTTAAACATAATACATATATCTTCCTTTTAAAGCTCTTTCAGTCATATGTTCACACATTACATGACATCATATATTTTTTGAGGGGAAAGAGATTCACAACCTGCTCTCATTGAGATTTTCCATGCATTTCAATATGAAATTAAACTAAAAAAATATTTCTATTTTTAGGAGAAAGAAGATTATGCATTCTTTTTCTTTATCTTAGATAATTTATTTACCCCTCTTCTCTTATGTTAGATATCAGAGAGGTTGTAAATTTATCATGCTTTGATTTGAAGATAATTTGGTACACATGAGGGGCTTTTAATTATAGCAAGGAGAGGATAAATTGCCTGCGCAAAATCAATGTCAGGAGAAAGAAGATTATGAATACTTTTTCTCTTAAATTATTAATGTATGCCTAAATTTTCATTATCTTAGATAATTTACTTTCCCCTCTTCTCTTGTGTTAGATATCTTAAAAGTTGAAAATTTATTATTTTTTGATTTGAAGAGAATTTGGTACAAATGAGGGGCCTCCAATTATCTCATGGAGAGGATAAATCACCTATGCAAAATCAGTGTCCTTAATTTCTAATACATGAGACAGGGAATCTGTAGTTGTTTCAATTGAAGATATGTATAAATTTGAAATGATCACATGAATATATAAGACTAAAATATTGTTGGACGATAATGATAGAAGTAATATGTGACACAAGTTTTTAAGTTTGAATAAATCTGATTCAATTCAATCTTTTGAATATAAATAATGCAAAAAAAGCAAAAGGATATGGCTTCAGATTCAAGAAAATTAAGGGAATTGTACACTTTATAAATTTGTTTCTCTTCTCTACCCTTTTGGCTCACAACTGCCTGTAGGATTCTCTCATTTCATCACAAATAAACCTCTCCCTAGATTAGTAATTACAAATCGATCACATTGCACTTGCCAAGAGAAGAACACCTTTCATTATTTCTAAATGAATATTATCATTAATTCCACACCCTAACATAATGGAAACTATGACATTGCAAATAAAGTGCATTATAGATGGCCTATCACCCAAAAATGGACATCAACATGGTTTCCCATGTGTTGATACTCTTCTTGAAGGCAACCATGATGGTCATCTTAGAAAACCTATCCACTACAATGAACACCAAGTCATTCTAGTACTTCATCATAGGTAATTAGGTCATGTAATCGATATTGATAGATTATCATGCCCTGGATAGACTAAAAAAGGTGTATAAAGTTAGAAATTCTTATTTATGGGCTTGGTGATGTAATAAGGAATTCAAGATTTGATGTGGCATTGAATGTATATGTGCATGTGGGTCTAGTAGAAGTGTTTCCAAAGAACTGGTAGTATCTTGGTAATGCTGAAGTGTTATATTATATTAGTGTAGGACATATCCTAGACGAGTCTTTGAAAAGGTGTGTCATTAAGAACATAAAGATGTCCAAGATTATAGAGAAGTTTTTTGGATATGTAGAAATAGAGAACTTGTTCACCCTACATGAGAGTGGTACAGGGCTATCAAAGTCATGGTTTTTTGAGTAGAGAGATACTTAGTCAGTTAAGTTGTGGTTGTACATGTCAACATTATGAGGATCATGTGTACTAGTGTTTAGGGTTACAGGTAAGTCATCCACTTCATTTGGCACACAATTTATAGTTTGGTATGCATATGTAAGAACTATAGTGGGTTATGATCTCAAAGGATGTCTTTTTCCTCAGCCAAGATGAAATGGCACAATTGATTTATTATTTTCATGAAGGTGTACACTTATTTCTTCCAGGTGAAGTACAATTGAATCATATCATTGAATGTCTCAAAGTGATATGCGATTGTATATCCATGTTATGTGAGGACTATTTTGAGTGCATGGTTAGATGCATCCATCTATATCTCAAAAGGGTGGACAATGTCAAACATTCCTAGAATAGGTGTTATGTAGAGGCATTTATTGAGCTCTTAAAAATCACAATGTTGTGTAGGTATCAAATATAATGCTACTTTGACACACATGATTTTATTGAGAACTATGTTGCACACAAGAAACCAAAAATAAATATGTTGTAAATTCACAATCCTAATAAATTTTTTTAATTTAGTGATATTACACAAAGTTATCCAATTTCAGATTACTTTTATCTTCTCTAAATCTACATGGTGCTAAATATACATTTAGCTAAGTTGGAATGCAACTTATGTTTGCACAATTTATCTTAGATGCATGAGATGTGATCCACTTTCTCTTCCCAAGTCTTGTTGAAGATGAAGATGACATCGAAGTATAAAATAAAAAAGTAGTTACTAAAGGGATTAAGTATGTCATCTATTAGGCACATGAATATTGTTAGTGTATTGATCAAGTTGAAAGTCATAAAAAACCACTTGTTCAGTCATTCATGTATTTTGAATGTTGTATTCTAAACATATTCAAGATGAACTAATAAGTAATGATAACTTGAATTCAACTTGATCAAGTATTGAAATATTGTGCACCTTGGAGCTACTACAAGAGGTCATCAATTGGTGATAGTGGGTACTGATTCTTCACCATTATCTCATTGAGAATTTGATAATCAATTCATAAGTGGTATGTGCTATCTTTATTTCGTGTGAGGAAAATTAAGATTCCATATGGGGAAGAGCTTATCATGTTCTTGACTTGATCAAGAAGCTCTTAGATCTAGCATCATGCTTCATCATCCTTCCAAATGGACCCATGGTATATTGGACTATTTGGAAGAGGAAATCCAGGGACCAAGTCAATTTGATGTTTTACCACACAATGTATTGGCAAACCATTTGGATTTTTTAATATGTTTCTTTATTTTTTTATTATCTTGTCAAGTTGTTGTTACCATGATGGTTGCATAGTATGGTGCATTGTTAATGTGAACTTGATTTCCTACAGAGGTGCCTATGGGCAAACCATAAATATATATTTTTGAAAAATGACACACAAGTGTTCCAAAGAACTATGCCAATTAGATAAAATAACGGCACAAGGAAAATCAAGTAAAATATAATAAACTACAATAAATCAGACCCACCTAGTGTTTAAAGAGAGAAAATGAAATCATAATGAACTATAAATAATAAATAATAATAAAACACTAAAATGAAAACACTTGGATCCTAACTGTGCCTATAAAAGTAGAGAAGAATGTATTAGAAATGTGCATAGTGAAATCCATAAGTTAGACTTGTTATATGTAGATGACCACTTTTATTAGCATTGATAACTATCATTCCAATTTCAATGGATGAATATAAAAATTTCTAATGAATGTGAAATCTTACTACGATTATGGGCTTGTTAGTATTTGCCACTTGAAACTTCTTGGAATCCTTCGACATCAACAAATGCTTAGGTTCCTCTCTCTAATTCATGAATGAGCTTAGATAGATATTATAATCTTATCTCCTCTTAAAGTATCATTAATTTGGTCTAACACCTTGAAAAACATACAATATAAAAACATATGTGTAGGGTTAATTGGCTTCCATGTCCCCTTTGAAGGATTACAACTACATAACAATGTTCAATAAGGGCTTAATGTAGTTTTAGTGCTTGTGAGTGTCCCACCCTAAAGATTGAATAGAAGTTTCCACATTCTCTCTATAATAATCAAATGCAACTAATATGATATTTGATTAGGCCCTCTCTTGTTACAAGTATGAATAAATTGAAACCCTTGAAAATTATTGGAAGTCTTGAAAAATAGAAATATAATATTGGTAGCATGTTTAAATTTTTTAATATACCTTAATATTATTTTTCTTGTTATTAAATTGATTTAGGATGCTTTGTATATACATGATTATTAAATTTGAATTAAGGACCTATTGACATATAAGATGACATAAGAAAAGAGGCAAAATTGACAAACATGAGTTCACACAATAAGCTATTTATGGAAGAAGGGTCAAAGGATGTACACAATAAAAATGAACATGTTAAATTCCTATAAGTGATCCATGTTCATTTGAACAAACTCAATACATTCACCTAGATTGCACGTGATTGTATAAACTTAGTTTTGGCCACTTTTAAGCCTAAATTGGGATTCACTTCAATTTCTAGAAAATGACACATTTTAAGCCTAGAAATCACCTGAATTACCCAATTTCATTAGCATAAGGGATTTAATTAACCAAAAACATGATGAGGATAGCTTATTTGGTGTATTACTTGTATGCACCAAAAATCTAGTTTAATTTTAACCTTAGTCAAATTACAACCTAATAATTTGACACTTTTCGCCTATCAAGCTATTAATTGATAACATTTAAAATAATTACCAAAAGCTAAAAAACACTAAAGAAGATTAATTACATTGCAAATCTTAATTAACTTGTCTAAGTAGAAATTCTAAATCAAATTAGTGAATTTCATTTACCAAAAAATGAATTTTTAGTAAAATATGAATTCAAAAGGTTAAAGGAGCTAATAAAGTGATTTATTATCTCCTAAATACTCCAAAAATATGAGTCATAGCCTCACAAATATATAAAGTGAGTTGTTATGCCTCACAAATATCTGTAACTAAGGTGTCAAGATTTCATGAGTGTTTTGAACCTACCTAGGGTTAGACTAACTCAGCCTAGGTTAATTTAGACTCAACCAAAGTTGTAATTTAACATAACTTCCCTAACGTTAGAGTTAGTTTTAAGAGATATAAATACAAGTGCCACACCATATACCAATAAGCTTTTATGTGTAAGGCTATTCTATTGGAATACCTTCTTGAAGCCTTTGAGATTAGTGTTAGAATGCTCAATTTATGCCAAGATTCACACTAAGCCACAAGTGACTATTTGAGATATGATAACACTATGGAAGAACATTGATAGAAGACTCTAATAATCATAGGCTGAACACAAACATCCTTATGCCAACAAGTAAACACTAAATTTGATAAAGAAGATAAGAAATTTATATTTTTTTAATCTCTATTTTGTGGTGTTGCTTATTAGGTTATGCACTTCATAGTTCTTAGGTAAGAGTGTTTAGTCTTAGTGTATTGTTATGCTTGATTTTTGTCATTTGGACTAACAAGGGACTAATCTACATAATGCTTACTCTTCGAACACCTAAGGTACATAATGGCACACCTGATGTGACTACACATTCTGTATGGCCAAGGAGAATGATATGCTAACCTTAGTTTTATTAACAAATGCATTTAATTCTTTAAGTTTAGAGTTTTAACCTTGAAATATACATCATTCTCTTTTTTTAGTAAACAACAGCTTCACCATTCCCATGTTTGATTGTAATATTTATTTATGTAGAAATGATAGCTTCGTAATGACAACTTTGACCTAATAAATGATGGCTTCACTCTATATAATTGTAGCTTTGCCCCTATTAAATAGTGGATTTACCAGGTAAACTTACTTTCTATTTAATTGTTTTAAAACTCATTTTGGTGGCTTCACCTGACCTAGTCAGTGGATTTGCCTTGTTAAATGACAACTTCACCAAAGTTGCTCTCTATGTCTATGTTTATAGGAAATTAATGGCTTCATCCTACTAAATAGTGGCTTCACTTTGTGTTTTCCTAAAACTTGAGAGCTCAAAATGGATTGTTATTTAATCACATACTTTTTGGCTTCTAGGCAAGTGAACCCCCTAACATTTTGTAATACCTAAGGTGGAGAAGAGAGAAGCTTAAGCATTGTTAAAATCTCACATACATTTTTGTTTGGTGCTTAAAATCCACTTAGTTACATTTGTCTCTTAGTTGATTTCAATGTTTTTACAAGTGAAATCATTCCAATCTCTTGTCCTTTTTGAAACCAAGTTACAAGTGATTGTTATACCTCTATTATTTCAAATGCATGGTTATGTTACCCATATTGGTTTAGCCATTTTACCTTAGAACATTGAAGTCTTTTCACATTAAATTTGAAACTCAACCTTTCAAAGTGCAAATCCTAAACTAATCAAGTTCATGCCAAAGCCTCATCTAATTTGGGATTAAGTAATCTACCTTATTATGTTTGGATTGTGTTGCTTGAGTTGATTTCTTATTTGATCTAAAATATCCCTTTGCCTAGAACCTAGTGGTTATTTGTTTTATGCTTTATTTAAGCATCCTTTGAGCCAAATTATTGCTATATGCTTTGTTTGAAGTTTATTGTGATGAATTTTGAGTGTCCTAGTTCCATTATTCCAAAAGTATCTTGTGAGTTAAATATTGAGTCTTAGTGAGCCAATTACTGAGTGTCATCTGAGCTAATTTCCTTAGTCTAGTTTATTTTTGAGTTCTTATGTGAGTTATTTGCTTCCAAGTCTAGCCTTATTTTTTGCACTAACAATTATAACTACCTTTGGGTAAATCATTTTCATATTTTGATCCTATTTTTCAATTGTTCTACTTTGTATAGATACTTTTGTCACTAATTATAACTACATTTGGGTAAATCAGTACCTTAGCCATAGATAAGTTTTGAGACTTTGTGTCATTTTTAACACTAATTATAACTACCTTAGGGCAAATGAATATCATTTTGTTAGACCAATTTTACATTTGTTTTGTCCTACCTTCACCTAGTTTAGTTGTTTTACCCTTTGTGCCTCTTTTATAGAGTCAAAGGTTATTCATTTTTAGAACTCAGTTGTTTATTACTTATAGACCCTTTATTTTTCATGTGACCTATCCATGGATTTGAACATGCCTCATTACACACATAATGGGATTATGTATAATCTAGACTATGAGAACTTTATGACTAGTGACACTTTTGTTTAAGAGTAATATGATGATCTAGCTTATGAGATAGATATTTATCCATCTTATAATATTACATATGTTGAACAAAGGTTAGATCTATTAGTGTAGTATTTGGTGACACCACCTTCTTATATAGGCCCTCCTTTTTTAGCCTATATTAGCAACCAAGCTCTACAATGCCCAATGATTACCATTCTAGGTCCTCATCCTATGGCCTTCATTATAAAATAAGCTCCAAAATGATAAAGTATTACCATTCTAGGCCCTCATTCTTTGGCCTACATTAGTTACCAAACTTTGTAGTTCCCAAAGATTACCATTCTAGGCCCTCATCTTTTGGCCTGCATTAGCAACCAAGATCTATAAAATGTAAGGATTACCATTATAAACCCTAATCCTTTGTCCTATGTTATTAAAAAAATCTCTACATTAACCAAATATTACCATTCCAACCCCTCATCTTTTGGCATGCATTAGCAACCAAGTTCCACAGTGCCCAATGATTACCATTCCAGGCCCTCATCCTATGGCCTACATTATCAACCAAGTTTTGAAACACCCAAAGATTACCATTCCAAGCCCTCATCCTTTAGCTTGTGTTAGCAACTAAGCTCCACATCACCCAAGGATTACCATTCCAGGCCCTTATAATTTGGCTTGTTTAGTAACGAATCTCCACAACACCCAATGATTGCCACTTTGGGACTTTGTCATTTGGCTTGTGTTAGCAACCAAGCTCTATAACATCCATTCATTAACATTCTAGGCCTTTCAGAATCTGGTAACTATCAAAAGGTTGCACAATTGCTACTAGATAGAGCACAATTACCATCCTAGACCCATAATTAGTATTTGTTGAGCCCATCTTAGATGAGCTTATTTAAAAAGAGATCATTATTGAACCACAAAACAATCTTCATCCATCACTAACTTTCACCCACTTTAGAAAATCCAAGTCAGTCTTCGAACCATAATAAATCCAATCATTACTATAACATCCCTACTGGGATCTACCTATAAATACATGATTTTTTAAATTTAAATAATATATACTTTAAATAGATTACACCAAAAGAATCTAATTAATGATCATATAAAATACTCTACGTGTGATAACTATAAATGAAGCATAATACATCATACATCTTTGATCACTATCATCATAAAAAACACGTCATAACTGATTACAAAAAGTAATTACAATATCTAGCCATGGATGGTATAAACATATAGTCACTGCTATCTATACATAATAAATAAGTAATTACAGCTCATTGTGATAATGTTTAAATAACAAATACAATATAATATAGATATATAAGATACATGGATCCTCAGAGCATAAGTTCTCTAAACTCTAGTATCTTTGGCAATCTCAAGTGTCATCTCTAAGTAAGTACTATTGTGGAGATGGAGAGAATCATCTGAGCACTTTTCTACACCAACAGTAGACCATCAATCCCCCACATAAATCCTATCTGGAAATGGCCCTCCCTTCACAAATGAGTAGATAGTGATGGTGCAGGAATCCATAGAGACAAGATAGTACCTGTGTGCTATATGATTTATAAAACTAAACATGTGGTGTATCATACAAAAATCCATTCTACTCAATATATCACACAAACATGTAAATTATACTCATGAAATGACAATGTCTCACTTAACATTACTTTGGCCAAGGTTTTCAATTAATTAATGATCTAAGGATTAGTCAAATTTATACACACCACTTGATTAAATTACCTTCATCTAACATTGTGAGACTAGTAATCTAGTGAAATTCATCTCACTACTTACTTGTATCAATAATGTGAGATTTGGTTAACATAGTATAACCAATAGATTCATATAGAATACATCCTACTAGCAATCATATAACATGCTAAGCACAAGATAATCTAAAATCATATATTTAGTCCTTCAAATGTATGAATGAATCTCATATATATATATATATATATATATATATATATATATATATATATATATATAATAACTATAGTTTATACCATCCAAAAAAAATATACATTTAACTACAATTTTTAATTACTATAAGTGTTTTCAAATATACTACACCCTATGATAACCCATATTATCATAGTCTAGTTTTCTTAAGCACAAATAGTAATACCAAAAATAGTCATAATAAAGTAGTTATAAATCAATGAAAGCATAATATTCTATTCAAATGACTAGTTATAACAAGAAAGTCTCAGTTTTCATGAAACATATAATATTTCATTCTAGCATTTGTTATAATTTCAGGGAGTTGTATGCACACATCTATAAGATTTTGTTACATAGAAATATGTAATATAGTTTTAAACCAATAATGGAACTATAATTAGAGGTATGAACCTTGATGTACATGTATAAGCTATTAGGCATATGTATACCTATATTCTTTTTAAGCATACTATTAATTTATTCACTAATACGTAGCTTTTATAGTAATATATCCACTCTACGGGTTTTTGTTTCACATGTTATATATGATAAGTAATCTCATGCATATCATAAAGCTTATCACAAGATAATGAAAGACTACAATGAGCTATTTATGCTTCACATGCTTTATTAAAATCTTTTTTAGGATTTTGATATACTATAACTGCATATATGCCAGTATAAAGAAACATACTCATTTTGATAAATTGTATGATAAGACATAAGTCATTCTGTGAGCCTTTTATTAATATATCTTATAGATTATAAGTCATTATCATATAAATCTTATATTTATTCATTAATTTTGACCATTCTCTATGTGGATTTACGGGTCAATAGTTAAACTCAGGGTTATAGATAATACTACATATAATATAAGATCATATATATATATATATATATATATATATCATAGCAGTAAATCACTTTATATATATATATATATATATATATCATAGTATTAAATCACTTAATACATGTTAATTAATACAATCAAAGGATATATTAAGTTTTATTTTAACTAACTAATTACATGGATATGTGTATCAAATCATATATATATATATATATTTAAAGGTCAAAGAATTGAATACTAATCGACTCATTAAACTAGGTGCCAAGTTTGTTATCTTGTAATGATAAATGTATATAAATAGATCATCATTTTATTTTTAATATATTCAAGCCCTATTAAACATTAATTTCACCATCCATGGGTTCGAATCTCTTTATTTATGAAGTCATTATACATAATACTACAAATCACCACACAATCACTATTGTATATAGTATCATTTACATTTATTAAATAATAATACTAATTTATATTCTTATTTTTTCAAAGGGTAATATCATAGCTTCAACCGTACAAATGCATAGATCTAATCATTGCATTCTCCTAAGTCTAAGTTCAGTCCTTGTCTTGGAATCACCATGTATATTTATATTCAACTACGGAAATTTAGATAATTACTTATATAATTACTATAAGTATTGTTTCCATTCAAACAACAATATAGTTTTCCAGATATATAAATTACTGCATATGGGATTAAGAATCACATTCCATAAATATATCTTAGATGCAGTTCAAGATTTATATGAGATGTTGTACTGATTGTTATCCTTTGACATAATTTTAACATTGAATGTCACCTACAATAATAGATCTAGGTAGTGGTTTAAAAGGTTACATATTAAATCCATCCTATTCGCTATTTACACACTACCTTGTCCTATGCATATATGTTACCCTAATGTTTGCTACATATAGAGCAATTGGAATATATTACATGTAGCAGGAATATGATACATATATTACATAGGTAAATTATTTTATTACAATTCATATATATAATATGAATATATATAATTTTGTTTTATTTTATTTTATTACAGTCTGTATATATAATATAATATATATAAGAATAGACATTATTCTTATATAATCTGTATATAACAAGAATTTGATAGTATAACAGTGGGTTATATATAATGTATTCTCTAGATATACACACAGGCTTGCATCAATGTCATGATATTGTAAATTGGTTTGCTAATTATACTGTAGTTCACTGTACACACATATTTAACCAATACACTACATACATCTATATATATTTAACCTATTCACTATAAATATTCAACATACATATTCAAAAAGTAATTACATTGCCTACCTGGTAGTCTATGCTAGTATTCTTTTTGACTTCTTTGTTCTCTTCGACTTCCACACACTTCACACTCTCCTCCTTTGTACTGCCTTCTTCAGCTCTATATGGTGCACCTCACTTTCTTCCAAGTGAATATATTCTTCCTTATTCTCTTAATATGAAAAAGGGCGTGGCTTTGTTTCTTTATTTTTTAAATTGTTTTTGATTTTCTTTTATTTTTTCCTAATTTTAAACCTTTTAATTTTCTCTTTATTTATTATTATAATTTTTATTTTCTTCCCTTTTATTTATTTTAAGAATTTCTTCTCTTTTTCTTTTTTTGCTCTTAATTATAAATTATTATATTTTATTTATTTTATCACTAATTACAATAATCAATATATTCTTTAATTAAATTAGCACTTTAAATGTCATAACGACTTAATGATAAATTCATTAGTCTATAAATCCAGATTTGCTCTAATTACAAAATTTACAAAATATTAATGGACATACACACAAATCACACAATATGAATTACAAATAACCATTTAAATTATGCTATCAACCATGTGTAAATAACTATCTAATGCAAATGGCATCAAAATACACTATGGTAACCATTCCACTTTGCATCTATCATATACTAGCTAATGTGGTGTGTGTAGGGTTCTAGCTAGTTTCTCTATTGTCCCCTAACAACTCCATCTACATCACCCTCTATGATGATGCTCTCCCTCTGGTCTGCTCTGAGAGATGAGTTATCATACATCAAAATCACAACAAGTAGGTAGTTGGACTATAACATCATGATATACATACATCATAAAATATAACTGAAATAACAAATCAACATCATGCTGTAAACATATACACTACAATTAACTCATAGAAATGTAATCATGTAACCTAAATAATATCCAATTATCCCATAACAACATATATCTCAAATATTAGTTAATAAATACCAAATCAAATAAATATCCATGGATAATCAAGTAAGTTTGCTTAATGAGAAATTGGGATGTAACAATTAACTCTTGAAGAGCCATCATTGAACGAACAAGATGTGTCCAAATCTAAGGTTTTACAACCAAGGGTAAGCCAAGGCCAAGATAACCAACCAATTTGTGATGTTTTTGTTGAAGCACCTATTTATGATGAGTTAACCTATATTAAATTACCCTTTGACCCTTTCCCTTTCTTTGAGGAGCCTTACTTTGACAAGCCAATCTCTATGGAGTTACCTATTGACTCTTTCCCTTTGGTTGATGAACCTCACTTTGACAAACTAATATTTATTGAATCACCCCCTAATTATTATAACTTTCTTTGAGCAGATCATTATTTTGACCATTTCCCTATTTTTAAGGAGCCTCACTTTGACAAGCTAGTCTCTGTGGAGTTTCTTGTTGACCATTTCCCTTTTATTGAGAAGCTTCACTTTGACAAGCCAATATTTTGAAGTCCTTATTAGCTGAGCCTATTTATAAAGAGCCTATTATTCAACCACAGACCATTATTCATCCAATACCAAAAATTCAACATGACATATTTGATTCCATAGCAGATGAAGAATCAACATCAAAGTTAGGTTATATTTTTTAACTGATATTAGATTTTACATTAGAAGTACAATCAACATCAACTTCAACATTAGATTTAAAGTCCCTTGATTCAGACTTAGCTTAAAAATCAGAATACATCTATGGTTATTAAAACATTAGTTACACATCTTGCAGATCAATTTGAATACATTTATGATCCTTCCATAATTTTTGAGGATGATTACTTTATCATCAACATAAGTTATCCTAGTATCTTCTACAAGAATTGTGCTACCTCTTACCATTCCATTACCATTCCACATGCCATTAACACCAAACAACCTAGCCATTATATTGACATTCCACCTCCCACAAGTGTTGATTAGGACTGACAAAATCACACATTATTGAACTGCATCCATGGTGACATATCAGTTATAAAATATCAAAAGGACCAAGACCACATTCATGTAGAAGAAGAATAATCTTCTAGTGAAACGTTTTTAGAGGTGCTAGGGGGAAATAAAAGTCCAAATTCAATATCTTCTAGTGAAACCTTGTTTGAGATGCTAGAAGACAATCAAAATCAATTGTCAACACTCCTTAGTGAAACCTTCTTGAAGGTGTTATGGGTCAATCAAGATAACTTTATTGGTGAAAACCTTTTTGAGGTGCCAATCGCTGAACACCTTATGAAAGTTAATTATATAGACAATTATTATATTTTCAAACACTATATATTTCTTTCTTTTTTAATTTTTGATATTTTTTGGTAGGAATAATACATCTCTTCATCTTCAGTCTATTTGGTTTCATTGGAGTTACTATGTCATTAACCTTCAATTGTTTGGTTTTTCTCTATATTTATTGGATTCATCTTTGTGATCTTCACACCATATAAATTACTCCTAAGATAGGGAAGAAACCCATCATAGAGAAAAATCCTATGGTTGAAAAATAGATTATTGTATAATATTTGTTTATAATAATTTTGTTGTTGTTATCTTGTAGACCTTTGTTGTTTAGTAGAAAAAATATAGTTTATTTTTTTACATGATGCATATTTATGAACCAACTTGATTTATTTAATTAGTGGGAAAAAACCTATCAACATGGAACCTCTTTTCAAAGGTTATAGGTGAGTAACAAATAGGAGATAAATAAATTTCTTATACAATTTGTCACAATGCTACTTGTACTAACTTTGAATTTATTATCAGTGATGAGGATTGGAAAAATAAATATAGATCATTGAATACCATATCAATGATTTATCCACACATTCCTAAGGCTCATCCCCATTTCTGCCTTGGTCTAAAGTTCAATGATGGATAATTTTTATAAATAAATGACTTGTGTCAAGATTTGGAATCAAATATTTGAGAGCTTTCTAATTTATAAGATTGACATGTATTGCATAGTCATGGAAGTTGATCACATCCTCTTCATAAAAAATTGAGAAAGAGCAGGGGTACAAGTTGATATATTGTATGATAGATTATTTCAGAAACTACACAAGAAGATGTGTAGAGGAGTCAAGGTTGTTCATCTTATTGACAAACCACTTAATCATGTTTGCAATTGTCTGGATAATTATGTGTATCACTTATGTATATTTGACCATAAACACCAAATTAAATATTATCACCTTGTACTTATAAATATATAAACAATGATTTTTTATAGACTCCTTGCTAATAGAGGAGGTTGTTATTAGTTTTAATACAATGGATGATTATTGATTTTACCTTGGCTGGCCCTATTCTTTTCGATTTATACTTACTGACATTATTAAGAAGAAGAATATAAAACAAAATATTATAAGAATTGATAAACCAATTTATAGGATCTAGATATGAAATTAATTAGAAAAGCATAAATAAATACTGAATAATTGACATAGAACATAATTATTTACCATGGGAAAACCTCAAAGAGGTAAAAAAACTACCAATGTGATATTTGTATAATTGAGAAACTCTGCACCCCAATACAAAACCTTCACTTCTCAATTCTTCACAAAATGGCCTTCACAAAACTCATAGATTGAATATGATAAAATAATTTCATATTTGAATATGATTTCACAATTGGGATAAACCTCTATTTATAGAGAAATATCAAGGGAGGCAACCATTGTAAAAATAACAGGTCCATCCATCCCGATAAAGCCAATTAATTTAAAATATTTGGTAAGTATTAAATAACCATAATAATATTATTTATTTTCATGAAGTTTCCACTTCATGTTAATAAATAATATATTATTATTTATTTAATTAATTATTAATATAAGCTAAAGGTTAATAATTACCACTTGAACATTAATTGCTCTAATAGTCCCCCTTAATGTTAAGTGAATAAAAATGTCATAGTCACATAAAAAAATGAACTATACCATGTACACAATTGAAGGATTTTAAAAACCTTCATCATGTCAAACACCACCTTTTGAAACAAAAGTAATTATAATCCATAGACTACTTGAAAGTAAGTTTAGGATAACATGATCGTGAGACTACATCTCACAATTTCTCATAAATAATTACTAAGCATATTTGGATTCTTTTATAATATAAGGACCTCCATTACAAAGTATAATTTTAATGTATTGGGGTACAAAAGTAAAACTTCTACACAAAGTTTTCTTAAATCACATAACTTCCACATGACTTTTACAATGCTTTATAATGGGAAGAAGTATAGAGAAATATAAGAAATACATGGCTGTTAGAAAGTGGTATTGTCATGCAAACTCCCCCTCAATGACAACTCTGAGAGGCCCAACATAGCATAAAACTGACAAAACTTGGTATCACCAAGTAGTTTTGTGAAGATATATGCCACTTATTCATCCGTAGGACAAAACTACATATCAATATCACTATTAAGTACTTTCTCTCAAATAAAATGCACATGAACTTTAATATGCTTAAATTATTGGTGTTGTGCACCTACACAAAACTTAAACACATTCAAAAATAGATTCATGATAGCATAATATGGTTAGCATCACAATAACCATATACATAAAAATATGTCATATGTTTTTCTATGGTAAAACATATTTTGAAATAATCATGTCATATTTTAGGAAAATAAGTTCACTATTTTGATTACAAAGTCAGTGAAAAAATATAAATTATTGTATGCAATTCATTATCGAACATATTTAATATTGACAAGATGAGCTCCCCAACTGTCATGCGATGCACATATAATAATTTACTAATAACATGATACTAATTTTAACCAATCATTATATATTCTATTAGCAATAACTCATTTTATCATTTGAATTTTATCAAAAAACTTTTCAAATTTAATATGATTCAATAAAATATTGAGGTATAACCTCTCATACATCAAATATAGATAATTTTAACATGAAATTCCATCATCCAATCAAACAGATATGAGACCCAAACAAATAATTTTAGAGATGTATGAATATAATGCTTAGTAAAGTAAATGATGAAGATCAAATAATACAAACTCCATTTACACTTTGCATTTCATAACATATCTTATTATAAAATGAAGCATATGAAGATGTTAGCATAAATAATCAAATGAAAGTATCTAAGTAATTGAAATAAAAAAATCCAAAATCATTGAGCATGATCTTCTTACCAAATGCAACAACTAAAACATGATCATTCTATCAGATTAAGTATACACAATTTCACTTTTCCCCAAAATTTTTTGTACATATATGATTATTAGACCCATGTACATGGTTCTTAATGTTAGCTTTAATTTTTATCGAGGCTAAATTGCAGACTCAAAATAAACACGTATGCAAAATTACTGCATATGTGGTATTAAAACAATAAAACAAAAAAATGTGAAAGCTAAATCAATTAGCATTTCACATAGCAAAAATTATGAGCAAGAGGAAAAAAATAAAACCTACACTTTGGAGCAGGAAGATTGAGCAAGCAAGAATCTATATTTTGTAGCTAGGTACCCTTTGATTCAAGAATGCCACATTGAAGGAGAGGTAAACCAACATGCTTTTATGCAATTAGACCCTAGTTTTTTAATTTTGTTGTATTTTTCTTGAAATTATTTGTATTTTTATGTTTTTTATACATATTCACTTGCAATGACTAATGTGCTAGCACCTAACCCCCAAAACGCTCCTATCCCTCCTAACCCTCCAATCCTTCCTCACTCGCAAAACCCTCCTAGCCCTCCTATAGTTCCTCAATCCCCCTATAGTAGTAAAGAAGATTTAGTAGGGCAACTAATAAAAAATAATCTTGAAGTTGAGAATATGATTAGGTCATTAAGGGATCCATATTCAAATAATCCCCACTAAATTTCCCTAGTAAACACACTACATATATTATTAGATCAAATCGAGTTATTAATGGGTCAAATTGATAGGTGGGATGACTATAGAAATAGATGTAGGACATATTATTCCAACAAACTTTCAATAACCACCATATTTATTGATGGGAATACTGGTGCACCGTTTGATGTGATGATCAAATGGATTTAAATTTATTGGTGCACTCATGATTTTCTCAAAAAATTTTTTTGGGACCAATGGTGGATAGTCTTTGATCACCCACATTAAAAAAATAATGAGGTCCCACTATATTTTTTGAGAAAATTTTATTATGAGTTTATGCTGAATGAAATCCCAAATTAATTTGATTTCTTGAGGTTTCAGGGTAGGGGAAAGGGCTCTATGCAGGATAGGCCAGGTGTACACTATGCACCTAATCAGCTAGTGAGAGCACATGTTGATAAACCCCACCCTTTTAATACACTACCCTCTATAGTCAAGGAGACTATAGAGATTAATACCTTGCATGCACTAAAGGCACTTATTGATACCCTCATCTAGCATATGACCTAGGTTTTTCATACATCTCCTATGGAGGGTGGACGTGGTGAGGCTTCATGAAATGTTGATACCCAACAAGCTCACTTATGAAAATTATGTGGTACTATATGAACTGGACCTGATGAGGATGAAGAGGATTTCATGTTGTCCACTCACAGTGGTTTTTCCATGGGCTTAGATGATATTGATATTTATATGTTTCAGTCATCTATATTTCATCTGGTCACCTTACCTACCACTTCCTAGGTATGTTTAATATTTTACTTATTACAAAAAAATGGCAGATTTGTTAAATTTAAAACATTTTTACAATTTTAAAGGTAGTTTGATGTATATGAACTATTTTTATGTTACAATAGCTTTGTGGGGTCCAAATGAGCACATGTGTTGCTTATAGTGCACTTATAGTTTATACCTATATAGAGGTAATTTATAATGATTAATTAATGTTATTGTTAATTTTACTATATGTTGTATGTGTGTGTGTGTTGAAGTGACTGATAATGATGTTTTGTATGTTTAATTGATGACCTCAGAAGACACTCCATTTATTAGGGAGGGAATAAATGCAGGCATTGCTATTGTGATTGCATCTACATAGTAACTCTTCAAATTACATGGTCCAGTGATATATTACATAATTTTTAATTGTAAATATGGATGTGTATTTTTTAATTGTACTCTATACTTGTGCAAATGATGACGCTCAAAATAATTGTCTACGTAGACTCCTTCAGTGATGTCTTCTGGTCCTATCAAAATGATTAGCAAGGGTGCAATGGTATAGTTAAACTATTGGTGGAGTAAAAGGTGGGATCATTCCTCAAGTTACACCTAACCCTTCTCACACATGTGAGAATAACTACCACATTAATTATGCATATAATAGTAGTATGCACATAATAAGTCACACCTAGGTAACACATATATCTAAGGTGGACTTCATATCAAGTGCAAATATGACACACTCCAACGATTCTTAATTAAAATATCAAATATTAAGTTCTCATGTCATACATGATCACTATTTCTATTGTTATAGGTTATCTTATTAGATGTGATAAGTTTATAGTTTTGTTAGAAGACTTAGATAGCTCTAATGTGTAACAACATATTTTATCTAATTAAAATTAAAAGTCCATACAATTTTATGGTAGGAATTAACTACTCTACAACCTTGTTATTAGTTCTTGTTACCATACAAGTAAATGTAGATTACCATTGGGATTTGGGATTCCATACTCTCAAGGATCTTATAAATATTAGAGGAAATAAGGCATAGTGGTTCAAAAATATTATACACACATTAGAAAATGAATAAGGACAATAAATATGACCATTGGAACTTTATCACCATTTCCCATAATCTATTTTTTCACATACTATAGTACAATTATCATGGATTCAAAGTGGTCTTGTTGTATTTGGATGCTAGATCGAACATGAACTTATTAAAGTTCTATTGAAAAAACATGAATAACTAGTAGAGATTTGTAAACTTCTATAAAGGGACCAATATTGTATATTATGGACATGCAGGCCCAAAAATAAAAAATTTTAGACTTCATCACACATAGATGGAAGGATGCAAATATATAATATGGTTGATAAAACTTTAGTGAGTCAAGCCCAACCACCTTCCAAATCTAAATGATGTCTTGTAATTCACTATCATAGATTTCTACTAAATTATGGAAATGTTGTCTAAGTTTTTCAATCATCATCATAATATTCTCGTGCTTATCTTGTAAATCTTATACATGGATTATAAGCTCTTTATATAAGAAACACCTATCTAGATATTCCATAAATTGAGAGGTTATGCCTCTCTTTGATCAATCATGCTATGATAAGATTTTTTTTCTTTCCACTATTAGTCACCCCTTTTGAAAGATTTTACATTTGATTGCACTTTTTTTCTCTAAGAATCCTTCCTTAAGTCACCCAACACTTCTTATTTTTATAATCTTCTTGGATAACCTAAAGTAGCAACATTGTCTCTTTATTTGGCATTGGCCTATTTATTTTATGACAAAGCTTTATCTACATCAACAAGCTTGTTACTATAAGTGTAGTCTTAGGGATGAAAATGTCTCATATACTCCCTATAATCTATAAAAATAATTTTCTAGGTCTACATGAAGGCATTTATCAGTAATAATCTAAATAAGGGAGACCATGAGGGTACCATCATAGTCTTTGGCCTATTTTGAATGAGAGCATAATAGTAAGGCTAGTAAAAGTATCTGAGAAAGAGGAGATGGTAATTTAGATATATTATACACGTATGAGGGAAGGATTCAACTCTGATTCATGGGAAGAAAAGTTGGAGCTAAATCATGTTCATGTGACATGCTTTAACCACCCACTCATAATTATAGTTTCCTTTGGATGCATCTCCGTTAATAATATGACAAGTTGTGGGTTAGTTTGGTTAAACCCCCATAAACCTTTTCAAACATCTATAATATAAGATCCACATGGATTTTAATACCCAAAAGATTGACTCTATTATTCTAACTTTCAATGATCATCCTTTATAAGGTTCATGTGGATCTTATTGAATCCCTTGAGTGTTATTAAACAATACAAGATTTAGATGCTATTTATTTTACTTATAACACCCCTTTCTTGGATAGTCAGTTAATGTGCCTATTATATTTTATGAAGCAGTGAGCAAGTTTAATTTTATTGAATATACATGTAAGATGTCTTATCTTATCTAATGAGGTTTATAGTTTACACTTGAGGCAATAAGTTTTTATTAGTTGTAGTGAAAATTATAATAGAGTCAACCTTTACTTCAATCTTAAAAAATCATCTATTATGGGCGATTTATAATTCTTTGATAAATTATTTATTCTCAACTACATGATTGTAGCCTTGTTATATGAGTAGTAGCTTTCCTCTTGCCTGTTGAGGGTTACCCATGGAGGTTCCATCAAAATAAATTTTGGATATATCATTTTTTCAAGTTATTCTATGTGTTTATCTCTCATCATATAACTATCATTTAGATGCATGATATAGGTAAAAGATACTTTTATAGTCAAGCACTTTAGGCCTATGACCATATCTAGATGTCATATTGATTATTCTCATAAATATACAAAAAATATATTCTTTTGAGAGAGTAGGTTTAAGTCTCTTATAATATGTATTGTAAATTTTTATAAGTTTTTTGGCTATGAACATGGTTTTTTCTCATTTTCTTTAGATAATATTAACTAGGAAGGTTTATGGTGATTTCAACCTTCAAACAAGAGCAATGCATGTGTTGAAACAATTATATTTCATTTTTTATGCCTTCATATAACTTAATTTTAATGATTTATTTTCAAGTTTGTATATATAACTACATTTTTATATGTAATTATTACGTTCTTTTAGAAAATGAATATGATAAACACCATAGAGAAGTTTCACAATTGATAATTTAAAATCATCTTGTTTATGTTACAATAATTATTCTAACCATCAGGCATGCCAATATAGTGATTTTTCTAGTATGAGAATAGTAGCAACTATAACACTTAAAAGATAAAGACATGGAAAAAAATTTGTCATTTTTGAGATACATGAGAGATGACAAATAAATATAGTATATAGCACAAGACATAGAAAGAAACTATAAATACATTATATGATGATAATAAATAATTTATTTTATCTAAAGAAAAAGGGGTTTTTAAAAATTTAGTAGGTATGTTAAAGGAATTTTTATGGCTCTTTTAGAATGATGACCTTTGATTTATAAGAAAAAAGGTTACTAGTAAAGTTTTAAATAACCAACAAAAGGAAAGATGTCACCCTGAGATGAAACTATCCAAAAAGGATGGTTAATATCATTAAATATTTATATGAATATATTACTTTTAATTCACTAAATAATTATATATTTTTTGAAAGAGCCAATGGAATAGCTAACCACTTACAATTATGCAATGATTTTTCCAAATATTAGTTAATAGAATTATCCCCATCATCTAGGATTCTCCAAGGCATTGTAGGAAATGTTAGAGGTCCATTCTAAAAATTATCCCTTGCAAGGAAATAGTAATTCAAGGAATTGAGAAGTATATCATGTGAAGTGACCTCAGTTGTTGAATTTTGAGAGCCTATGAGAGAAATTTGACTTGTTACATATAAAATATAGTCTACACAAGGGGGTAACTTCAGGGTTTGGGATAGAAATTGTAGTCATGTAGGTATTAATATAAAAATTTACCACTTGAGAAACACTATGAAGAACAGATAAAAGTTGGGAACAATGTTGTGATGGTTGAGGAACTTGAGAAGAAATAAGTGAAACACTAAAACTAGTTTAGGAAGGCAAAGACACAATAATATCATTGGAAGAAATGGGAGTAATAACACTATAAGAAAATTTGAAAACAAATACATTATTAATTATGGAGGGATAACCTCTATAAGATTACTCTACATTGTAATCACTCAAAGATCCATGATTCACCCTTTATAGTATATCTTCAATTAGGGGTCTTGAGTGAGGCATTTTAATTTTATATCCCTTAACACGTATAACATTGCTTCTATTTGTATAGGTTGATCTAGGATGCATTGTATAAACCAATAAAGTCTTTCAAATATATATTTCTCTTCATTATAAAAATCAATGGTTTGAGATCCAATCAGGGCATTATCATTCATATCATTCACTTTTACGTAATTGAAAATATTATTTTTCACATTTTCATCAGAATATGAAGTGGTAGAAGGAATATTAACATCATTGAAAGACATCAGTTTCTTTTTCAAATGATCTAAAGTATGAACCAAAGTAATTTTAACAAATTCAACAAGATTGCAATTGAATATATCACTTTACCTAGTAAGACTCTTAGATCTAATCACCTTAGATGGAATAATATGGAAACATATATAAAATTCAAAGGTACCATAGGAGTTGAATGATGAATCAATCACAAAAAATAGGGTTTTAAAACCACACATAAGGGCTAGGGATAATGATTTCAAACAAAGTATAATGAGCCATATAAAAACTAGATTTATAATAATCGATAAAATATCTAACCCTAGAAGATAAGGGAGTATGCAAGAACATGAGGGTTAAAAAAAATGTAGTCTAGTAAATTGGGCTTACATTAACAATGTAATACATTAAGCCATATAACAATGTGTAATTTAGATCAAAATGGTTTTACATAAATAAATAATAAAATATACATAGTTATAATAAAAGAATATTATATAATAATTAAAAATGACAAAGAGATGGTTCTGATAAGAATAATAATTTTTTCGCAACTTTATAGCTTTATTGAGGCTAAATTTAGGTGGGAATAAGTCCATGAACTGAGACAAAAAAACTAATAAATATTTCTCTAATTTGAAACTTTTGAAAATTTGACCAAAAGTGGAATTCTATAGTCCTAACATGGCTAGGTGTAGACTGTAACACTCTTGGAAATTATTACCTTTCCTCAAATAAAATCAATGACTCAGATCTTTTATTCTTGGGATTTGAAAAATTTGTCGAGTTTGTGAGAATTCACTATGCATAACTTAGAAATCCTTCTCCTCCTTTGAAATGTTAATCAACTTACAATAACCTTGCAAGACCTTAAAAAATTAGGGTATTCAATGATGGGGGAATATACATAAGTTAGACCCATGTCCTTGTAAAAACTAGAATCCAATGGTCTATGATGTTTAACAAGTAATTTATGATGTGAGCCCTAATATTTATAAGAGTTTTCACTATATGAATAATTAGAAATGATAAAATGTGAAGACTCTAAAGGAAATTCTTCTTTTCAAATAAAATTCTAGACTTATTCTTATCACTCTTAACCTCTTCTTTAACTCTTATCACTCTCTCAATAATTTTTCACCTTGTGAATTTATATCCTATATGCACTAATGCATCCGTGTATATATATACTTATTAAATTTAAATTAGGACCCTATTAGCATGCATGCTGACATACAAAAGATGAGAAAAAAATAATACAAAGCAAAAATGTTGAAGAAATAAGGGATATTTTCAAATGGAACCACAAAACTATGGGACCAGGAATGTAGCACTATGTGCTTAGAAAAAATTAGGATACATAAGAAATACAAGGGGAACTAGGAGAATGAGGATAGATAAAATAAGAGGTAGGGGAGGTAAATGGGGATGAGAACATGGAAAAATTCACAAATAAGAGCCTAGTAAGAATTTATAATTGAAAAATATAAAAAAATACCCTAAATCAATGTAAACTGACACCTAAAACTACTCAAAACCTAAAGTACACCCTTTTCAACTAGAATGATGAAACTCAAACCAAGAGGACTATGTTCCATTGATAGTAATACATGCCCCAACATCTTAGAAAAGCATATTAATCATTTGTACAAACTTGGGACCAAAACCATGAGCTTTAAGCATGGCCAAAATGAAGGGCCACTCGTAAAGTTACATTTTGAATTGATGTAGAAAGAAAAATTGAAGTACACTATAAGATAGGTTGGTCATAAACATGTACATTGCATGCCTAATAGTTATAAATATGATGTGTTATAATGTGATTGGCTATTTTTTAAATCTAATTTTAGATTAATTGCACCCTAAAAAGATAAAACTAATGATAAGTTGGATTGCATAATATATTTGATTCACTTACAAATATGAGTGTAACTAGTAGAGTATTGCTGATTTATTTCAAAATTTTATTTACGAAAAGACTAAATAAATTGTGTACTAAGATTATTTATGGTAGGTGCATGCCTATGATTGGGTATAATTATCAGTAAATATTAATAAAGGGATTTGCATACTCTAATCTAAAAATAAAATATGTGCAGTTGTTGGGATACGTTTGTGCTTCCTAGATGCTCCTAGAAGTGCAAAACTATCTAATGGAGTACATAACCACCTATGTTGATTACATTTATTTTGTAACTATTTTAATCATTATGCATGTGTTTTTCAACATGTCATGTATATTTATATATTTGTAATTTATTATGAAAAAATCCATTTTCCTTCTCCTTGATTCAAAATCCTAGATTTTGTATTGTAAGATAAAATCAATGTCAATGAGGGAAGGGTGAAAGGGATGGGTTGAGCTGACCTTAGCCACCCCCTATGTCTAAGTGCTATTTACGTATCAAATTTTTTTAAGAGGAAGTCAAACCAAACATAGTTCTCTCATCCTGTGTGTCCAATAATGTAATACTAGCGCATGAAGCAATCTTGTGTATAGCTTTCAACACTTAACAAAATGGGATTTTGACTTTACATTGGTAGTCAAATTTATCTCAAGAATTGTTTATTTGAGGGGTTTCATATTTCAAAACTTTAGGGTAGTTACTCTTAATGTGAAAATGGATTTATAGTGATAAGTAAATCATTTATAGATATGAATAGGATTAGGTTTGATATGCTTATATATTTGAATCATTATGTGATTTCTTCCCTATTGACATGAAAAACATATGAACTGACTCATATGGAGAATTTAATTTTTTTAAAATGACCATCAAAGGGTGCATAAATAGATCTAACCCATGCATCCATATCTGTAATGCATCATAATATGAGAAAGAGTGTAACTATCTAGAGGATAAGAATAATAATTATGAGATTAGGATAAAATATAAATATAATATTAGATTATTTAGGTAGAGGATAGATAAATCCTTTGTAACAATTTAACAAATTTGGGAAGGTCAGGCCCATATATGTGTGAATGGCTATGAGGAGATGTGAACAAAAGTCATGTGTGTATGCATAGGTCAAATATACCAAGGCTTTGTCAAAAATAACATTATCAAGTGTCTAATACCAAATATGAGTGTCTACATGTACCCCTTTTAATTCTAATAATGGAATTACTAGAGTAAAATTATATAAGGTGATACCTAGGGATAACCATATTGGGTGTGCTCAAATAAGTACTAAGTATTGTGTCTTGCTTCATGGAAACCTAAGGATCACCATGGTGGGTGTGCTTAAGTAGGTGTTGTGTGTAATGATTTTTTCCATGAAAACTTATGATGAAACATGAAGAAACCAGTTTTTACTTATGATATAAAATCTGAAAGTCACAACATTGAACATATATAAAATGAAATATTAAGAAATAAATACACTTGTTTTTAGGATAACCAAGTTTTCTTTTGGAGACTTGTCTTCTAGAGACAATGGAAAATGGGGTGATCATGTCCCTTGGATATGGAAGTGTTAAAATTATGGATTAAGTTGAATATGCCCCAACCCTTATTTTAGATGGATACATACCTAGAAGTTAAGTCATGTATAATTTCAACCCTACACAACTAATTATATATGCAAATATAATTCACTAACGGCTCTAATAAATCTAAAATATGCTTGAGAATATATATAAATATTTTGAATCATCTATTGCATATCGATTATATGATTCAATCTGAGTTGTGGATGGTTTATATGATTTGATTTAAGTAACACTTAAGTATAATTTATGTGAAATGTGTCACATATGCCTTGCATATGTTTTCAGTCCAATAGTTTATGTAATATGAGTCTAAACTATCATAATATATGTGAAAGTGTGAACATATGCATTGCATATACCCCTAAACTTATAACTTGTATAATATAAATCATGTAGTCTATGTTAAAAAATAGAATATTTGACATATACCATGTATATGTCCTAAATATGTGTTAAACATATCATAATCTGAGTAAAACTATAATAATATACGTAAACATGTCCCACTATGAAGTAATTTATCCCTAAACTCTGAAATATTTGACTGTAAGGCTCGATCTCTAAGACAAGCCATTGTGTATGCCCCTATTTTCGCTAAAGAATGTCACTTGCAAATTAATCATCGCAAAATAAAAGGAGTTATATGCATCATGTTATATATAAGAAATGTAGAAACATATGCTAACATGATTGGATTATGTTATCATAGTAAGATTTAGATCATCTAAGTATGTATGAAACATGTATATTAAGGCATACAACTATAATGTTAGAATATATATACTAATAAAAAAATGTAGTGAATAGAAAACATGGCAATGAACATTCATAATTGAGTAATAACTACGTGGGAAATACATAATGTGTATCATGTCACTATAGACAATAATAAGAGTGTTTGATATAGATCATAACTTTAACAATTTCAAAAAACAATCCTACATAGTCATACATAATTTCATGCCATGATGCACACAATAAAGCACACATAATAGCACTCAATATCACACAAGTCAAAAGCCACACACAATGGACAATTAGATGTCATATAATTCAAGATGCACACATAATAGATAATTAAATGTCACACAAAGCAAGATCCACATGCAATGGAAAATCAAATATTGCACAAAAACAAAGATAATTATAGAACAAATAAAGAGTCACACAATGTATTAAACAAACAAGCATCATGTCATGTAACACAAAACAACATCAATCATGCATATAAAAATAGGGTTAATATACACTATTAATGTATGTCATTATTACATATATAAAAATACAATATCCAATGAAATGCCATTATAACTAGTGTGATTCAAATTAAATCATGTATAATCAATGTAAATTAGCTCAATATGATCAATTAAACTAGTCAAATAAAGATAAAACTTTTAAAAAGTATTAAGGTTCCCCCAGTAAAAGCATGTCCAAAGTGTAGGGAGTTAACACTTGGATATATGAATTTATTGCATCTAAGTGCCCATGTCACAAATGAATTTTATGTTTTGCATATCACTCATGTATACCTTGAAACAAACACACACACACACCCAGCTTACCAAATGCGATAAAAACATAAACACATCATGCAACAAGCAATACATGTCATGCATCATGGATTTTTTTTAATATTTTGTGTTTTTCCAAATTTTTGAAATTTTGTATAATGCTAACCAATTATCCCATCAATGGGATGCCCACGTCTAAGTCTTATGTTGAACATGGCTAATTTTACTTGTCATAATTTAATAGTAACATATGTATTAAAAAATATAGGGTTTCTACAACCTCAAGGCCATAAAATTACAAGTGAAAACTGACGAGATTTTCCATGGGCAAGTCTCAAACTAAAAAGGAAGGGGAAAATCTTTTTAAAAAGGGTGATTATAAAGAATGCCTATTGTTGTTTAGGAAGAAGAGGCTTTAGAGGGGTTACATTTGTTGAAGACTGAAGCTTTACAGTCTAAGAAGAAGGGGAAAACTTTGGTTGGTTATGAAACTTCTAAGGCCATTGTGGAAGAGGATAAGAACCCTAATCACATGTCATCTACCCAGGATAAAAGATTAAATGTTGAGTTTGATAGAGTGGCTGAGTTTCTTGCCAGGTAGAATAAAGTTAATAGCATAGAGGAGGAAATGTATCTTTAAAAATTGATGCTTAGATGGTTTATGCATGAAATCAGATCTCAGAAGGAATATACCAAGTCTCTTTTGGCCTTAAGACCCCAAAAAAATTTTAAGGATGAGAAAAAAGAGATGGAAATCCAATTGAAGAGCTTAAGGGAAAGGTTTTCAAGCATGGAAAGGGAGAATGTAGGACTAAAGGAGAATGTAAAATCTCTTATGGATGTTTTCAAAGTGTCAATTAAAGATAACATCACTAGTCTAGGGACTCTCATAACTCTTTTGAGTAACATGTAAAAATGAGTTGGGCCTTCATCTTCACAAGCTCAAAAGTGCAGTGAGTGTGATAAGGATATTGGATTGTCTCCCCAAACATTTCAATAGATGGACTTGGACCTAAAAAGATGTATCAGAAGTTGGGAAGAGGCCTTAGGAGGCTATAACACTTATTTGTTTTCTAGTTGTTATTTGGGTTATTTTTCCATTTTTTTTGGTTTGATGTTGTACTTTGTTTGACTTTAGTAGACACTATTATTTATTTTGGCCTTAGGGGCCTAGTCTACATGTTCCTTGTATAGGGTCGAGTCCCTAGTAAAAAAACCTAGCTTTACCCTTAATAAAAAACATGTGTATCGATATCATAATATAAAAAGTAATCTTGTGTTGTGACATATTCATCATGGTCATCATCAATCATATGTTCATTTGTATGTTTTGTAACTCTATGAATTGTAGAACGGTGTGGAGTTTGATGCACAATAGAATAATGCATGTGTTCATAGAAGAACATGTGGAGAAGTCTATAACACTAGTCTAGGACATGATGAAGTAGACAATAGTTGTCATGGGTCTTGAATAACCCTCTAATATAATGGATGTTGAAGTATTGGTTGTCAAAAAAAATACACTACTCCTTCTGAGCTGTTTGAGTAGAATGAATCTTAGTAGATTGTGAAACTGACTACTAGGGTGGTAGGGGTGGAGGAGGAATAATCTTATTTTGAAGAGGGTATTCATATGGAATACCTAGAACTGTGACTAACCTATTTCCATGTATATCTTTTACACATCTATGTAAGGAATATGGTATTAAATGTATATCATGTATCCAAGGATGTCCTAACAACATGCCAAATGCCTTTGTTCTCAATATACTTAATAAAAAAGAAGAAACTATAGTAGGGTCTACCTTGAATGGTAGTACAATAATCCCAATAAGGTTTTATTTCCATCCATCGAATTCATTGAATATATTTTTTGTATCCATCAATTTTTCTTGTGTATATCCAAGAGTAGTAAGGAGTGTCATGGTGCAAATATTTTCACTCAAACAATTATATATCATGACACCATGTATAAGTTATGAATCTATATATGCACATAAAATAATGCATCATCAAAATATACATCATCTACAATTTTGTGCTCATTAAACATGATAGTATGTCATGTAGTCTGAAGTGTGCCAATAATACCATCTAAAGAATGTTCTTCCTACTTTCTATAAGTATAAGAAGTCAAAGGATGATGCTACTGTAAGACATATGCACCTTAGGATTAGGAAATTCATGACATTGTGTGGATATTTCATGTATAATGTCATGCCATATAGATTAATAAACACACCAATAATATTTAGTGGGATAATGGTGAATGCATTTAAAGAATTTACACAAACTTCTAAATGTACATTCAGATGATTGGACAATATATGGGATTTTAAAAAGATCATGTTTTTGTGCTAAGATTGATGTTTTAAATATGTAAGTTTTAGAAATATATTTGAATTTGAATTAGTGGATATTTTCCATTCCATTTAGATCTCTTTTCAGACATATAATTTGTGAGAAATTATTGATGATTGATTCTCTGAAGATTTCCATTATGCTAAACTTATAACCTTTGAGTACTAATAAGGATACACAAATATTATTAGAGTATGTAGGATGTCATAAAATATTACTTCAAAATTATGGTCTAGTTAGTGCTCCCATTAGAGAACTCCTAAAAAATAAATTCATATTTGAATGGACACCACAATTTCAAGAGGCTTTTGAAACTTGAAAGATTAAGTTAGAGCAAACACAAATCCTAATATAATTACCATTTCATGTTCATGTATATGCCTTAGGGATTGTAATTGACACATTTTTGGTTCAATCATAATGAAATATAAAACATTGAAACCCTTTTGCAAGTAGGGATCAATCCAAGGTAGAGGTGAATTACACAACTACTCAACAGGAGGCCTCAACCATGGTGTATGCATTGAAAAATTTTAGACATATTTTTTAGCTACACTATATAATATTAATTCATGGGTCATATAATTACATTGCAAAAAGGATGATTAAATAACAATGTAAACAAAACTACTTCGTACCTTTTAGGAACAACATAATTACAAAAAAATACTATATATAAAAATGTGTTAACGATAACATAATAATAACAATGATAATAACTATGCCTCTATAATGATAACAACTTATAAATATTTTAGATATGCTAACATTATTCTAATACCCCTCTTCATGACTAAATCTAATACAAGTTAAATTATGTAGTCCCAAAATCAATTTTATGATCTTTTGTAGAATATGGGTTCAAAGAGTTTGATTATGTTCAGATATGAACTTAATCAATGTGTAACCTTGATTCAAATGTATCAAACATTTTCAAGTCTCTATGGTTTCCATTTCATCTCAATATAGTACGTGTGTTACTAGTTTTTACATCCACCAAGCACATTAGGAAGTGGTGTTGAATACAAAGCTCATTTTAATGTTTAATATTTGTTAACATGTCTTGAATGTTTCAATCTTCACATGTTTATTTTTTAGAGTGATCAATTATAACACAAAAAATATCATCATACGAAGGTAACTAAGCTTAATACAATTAAAATATTTTACTTTCAAGACTAAACAAAAAACTAGTGCCATGATATACTCTTCAAAGGCATGCTTATTTTAATGTGTTGAATGTTTGATAACTAACATTCTTCAACCTTGATGTCTCCTAGTACATCTAATGCAAACCATAATAATGGTGTTCTACCCACATGCCCATACTTCACATGATAACGATGGTTGCCAATTTCACCTTAAATTCTTTGAAGTATCTAAAGATATCTACAGTGCACCAAAACTATGGTGGCATAATATCATGCCTTTAACATCTACTCCACCCTAGAGATACACCTTTAATTATCACCATGCCCTAGATGGAAATATATGTTCCCAATGGTTATATCAAGCATGATCATTCCCTTAGCCTATAAAAAATTCTACTAATTATAGACCCATCACCAATGACCTAAAAATTACAAGTTAATTACTTATTACCTTTGTCTTTTCTAGTAATGGAAGTCCCATCACTAATGACTTGATAATTATCTATGCCAATTTTCAATCTTTTTCAAACACACTCTTAAGGTCCACATCTATTATAAAATGTCACTAGCTTCCCATTCATTATATATTTTACTAGCTTCCACATTAAACCACCTAATCACATGCACACTTCATCTAATGTAGATTTTCTACCTAAAAATACCTCATCACTTGAAAAGTTTCCATTATGCACCTTAGTATCATAAAATCCTCCTTAGTACCCTAACCTTGGACCAAATCTATCAATCTCAATGGATGAGATAATTTTCCTCTCTCTACTACTTGAGACAAATACATCATTTTATAAGTAATCTATTACATAAATATAGGGGCAAGACATTATTTTCAAGAAAATATATCCATCAATCCAAACTGTCTATTATGTGGATGACTAGATGTTGATATAGAAATTATGAGATCTCTAGTAAATTACAATCACATGGCACACTTTAGATAGAGTACATTTTTTCCACAAGACCTCTAAAACATAGCTCTATAACATCAACCAAAGTCCCATGCTTATATTTTGAGTTTGAGCATACATGAAATCTATACTTTTTTAGTATGAGAATACAAAAAAATTATGGTTTTTCAATTTGAGCATATATGTAATCCATGCCATTTCATCACTTTTGAGCAAAATATACCTTTCTCACCACCTTTTTGCATATGTTTCCCCGATCGACTTTCCATTACCTATGGTTATCCATCCCTTCAACTAATTTCAACTTTTTCATTAGATTTGTTGATTTTTCCTTTGCAGCTTAACTCCTTTAATTTTACCAGCTTTGATTCTTATTCCACATTAGAATGTATTTTAAAATTATCAGTAACACTTACTCATTTAATACTATGGATAGTCTCTATCTTAACCATGCTTCCTTAGGATAGACATCCTACATTGTTGAAATCTGGGAACTATTGACCCAGTTATTATAATTGAAATCAACCCTAGTTCTAGTATGACAACTCATAACATTTATACCAGAATTATGTCTTCCATATTTTTGTTATTTTCCTTAAATAAATTTGTAGTATATATGATCTAACATCCTTAATTGAGTAAGAAAAATCTATCTTCCAATTCAGATAATTTATCTAAGTGAAGCCATGTCCATATTAGGCACATAAATGCTAACCCAACAACCCAAATTTTAATACCATTTCCCTCTCCTCCACATTATAATCACCATGTTCTTTGGGATTTTGTATTTTGTGTTCAATTCCAACACCCATTTCAATCTCTAAAACATATGCTTTAGATGTCAAGTGTTAGACCATATTATTCATAGTTATCCCTTTACAATTCTCTCAAAGCCATCCACCAAAAAAACACCCATTGAAAAAAAATCTTTGAAAATAATGATGGATTAACTATGGTGGGTTAAAAAAATCACCAAAAATAAGAAACCTAAGGCAACCCTTATTCCCCCCACTGTCAAACCTCTTCAAGAGGATAAAAGGATGGATAAAGTTACCCTCCATATCATTTGTCTTTCCTAGTCTCATAGTGATCTCACAACATCTCAGAGCCAATTTTCTCAAGTTAATCATTTACAAATAATTTCTTTTCAAGTTGGGAAACCCTCTGAAAACACTCCTACCATGTAGCTATCACATAGTCTACTTCATGGTGGTGATGACTCTACTTAAGGGTAAATGGGGCCAAATGCTACTATGTTTCACTTGGGGTATTTATTTTTTGACACTAAAATTTATTTTACACCACTTGGATCAGATGAAGATATAGAAGATGAGTAGGGAGAAGTATTCATGGAGAGTTCCTCCCAATGAATCTACTCTCTTGGAATGTTTTAGGTGTCACAAAGTCCTCCTATAAAGTATATGTGTTTATTGTCAATAATTGTGTGTTCTAGATTTCATTTATTTCAAATCATCTTTGAAGAGTATAAAGTCTGATGAATCTCACTTTTCTACTTTGTATGAATATGGACGTGGTGATGCCATTCTTTTGGTTTCACCAAAAATTTCTCCATTAATTATTGCCTCAAGAGAAGATGTGTCACATCAATTTATTTGTGTATTACTTGACTGATGGCCATTCCTTAGGGGATTCAATGTTTATGCCCTTAATTATAACCTTAATAGGATAAAATTATGGAGATGGATATCTAACAATATGCCACTTTTCACCTAGCTGATTTGTGGCAACTTTAATATGATAGAGTCTCGAGGACAAAGTTGGTGCCCTTTCAATGAGATGGTGTATTAGAGAACATGAAAAAATGGTATTATTTTAAACACTAATGGGGATTAGTGGACCCATTATTTTGAAAAAATGAATTAATTAATAAAACATGATTCATGTGGTTTAATTTTCATGACAACACTAATAGGCTCCTCAAATGGTTGGACCGTGTAATGTTTTTTGAGCAATAGATGTGCTCCTTTTCTTTTTTGGAAGGGAAAATTATCATGTTCTATCTAGAAATTATGCTCTCTAATCATAGTCCCATCACTTGTAGATTGGAATGGGGTAAAACCATATCAAAGTCCCATGCAAATCAATTCTTCCCTAATAAATCTCTTTTTTAACCATGAAGGCACCATCAGACTCATCACTAGAGTTTGGAATTCGGTCCCACATCCACCATACATTACCAACTAGATTTAGTGATGGAATGATGTGATCAACTTCACCACCACCTTCTTTTCGAGTATGGAAAATAGATTGCCTAGTTTTAGAAGTGGGCTACTAGTACTATCATTAAGGAATACTGACGTATTTACTCCATTATTAAACACAAAAATTTTAATTCACAATGTTAGGCATTGATATTTCTCTCAAGCACAAGATTAAAATAACAAATAGCCATGCATCCATAGGGGTTCAAATCAGACCTAGTGTGCACTGGATAAAGATTGGAGACCGTGCCTCTAAAGATTTCTTGAAGTCTCTCAAGGCCAAGCAAGCCAATGAATAAATCAAATCCATCATGATTTCCCATAAGCATCTCACTAATTTACTATAAATTTTCTTGGATTTATTGGATCGTTATTAATTGGTGTTCCAAGCCTAGGAAGATTTGGTGGAGAGAGCACACACATGACAAGAATGATTGGATGTGATGCTACACAAGTAAAGCCTCTTGGCTTAAAAACATTGTGATGCCCCTTACTCTCTTGATGAAAATTTTGACACAATGCAATTCATGGCCAATGAAAAGGCATAATTGATTGATGGATTTCCTTGTGAATTATATAAATCTAATTAGCATATTTATGGCACCTAACTTCTTGCAAGTTCATAAAGAAGCCCCAAAAAATAAATCATTAGGAGATTTCATCATAAAAAAATAAAATAAAATCATCGCCAAGTTTGGTGACCCAAAAATTATTTGGAATTGACCCAATCACCCTTTTGAATGTTTCCTATAAAAACATTATCAAGGCCTTAGTGAATCACCTCCACATATCCTCCCTACAATCATCAAACCATATCTATTGGGGTTCATAAAAAATAGATATATACCTAGATAATTTAATTACACTTTGGGAAGGAATGAAATGGGATCATGATTTCACCAAAGGACCATATTTCTCAAAATTTATTTTAAGATAACTTATGATCGGATAAAATGACCATTTATTCTAACAATGATTAAGGCTTTGGGTTTTGGCCAATTCTTCCCATCAACTGTCCATTTTTTTTTAGATGCATCAACATGCCTCACCATCAATAGGCCCAAGTTTTATAGTGTTGGATTATTCCACTCTATTAGACAGGTTTTCCCTCTTGCCCCTACTTTATATGTTTTGGCCACCACGGTGTTTGAATACCTTCTTGATCATAGAGTAGATGGAAGACTTATCAGGGTATTTTTATTTCTAATCATTCTTCTTAGTTAATTAATGGGCATTTTATAGATGATACCTTCATCACTCTCAATGAACAAGAATCCTCCTTCAAAGAGGATCTTTAATACCTTCACATTTTTTGCAAACAATTAGGGTCTAATTTACAATAGGCCAAAACATATAAAGAAATTACTTATATGTTTTCATAATTAAATATTATATCATAATAATAAGAGCATAATATATATATATATATATATATATATATATATATATATATATATATATATATATATATATATATATATTGATAAAAGAGAAAAATTATTGATAAATATAACTGAGCCACTTCGAGGGGGCAACCTCCACAAAAATTAAATATGAGAAGAATTCATAATTTGATGATCAAATATTAACCATTACCTCTTATATATAATCTACTTAACCATGGTTATTCCATATGTCCACTTTACTAACACATAAAGAAATGTGACAAGATAATATAAGAGGTATGTAAGCCACAAGTCAACCACACATATCCCTAGACACACCATAGGTTAAGGGTGTAGCATGCCCCTTCCTTTTAAAAAAACATTGTCCTCAACATTGAATCAACCCCAAATATTATTGCAGGAATACTTATTCCTCCCATTTTTCATCTTCATAATGTAGATTCTTTCATTTGATCAAATATTCATTAATCACTTTGGTGTGTAGTTACTTAGTGCACATTTGAAGGATCTCTTTAGGAGATAGAATAACCCTACCTTACTTATCCAATTTAGGTAACTTGGTTTGAGTAGAAACTCTATGTCCAATTACATTCTTTACAAAAGATACATAGAATATCAGATATATACAAGTGGAATACAAAAATTTGATCTTGTAGACCACAACCAATTTTTGTAAGATTTGATAAGGGCCATGATACTTAGGAGACAAGTTGTTATGTTTTTTATTTTACTTTAGAGACATCTGATTACATGGTTGTAGTCATACAAAGACCCAATCACATATGTAAAAATGCCACTCACTATGGTGTTGTTCTACTTGCCATTTCATTCAATTTTGTGTCATGGCTAAATTAACTTGTAAACTGGGGAGTACCACCTACTGATGGGGAATGTGTTCCTCAACATCTCAAACCTTGGGACAACCCTTCAAGGTTGAAGTGATGGATGGAGGGTAATATCCATACAAGGTCACAAAGGGAGATATTTTGGATGAATTGTGAACAAAAGTATTCTATAACCATTCAATAAGTGGAAACTAATGAACCCATTTTTCTATTTGTTAGAAAAAAAAGAGATATCCTTCTAGACATCTTTTGTCTGCCTATATTTGTCTATCATATTGAGGATTATAGGATGAAAAATGAGCCAATTGGGTGCCCAAACATGCCAATATTTCAATCCAAAATTTACTAGTAAATATGGGATCTCAATCACTTAAAATTATATTTGGAATACCATGCAATTTTTGAATTATATTGATAAAATTAGAAGTTATTATACTAGTAACAAATGGTTATGATAAGGAAAAAAATGAGCATACTTAGTGAGTCAATCTACAACTACCATGATAACATTTTTACCTTTAGACCATGGTAACCCAGTAATAAAATCCACATAAAACTCCTCCCAATATTGGTTGGGGATGGATAAAGGCTACAAAAGACCTAGGGTCTTAATGTTTTCACCTTTGTTTCATTGACATATCATGCAGCTAGCCACATATTTTTGGACATCTCCCTTGAGTCCTTCCCAGAAAAATATTGATCGATTCTATGATATATTTTTAAAAATCGTAAGTTACCTCTTATTAGAGACGTATGAAGTTCCTAAAAGATTTTAAGTTGGAGGAGAGAATTCTTACAAAGGTATAATATATTTTTATACCATAATACATTCCCCATTTCATGTAAATTTTCAAATCCCCTATTACCTGTTGAAGATTTTGAATCAAATCATAGGTAGCATTATCATTCTCCCATTCTAATCTTGCTTCCTCTAGCCAATCTGCCTGCCAAATGGTCATTTTGCATAATAATGCCTCAACTAATTCATCCCTCTGGAACAGTGCATCTGCCACCACATTATTTTTTCCTTTCTTAAAGACTATTTCAAAATCATAGTCTAACTTTTTAGTCACCCATTTTTTTTGTTCTTCAGAAGACAATTATTGTTCTAATAAATATTTAAGGCTATCATGATCTGTCTTACCTAAAAGTGATGACCCATTAGATAAGGTATCTATTACTTGATTGCATGTAAAATAACCATCATCTCTTTCTCATATATTAGATTTATATTATTGTTTTTATTCAATTGAAAACTTTGAAATGCAAGTGGTTTGCCTTGTTGCATGAGTAAAACCCTCATGCCATATATCGATGCATCACATTCCATAAAAAAAATCTTAGAAAAATCAGGAGTAGCCAAAAATGGAGTGGTGCACATAGCCATTTTCAACTGTTAAAATGCCTTGGTACCTATATCAGTCCAATGGAAAGAGTATTTATTTATAAAATATGTGAGCATGGATGTGATGCTACCATAATTTTTTACAAATCTATGTTAATAAACAGTTAACCCCAAAAATTATCGGAGGATCTTGAGGGTCTTAGGAACCTACCACTCCATCATCATGTAGATAATTTTAGGATCAATTTTCACTCGATGTGAAATAATATGACCCAAGTACTCTAACTCTCTAACACCAAAATCACATTTGGAAGGTTTGGAATAAATATGTTGTTGTCCTAAAACTGAGATTACATGTTTCACTTACTTCAAATGGTCTTCCCAATTTTTGTTGTAAATGAGGATGTCATCAGAAAACATGAACATAAGTTTTCCCAAAAATTACTTGAAAATAATATTCATCAAACTCTAAAATGTAGATGGTGCATTTGTGAGGCCAAAAATCATGACTATAAACTCATAATGGCCTTCATGAGTTTTAAAATTTGTTTTAAGTATGTCCTCTCCATGGATTTGAATCGATGATATCCAGAGTGAAGATCTTAGTAAAATAAATAACACCATGCAATCCATCTAAAAAATCATCAATGATTAGAATAGGAAACTTATATTTAATGGTGTACTTGTTGAGTGTTATTTAGTTTGGGCACATCTTCCAAGTGTCATCCTTCTTTCGTACCATGAACACTAGGAATGAATATTCACTTTTTCTATGTTAGATGATTTCTGCCTCCAACATATCATGTACCATATTTTTAATTTCTCTCTTCTAGGCATAAGGATACCTGTAGAGTCTAAAGTTGGGTGGTGTACTTCTAGAAATTAGTTTAATGACATGATCATGCACTCGGATTAGTGGGAGTCCTTTTGGCATGTCATCAAAAACAACATAATGGTCATCCAACACCATTTTTAAATTAGGATGGGTAAACTCCTTGGTTGGTTAAACCTCAATGGAAAACAAGTACGCCACAAATCTTTAAACTCCTTTTCTGAGAATCTTCATCATTTGATGGGAACTAACTAGTTATGGAGATTTAACCCATAATGATCATAGTTCAAATGTTCTTCCTTCTGAATGGAAGTGCATGAATAGTTCTTAGAAATTCATTTCAATAATTCCCAAAGTGGCGAGCCATTGCACTCCCAGAACAATGTTAGCCCCTCTTATTGGAATAATAAACATAGGATAATATAACATGTAGTCTCCTATAACAAGATTAATACTATGGCATTTTATAGAATAATTGATAGTACCACCATTTAAAATCTTGACTTAAAATTCTATAGCTAGGTAAATGAAACAATTCAAATGAGTAATCAACTTATTTTTGATGAAGTTGTGCGTACTCCTAGAGTCAATCAATGCAGTCACCTTCAATTTCTTGAGGAAGACAACCACCTTAAGAGTTTGAGTATTACTAATACCTAAAAGTGCATGACATAAAATAATAGGCTGAGAATATTTAGATTCATCTTTGGGTTCATATAAACCCGCACCTGAGGCCTCATAATTGTTTCCATCCTCATCAATACTTTCAATGTAAAATAACTTCTTTTTAGCATAACGATGTCCTTTGATTTATTTTCTATCACAATGAAAACACAAACCTTTTACACATTTCTCTTCAATTTGTAGAGAGGTTATTCTAGTAAGTTGAGGAAGTGATGGCGTTGGGAAAGTGTGTTCACAAGTATTAGTGAAAGGTCTTTGTTTGATCAATTATTTTTACTCTACCATGCATGCCCTTGGGATGGCTTCAGATACTGAACTGAGACTAAACATGCCAACCTCCAATTAGATGTTATCTCTAAGGCCACCCAAAAACATCCCAATCATATTTTCTTCAATGATGTCTACCACATGTAAAGAGATATTCTAAAATTGATGAATATAATCCTTTATAGTTCTTGTTTGGTGTAGTTTTAATAGTTGGCTGAATTAATTTTCTTAGAAATTATTGTGATAGTGGAGCTTCAACTCCTCAAAAAATACTGACTAGGAAATTAGGAGACCCTTTTTTTATTAAATACACAATCATTGATACCAAATGAACTGCTTAGGTTCTAGATACAGAGAGGCCATAACCATCTTTTACAAACATAGAGTCTAATGTAAATCAAATAAAATTTCAATTTGAGTGATCCATGTAAGTGGATCATTATCATCAAACATGCCCAAGTCCATTTTTGACAACATTAGCTTCAGACCTAGATTGGTGGTGTGATTATTTGGAGGAGAACCAAACTAGAGTCATAGTGGGTTATTTTACAAAGACTGAGCTATAAAATTGGATAATTGCCTAGTTATTTGTTTTAATTGATTCCACAAACCATTTAAGGCCCCTCTCATCCTATTGATGTCCCCTTTAACCACATCGAGATCATCTTTCTGTACCATGTGATGTAACTCTAAATGAAGTTTTAAAGCCACCTTTGACATACACAGATCAAAAGTTTTAGATTGCATGTCATCCTTGTGAGGAGTTTTTTCCCTTTCTCATGCCCATAAGTGTTAGGACCAGCCATGCACAAACTCTAGGAGGGTTTAAAATTTGAAAAAAAATGTATCGACAGATGAGACTATTATGATTGTCTCACCAAGAAAAATTCAATGATTGCTAATGTTTATAAGGGTGAAAAATTTAGGCCCAAAAAATGTACCAAAAAAAAAAATTGTTGTGATCATCTTGTAGAGACAAATACAATGACAATTAATTTGTACAAGGTTAATTTTTATTATTATTATTTTTTTTCAAAAAACACTTAGAACAATACTGCAGTGATGAAAAAACTAAATTCTTCCTAGATCGTAAGTTATGTTTTTTTGATCTTTCAGCTCACATGAAACATGCAACCTTAGATATGAAGAAAAAAATCCACCACATAAACTTGCCCAAATCAAAGATATGATACCACTTATAATTAAATTACTTAGATGTTTGTAAAATAGAATATTATATCACAAAAATGAGAGTAGTATATATAGATCCACAACAATAATTGATAGAAGAGAAAAATATTTGATAAATATAATTGAGGCACTTCGAGGGGCAACCTACACAAAAATGCAATAAGAACATAATTCACATTATGTTGATCAAATAATAACCACTACCTCCTATATATGCTCTACTTAGCCATGGTTATTCCATAGGCTGACCTTATTAAAACCATAGAGAAATGTGACAAGATAATATAAGAGTTATGTAAACCCCAAGTCAACCATACATATCCCTAGACATCCCATAGGTCAAAAGTGTAACATAATGTTACATGTAGAACATGATTCCCTTCCCAGAGTGGCTCCATAATTATAAGTGAAAGTATATACATAAATAAAATATTTTCAAATTTCTTAATATTCCTTTTACTTTGATAGTTCTCATTTGGATAAATGTCATGAATAGAGTGGAAAATAAAATCTTATTTTAGATCTCTAAGCCTCTATCTTTAGTAGGTAAGTTTCAAGTTTGTACCAAAATCTTCATAGCCACTCATGTCTACTACTCCTCATGTTGGGCCCCCTCCAAATCCTTAAATAAAAAATTAACAAAGGTTCTTTATATTTTCTTTGGGCCAATGCTAAGCAAACTAGAGACTACCATAGGGATGCTTTGGATATTTTTTGCCTTCTACTTGATAAAGAAGGAATGGGCGTCATTGATGTATACAGACAAAACATTGCCCCTATGCTAAATGGGTGGTTATGGATATTGAAGGTAATGAGGCTTAGAAAATCCTTCTAAGGCACTATGTTTTTATAGGTGCCCCTATGTTAAAATCAATTGGAAGAACATTGGTTTTCACACTTTGTTGATTACCATTATCCCTATCAAGACAAAAAGGTTATTTGTAACCAAGAAAATTTGGAAATAATTTAGAGTTGTTAAGCCCTTTCTAAAATGGGTTGGGGATGGATATTTCAGTGGAATTTCCTTTAACAACCATAATATATAATGGTCCCCTATTATGACCAATACCATTCTTCATTTAGAAACAATGCCAAGTATAAAATCTCTATGATTGTTTAAAAAATGAATTCACACTATCAAGGGTTTGACTTCCTCTCGATATTGGATCTAATGACATATACTAAAAGACAACTATAAATTGTTTAATATAGACTCACCTTTCATTTTGTGTATCCAAGAGTTGATCCATGATGTCGTGATACATAAGATAAGATTACAACCTCTACATGTATGGTGGAAGGACTGGAAATGGATTTGTGATACTACTTTCATAAATTACTCTCCTTATCTCATTTACCAAACTATGAGCTCATTTTATTCTACTCTATATAAGCTAAATAGGCATTGGAATTTAAATTTTTCATTCAAGACTTGGCTCACCAAACATTACAAAATATGGAATGCCAATCTTGAGCCCAAGCTTGCACATTTTCTTTGGTGTCTAGTAAATCAAGGCCTTCCTCTTGGAGGGTGCCTCTTACACATTATAATTGTTCAACATTCCACCCAAAGGTCTTTCCTAATTTAGACCCAAGTCTTTTAAACATATATTTTGGACATGTCTAAGAGCTCAATCTACTTGGCAATGGATCCACAACATTTTCAAACCCATCCACTGAAAGACTTCTCTTGGCACATGGTTTTTTAGAGACAAAACTAGGTGGGACCCATACATTACATGCACATGTAATTTTTTCAAAGAAATACTTTTATTTAAACTATAAAAATATATAAATTTAACACTTTTAACAATGAAGAGTCATCTTTACACTTTTAAATTAATGACAACATGATTTTTATCTCTTTGGCTCTTATGTAGAGCCAATCTCAAGAAGAAAAGGCATCACTTAAGTTTCAACACTTTTAAGAGTTGATCATCCACTAGGGGAGTTCTCCATAAATGATGAGCCTAGTCCCCCCCAACCAACCACCTTGTATCTCCTCTCCTCTAGTATCCAAATGCTTATAGATATGCTCTCATAACTACAACCACTTCTCCACTTCTACTCAACAGAGGCGTTAAGAGTGTGTTTCTACCTCATGGGAAGTACTTTGTTGGCCCATCATGATGGATCTCACATGTGTAGGGTTATTCAATAATGATTCATGCAAAGAGGCTAACTAATTAGTATAGGTATCCATTTGTTGCAAATGAATGTGCCAATCTTACATACAAACTTCAATTGACTTAAAATATATCCCACATAAACTTAACTAATTTGTGTTCAAGAGACTGAGTATTTTGGAATTATTAAAATACATATGTGAAGAGTGGACATCAATTAATAATATAAATAAAATTTCACATTGAAAATGGATTATAAATTTCAAAACAATGCCATAATAAAAATACATGTTTACCATTTTCAATTGTTTCTACAATAAATCTAAAATATGCCTTAAATTCAATACCTACATATTGCATTGAAAGAACCCACAATAAAGTTCATGATAGTGATGTAAAAATAACTATAATTATCATTACACAACATAACATCATCTTATTTCAAAAGAAAGGGAGGATTAGGAAAACTGGTAATCAATGATAATGCTACGGGAATATGGATTTTAAATACTCCTGCAGATGCATAGGAGAATTGAATCTTGGTTTTATTTATAAATACATTATAGTTGAAAGATTTAAAAACTTGTATGGTCAAATGAAAAAAAATTCAAAAATCATTTGGCAAATAAATCCTAAAAAAAAGACTTTCTAAGAGGTTTTATCCTATGAGGGCATTCCTTTAAAATTGAATCAAAGAACATTATTAATGAGTAAAATTACATGCCTACACCAATCCAACCTTAAGAAAACTCCACCTAATTTCAAGATCAATATATTTCAACACACTTTCCCTTATAATTTTCATATAACTTTGCTACCTCCAGCTTGCCGATTATAAACTTATCATAAAATCTTTGCTCACTCATTAGATACAGATGAGCTAGAATAGAGGAAAGCTTGGAAGGTTTTTTTTCTCTTAGAAATTCAATCACCTTATGGCATGGATGCATCTTTTTATATATACTACAATTTAAGAGGCAAGGATACAACATCACAGTGTTTGGGTGGAAACCAACAGTATGTTTTAAGAAATCCATTTTCTTTCCATCTTATCCTTGTTAAAGGAGAGTATAAAAGGAAAGATAAAAAGAAGATGTATGATCTCATCATCCAAAAGAACAATGCTTGCCAAGTGTTTCAAAATTTTTCAACATTTTCAAGCCCACTACTATCAACACTCGTAAGGGCATCTGTAAATCCTTTTGACTCCTAAAAAATACCCATGTTTCATACACATTTTATCATCAATTTTAGTGTCTCTTCATTGTTGATTGAAATTAAACAAGGCCTTTTTGTTATTAGATATAAAAGCAAATCACCTCGTATCCTTTATTTCTTTAAAATATCCAATTTAGATTCCATATTCTTCTCAACTTTATAAAGGAAGAGCCTAGGTTGCCACACGAGAGCTTTGGATAGATTAATCTTTGACCCAAATAAGTTTACAAGTAAAAGAATTTTAGTGTTTAGATTTTGGTCTAAAATATGAGAGAGTATTTTGGGTGCTCGAGATAACATATGTGCAATGTCATTGGTGGTAAAACCTAACACCTTGATGAACTTAATCTTGGGATTTAACTCATTTTCTACTTTGAGCTGAAAAACATTGGGCTATGTTAAAATTAGTTTCCTTACCTGGTCTACAGTGAAACCCAAGTCTCTAAAGAACTGGAGTGCCTATTGGAATTTGAGGGTGGATTTTGTTTTGAACAGACATGGGCTCCTGCTAACAAGTCATGATACTTGGGAATCTGAAATCTTGCCTTCATCGAGTAAGAAGTGTGTCATAGAAATTTGTCATCACTGTGTGTCTTCTATTGCTTCTAGATTTGGTTTATTTGAGAGTGGGGCATCTAACAATTTTGAATTAGAGAATAATGAAATGTTTTGAGAAATCAATATATGGTGCAGAATACCTAAACGGTGAGGGAAGGCATTTAAGAAATGTCATTGGATGGACATTCAACATTAAAAATAGGGGCATATATGCCAAATTGAAAAAACCAATTCTAGCTTAAGATAATAAACCCTAGGGTAGTATGCTATCTCCATGGACACTTGAATGGACATTCATATAACACAAAATGAAACCCTTGGGGTTGAAATGGATACTTCATATAAAACAGGCTGTGCAGAACACACTATGGAGAGGAGGTTTAGAAATAACAAGTAATGATCATAATTAGTGAAAATATTTTAAATAAATTTATAATATAAAAATATTGAGAGATATAAATCTCAAAGCATCTATTTTAGATTTGTTACATATCATACTAATTAATGAATCTATTATTTTCTCTATAAATTTTTTGTTGACTAGTTACAAATGATCTCAATCTAGTTGTACCATTTTATCGGGCTCGAAAAAATATTTTTGAGAAAAAAATATGAACTCTAAACTCCACTATATTCCTAAGATATTACAAATTTTTGATCTAATTTTCCAAGCAATAAGAAAAACCTTCCATATGGCAATCAAATGGATATTAAAGATAAGGTTGAAAATACCCTATGACAAACAAATTGATGTTAAAGATAAGGTCAAAACTACCTTATGATAATAAAATCATTATCAAATTTAAGGTCAACCATTACTTTTTAACATCTCATAGACATTTTAATCCACCACCATCCCTAATTTCCATTATAAGTTATGCCTATTAACATATTAACATATCTAATGTTCTCATGTCTAGTGGTTGTAGCATAATGCTAGAAGAAAACATTTTTTATAATGATAACCTGGGTAAAAATCTCACCTTGGGAATGGTTATGTTGATTTCACAAATAAAAAGGGGGTTTTTGGCCCACACATGAGCAATAGGGGTATTGAGTTCATTAAATTGTCCTTTCATTCTATGAGCGGTCTAGGGGGATCATTGTTGGCCCTCATTTTTTGGCTAAGTATAATATTACATATTTAGCTTTGTTAGATATTATACAAGATCACAAGAGGTGCCAATTTTGTGTGGTGGCACATGAAGGAACATCTTTCATGGCATCCGTATAATAATGCTACCACCAATCAAGTTAATATGTTTTCGCCAAGTCTAGAAATACATCATCTCAGAAACCATGGGAGCAAGAAGTGGAAATTCAACCAAAAAAAATCTTGGCACACTCTTTGTGGATAATTTTTAAGCATACATTATGAAGTGTAATGATCAGGAAGGTAGATGCAAATCTAATAACACACAAATCTAGGAGTGTGACATGAGGGATAGATGGCATGACATGTTTCTCACCCAATGATTTCTTGTCTATTTTTTGAAGCCACTACACATAGCTACATGAATATCAAGTCTAGAACTATTAGAATGAATATAGGGGCTTATAAACGAAAAGGATTTAAGACAACATGGTTATGTCTATATATCTTTAGGAAGTAATTGCATTATTTTAGGGGGTACAATCCAAAGCTATAATGACAAGGTGGTGCTTATACCTATAAAATCCCACCCTATACCTAGGTCAAAGGTTATTATTTGAGACATCATGCTATGTACTTTGGAATATGATCATTGTAAATATTTTGAACTACTTTTAATGTATGAAATTGAAGGCAAGATTAATGGAAACATGATCTATTTAAGCATTATCTATTCATTGTATTCATTAATGGAGTTTTGGTTCAATTTAATGGAGTATTTGTGTCATTAATGTTTTCAAAGTTTAGTATATATGCATTTAGTATTAAATTAGTAATGATTTATTTATGTTAATATTCATTAGATGGATTAGTGGCATCTTTGGTTAAGTCATCCTTCACAACTAATCCAACATGCTTCAGTTTTCTCTCATTGTGTTTTAGGTGAGTCATGCACAATTTTGCTTATGTGATGTGTCAAAGAAGTGATTTATTATTTGATAGGGTAGGCAAAAGTAGAATGTATGTCTTGGTGAGTACATGGGAAATACCCCAACATTCTGGTTATGTTTCCAAGATGTGTTTAACTAGTTTTTGAAGATGATTTTCAGAGATGATTCACCAAATATATTTGGAGAATATTAAAAAATGATTAAGGGATTAAGAGCACACATGAACATGAAGAATCATTCAAGATTAATAAGGTTATCCCCTATAAAATGTGTGGAGGAATCTTATCTAGTTCTCTTTATGAAGTAATTTTGTATAAATTTCCTAAACACTTCCACGTATGGATAGAAATGTATGTTATGGGTCATAGTTTAAATATGGTACAAAATAACCTTGAAAAATGGCACAAATTAAACAAATACACTACTGATGAAGTCTAGACTAGAATGGTTGATGTGTGGTGGAGAGGCATCCTAAATAGTTACCTCTTAAGGTTTTCAATTTCCACATACTCATGTCCAAAATAAGTAGAATACTAAGTCTTTCACGAACCAAGAGGATGTTTCATTACTAAGATACCCATCAAAATAAAAAAATTAATGGTAGATTTTGATATTGAATATCTTTGCATGAAGAGTTGAAACCTTATAGGGCATGGGCCAAGAAGACAATATAAGAAAAGAGGTGAGAAAGGTTTAGATGTTGCACCAGTAAGGATGGAATACCAAGAGACTTCAAAATGGAGAATCTAGATCCTCTCAAGCTCAGGTGATGCAAATATGATGAAGGAATATAGATAATGATAGCCACTATGGAACTTAATAAGGGGGAAAAGTGAGTTAGGAGGATGTTATGAGAACATGTGTAGGATGGGAATAACATGAGACCAATTCTTGTATTGAGGAGACACACTCCAATGATATAGAGTGTGTTGTTGAGAAAAAAAGTCAACACTATGAAAGTTCCATATGAAAGGGATACCTGAAACCCTTTGGACATGTATAATCATGATATAGTTGAGGGAATACCCACCCCTAATCTACCTAAAGTGATGACATATGTGTTTCTTAATGAAACAAAAAAAACCTTGTTAGAATGTGTGGAGTGTTCTTGGATAGCAAAGTTTAGAAGGAAAGAATCTTAGAAGAGTATTTTGTAGTGATAATACTTTACTAATAGTTAGAATTATCTATAACACTACAAATAAGATCAAGGAGCCTAATGATGTTACACATTCCATAAATAGGAGAAGGTAATCTTATCACACAAATTGGTACCAATACATTACAAGTATCAAATAGTTATAACTACATTAATCTAGGTGTGGGATTCAACTCTTGTGCAACCCATCATAGGAGTTGGGTGAGTTGCACCACCAATTAGGGGAAATATCAATGTTTCACACATAAGTAATCCCAAAGGAAGTCAAGCAATGAGTGCTCCCAAAATAAATAGTATGCAATCACCACAATTTCCTCCCCACTAGTACTCCATCTATGAGATATATATGAAGTTTATAGAATATATAGGAGTGAAAGAATTCAAATAACACTTCAAAAAATATGAGATAATATGGCATGTAAAGGGCATCATCACACTAGATAGGAAAGTGAGAAAGTTTACAACACCCTTCTAGATCATGAACACACATGGTATCATAATTTTTATCCACAATAAGATGTTGTGGACCATGACCTTTTGATGGCCACATTCCTGAAGGAGTTCTAAATTATAGAGTTTGAACAAAAGAGTATCTCCACACTCAAGGAGATTAAGCAGGACCTCTTTGATAGCATTCATGCGTATGATGAAGGGTTCAAAACCTTGATTTCTAAACTCTTATATGAGATCACCCCTTTCAACATGCACAATGGTTTGTAGTAGGTTTTATCTCACCTTTTAGGCATGTGATGTTAATTCATGGAATGAAGAGAAAATTTGGAAGCATATTTAAGAGCTAAATCAGTGGTAAGTGTTGACATGGGGATTAACCACTTCATGGAAGCACAAATCGATTTGATGCCACCCAACTCCAAAATTTTATTGTCAACAACATGCATGACATTTGTGGTGGATTATGGTTTATCAGTTGTAAGATAAAAGACCACATCAAAAACAACTCCATGAGATGCAATGTCAGACCACTTCTCAATTCCTATGAAATATGTCCCAAAGATCATGATGTGTGAACTTTCCCATTTATATAAAGGGTGATGTAGGGTAAGATATTATTATAATTTAATATTTATGACTCTACTAATCATTGCATTGAGAACTATTAGGTGATCGATGAGATACATGGAGCACAGGAGAGAGGAACATGCTAAACAACTGCAAGACATTTGAATCAAAAAAATATGAGGAAGGTATGATGGCAACCGATTGTGTAAAGGAAGAGGTAGCGGGGCATAGATGGAGGAGGACTTCATACTTCATAACATTGTTCCCTTTTTTGGAGAAAATTTGATGACCTTTTTAGATAGATAAACAATCTCCTTACAAGGAGCTATTTGGTTCATATAGTGTCTTTCTTTATTTTTTTTGGATGTATATTATACTTGCACTATTTTATAAAGTGACATATGAGGGTTTGCCATTTTAGTCTTATCTACCTTCATTCGAATGTATTTTATCTCCCACACTTTTTCCTATATCCATTGCTGAGAACTTCATCTCTCCCATCACCATTAATGACATCCTTGATAGATTTTAGCTATTTGGTGACCTCATCCATATTTTCAACATCTTCTTGATGTTTGATTAGTGTATTTAGACAACTCATGTAGATATATTGAGGGTTTTAACCATGTTTTTACTCTTATTTTACACAACCATGTGTAAGAGTGGATTAGTTCACCTTGCAGTCTTTTGGAGTGCTTCAAAAAAATTTAGGTCCTTATAAACAACCATTGTGGATTTATAAAATTTTAAAAATCTCAACAATTTCACACATATCCAACCCCTAAACACATTTATGACCAACCATTTTTTTGTGATTTAAAAATTCAAAATAGTTTATGACCCAACTCTTTTTGGTGGTTTTAAAATTTAGAACAATTTTTGAGCAATTTTTTTGATGGTTTCAAAATTCAAAACAATATTTTTGAGCCAACCTTTTTTTAGGGTTTTAAAAATTACCTATTAGGTATTTTTTGTTCAAGTTAAATATGTAATTTTAGGGTCATTTTTTGGATTGAATTTTATATTATGAAGATTTTGTAATTTCAATATTTCACTTGGAATTATTATTGCTTAGCATCCCCAACATATGCTAATTCTTTAGTGATCGAGTAATGGATTCAAACCACTTATACAATATTTATTTATTTATCAATTGGCTATTTACTTTCACTTTTTTGGTGGACTAGTGCAACTAGTTTGTGCTTCAATGGCTGATCTACCCATCCATTGCACAATTTTGTGATGGATGAACACATCCTCCATAATTATCATGTAATACTTGGTAGTTGTACTTCTTCTTAGGATGCCTTATTGCATATTTTAGCACCTGCAGTCACTTATGATGTTTTTATTTGGTTTTTTGAGATATCTTTGTGGTGTATCTCATTTTTATAGTGTGAACTTATTGTACATGGATGCCTTATCAAGCTTAATTGTTGGGTCCCATTGTAAGATAATTTTTAGTTTTCTAAATGTTTCCCTTGTTTTTACTTAATGGGGGGTGTTGGTGCATTATTTTATATACATTAATATTAAATTAGCTTAGGTGATATTATATATGATAATATTACTCTTAGTCAGGCATACTTAGGTTTAGAATAAGATATATGAACATTTAATTCTTACATCACTTATCGATGCCACATCTAAGTGGTCCAATCACAAGTGTCACTTAAATGACCAATAGGAAAAGAGGAACTTTTTCTTGCACAATCTATTTATATCCATCATCTCCCTATGTATATTGATTCAATTGTATATGAATAAATTAATTATTTCCTCATGTTATTATCCCTTTGTAGTATTTTAAATTTAATGAAGTAAGTGCATACTAAGGAATGTTTCCTAGCCTTCAAAAATCTTTGATCTATTTCCTTTGTAGTGATCAAGGGCCATTTCCATTAAAGTTTTCATTATTATCCTTAAACATCAGATATTATTTGGAAATGAGTTTTTTCAACTGGGTTGATCTTGTAACTTATTTCAAAATGATGGAAAATTACCCTATGATGTCACCTATGAGTTGAGTGGTGGTATATGGATCATGCCCTCACTTTTTATTTTTAATATTAAGATTGTAGTAATAGAGTAATAACTGCATCCAAAGATAAATAAAAAAAGTGTGATAAAAATGGTTGATAGAGTAGGGAGGATAGATATACTGATATAACATTTTTTGAGCTTTGAACATGCACAACTCAGTGTAAACCTAGCCACATAGTAATCACATCCACTAACTAATTAATCAACAGTTCATTATACATAGTTTCCTATAAAATCATTATAATGGTGTTCAAGGAATGAGCAGAGTATTGGGCCAAATCCTCTTGTCTCCTATAGTTCCTATACAAAGCATGTGTGTATTTGTTGGACTTGCATGCATGTATTCTATGCATTCCAAAGAGTATAAAAATTGGATGCACTAAATTATATAGCTATGAACTATATTTTCAAACTCTAAATGCTTCTTTCTTTTTTTATTTTTAAAATTTTGTGGTAGGAATAATACATCTCTTCATCTTCGGTCTATTTGGTTTCATTGGAGTTATTGTACCATTAACCTTCAGTTGTTTTGTTTTTCTCTGTGTTTGCATGAATCATCTCTATGATTTGCACACCATATCAATTTCTCCTAAGATAGGGAAGAAGCCCTTCATAGAGAAAAATCCTATGGCTAAAAAATAGACTATTGTATAATATTAGTTTATAATAATCTTGTTGTTGTTATCTTTTAGACTTTTATTGTTTTAGTAGAAAAATTACTATTTATTTTTTTACATGATACATATTTATGAACCAACTTGATTTATTTAGTCAGTGGCAACTAGCAATATAGAACCTCTTTTCAAAGTTTATAGTTGAGTGACAAATAGGAGATAATTAAATTTCTTTTACAATTGTTCACAGTGCTACTTGTACAAACTTTGAGTTTCTTATTAGTGACAAGGATTGGAAAAATAAATATGGAGCATTGAATACCATATCAATGATTTATCCACACATTCCTAAGGCTCATCCCCATTGTTGAATCGGTCCAAATTTTAATGGTGGTCAATTTTTATAAACAAATGACTTGTGTCAATCTTTGGAATTAATTGTTTGAGAGATTTCTAATTTATGAGATTGATATGAATTACATAGTCATGGAAGTTGATCACATCCTCTTCATAATAAATTGAGAAAGAGCTGGGATATAGTTTGATATATTGTACGATAGCATATTTCAGAGACTACACAAGAAGATGGATAGAGGAGTCAAGGTTATTCATCTTGCTGATAAACCACTTAATCATGTTTGTAATTGTTTGCACAAATGTGTGTGTCACTTATGTATATTTGACCATATACACCAATGAAATATTGTCACCTTGTATTTATAAATGTATAAACAATGATTTATTCTAGACTCCTTTCTAATGGAGGAGGTTGTTATTAGTTTTAATACACTGGATGATTATTGATTTTATCTTGGATGGGCTTGTTCTTTTCTATTTCTACTTACCAACGTTATTAAGAAGAATAATATAGAAGAAAATGGCATATGAACAATTATTAGTGTTGAATACCATAGCTTTCGATTTGATTTAAATAGTGAAAAAATATAATATATTTGTAATAGTTAGTATACAATTATCTTTATGTATTCTTCATGTTATAATGTTTGTATTATCTATATAAGGAGTAGGAATGTGTATTCTTATAAGTATTTTAATGATGGATTACATAGTTTATAAATAGTGTCGATTAAATTTTTTTTCTTAATATTTCTAAAACTATATTTTTTTATAATATTATAGATTGTGGAATCTTGAAGTATTTAATCAATAATTTAAATCAATGGTGGTTTTCTATAGTACATCAAATTATAAAACATGATTTACAAATTTAACAATCCCAAAAACATATGCCATAATTTAATCAATAGTGTTATTAGCCTTGCAATAAGGACTATGGATTATTCCAATTTCACTGTTTTCATGGATTATTCCAATCTCACTGTTTTCACATGGTAAGACAAAGATATTTAAGGTTTTCAAGAACTTTAGATCAACCTATTGACACATATACTTTAATTTCAAATTAAGCTGAAGGTTTGACTTTAAGGTGTATATATGGGTTAGAATAATCCTTATATATTGATTAGTTTGACTAATATAAGGAGTAAAACATGGATTGATAAGGATTATTCTCTTTGATTGATCAATGAGTCATTATAGGCATACCACAAGTTTATCTTGACAACTTTGTTAGATTGCTTGAGTTGATATAGGGTTAGGGACCCAGTTGGTATTTTGTTTGTTGGTCAATGAGATTAGGCTTTGTGATGATTATGGGAGATGTGGATAAGTTATAAATTCATTACAACCCCTCCACCATTACTTTTTCCCCTAAAATTTTGTCTAAGTGTTGTCTAATTTTTGGCATGGAACCAGTACAGTGCAAAAGGACCATGGCACAAAATTGATAGGCATGAAAGCACCATGGTGATGGACCTATAGGGTAGAAGAGGATAATGATGTGAAGGAACTAGAGCGAGAGGACCTAGTTAGAGGGGAATGAGTCATGAGGAACCTAAGGACGTAGAATTTAGAATAGTAGCAGAAGACTAGGGGAACACATGGGAAGCAAGAGCAGTTGGAAGAATGATTCATACGAGTCACTCCAACCTTATTGATAGGAAGTTTTGCACCAGCTTGCAAGGAGAGGAATGCATGGAAGCAAAAATATAGCATAGAGTGAGGATATAAGGGGCGTAGAGGCCCATATCTTTAGGAAGAACTAATTGTTAAGCACCATGACTCTCAGTCTGTTGAGAGTGTGTTGACCAATTATTCATACCATTAATGGTTATAAACACTTGGTTAGGTCAAAACAAGTATAAATACCCCTATTATAAAGCATTTTGAGGATGTACGAATGGATTATAGGATATGATTGTGAAAAATATATACTTTTTTGTGGGTTAGCTTAATATTTGAGAATAGCAGATTTTTGTTAACTTCTTGTTTTCTGATGAATGATGGTTTGAATTAAGTGTTGGTTTATATATAAGTTATACCCTATCACATTTTATTTTCTAAGATAACTAATGATAATAGGAAATGACAATATTCTATGTATTAATATTAATCAAGCCTAGAACTCAAAGGATCAAGGTAGTCTATTTATGCTTTTATATAATCCCTATTTGATTAGCATAAAGAGGACTGTGAACACATTATCCAAACTGTGCAACAAAACCTATGGAAATTTGTCTTTTGTTATGTGCTTCGGGTGAGCATGTAAGACTTAACTCTTGTGTGAAGGGGCCATCATGATAGCTAATTGGGATAAAATTTAGTGCCAACTTGGAATTATCAAAAATAACCAAAATTTTTGGTTCTATTTCTAGGACCCAAAGCACTTGAAGCATAGTCATGGAAAAATGTTTGAGCATATTACACTAGAGAATATAGAATAATGGGTTACCACTGTTGAAGATAATTTTGCAATTCCTTATCTTGAGCTATGAATCTCTGCATGATAGTGGGTAGAGCAAAATATCTATAGTACATTATATGAAACCTTCTTTTTGGAGGTCCCAATTCATTTACATGATTGGTTAATAGCATATGCTCAATGATGATCAAATAATCTTAGAAGGAGGTAGTCTTAGAAGCTAGAATGACAAAGGGATTTAACATGACTTGGAGCCCTGTGGATGCAAGCAGTCAACTTTTGGTGGAAAGGATTTTTGAACAACTATATTTTGGAATACATTGTAACTTCTTATTCATGCCCTGAATAATCCAAGTTCTAATTCCTCTGAGAACCACTTGGTCATTATATTAAGCCTTTTGCTTTTGAAATTAAGAAGTTATTTTTTGATCTTGGAATTGAAACTATACCAATGGAGAGTTAAATCCTCTTATGCATGAGCCACACATTTGGAAGGGGAGAATAGGAGTTGGTAGAATATTATGGGTTTAAAATGGTAGCTAGCTAATGTGCATTATAGAAAAAGAATTATGATGAATCTTGATAAAGGATTATAGGAGTTAGTGGCATAAGAAGAGACTAGGATAGCTCAAGGAGTGATGTTAGGAACCATAGGGAAGTGAAAACACATGAGGACCCCATCAATTTTGATCTATGTTCTATGCCACTTCTATCCTACAAAGGAAAAACAAGCTGGACATCTAGAACTGAGAAACCAAGTCTAAACCAACTAGGTTCCCCTACCATAGTGTGCTCTCATGCTTTTGAATCAAATGAAGTACACATAAAATTAAGATATAGATAGTTTGAAATTAGAAACTGAATCGATAAGGGATACTAAAATTGAGCCTTTTGATGCTCATTTAGACTTAACACTATCTTTCCCTCTTTAAGGGAATTCTATGGCACAACTTTGGATGCCTAGTGGACCAAGCCTACAAGGATAAAATACATACCCTAATTTGATTAATTAACCATCTACCACACCTCACATCACAAGCACTATTGCTGGAGGTGATGGAGGTGGACTAGGAGCTAGTACAGGAGGTAGTGGACTTCCTCCTCAAGGGGACAAGGCTGAAGGTTCCCAACAACTAACCTCTCAATCATATCAACCAACTAAAGTGTATTATGAGATGACACTACACTTACCATAGTATCAAGATATGGAGAATGCAGTTGAGCACATCCATAAATGTGAACTAATTTGGAGGGTGCAAGGCATTACATCCTTTAAGCGTAAGGCCACATAGTTTGAAACTTTGATTTTGAAGCGCATACATAAATGGTATCAAAATTTTGACCCTTAATAAGTGGTTTTCAACTATGACCAACTAAAGGAAACCTTCCTTTAGGAGTTTGACATTCCTAAATTTGAGCAATAGAGCATAGCAATGTTAAAGGATATAAATCAAGGAATCACTAAAAGTGTGTATGAGTATGACACAAGGTTTAAAATTTTTTTGTCTAAATTATCATTTGAAATTAATGCTACTCAACATACACAATGGTTTATGGGAGGATTTTTACTACCTTTTTATTGAATCTTGTCACAGAGGACCTTCACTAGTCTACACAAGGCTTTGGAAGTTGCTCTCTGCACTGAGGTAGTTAGAAGTATTGATCTTGGGATCAGTCCCTTTATGGAGGCCCAAATAGCCTTGATGGAATTTCAATTTGAAAATTTGATGGCCAATAATGCACATGAAAAATGAAATGGTGTTTGGTGTATAGACTACAAATTTGAAGGGCATACATGGAGCAACTATCCACATAAGAACATACACACAGTACTTAAACAAACATGTGAAATATATCTAAAGAAAATGATGTATAATCCTATCCTCTTTTGTAGTGAGTTACACACACTAAGGTGTCTAACTATTTCTAAATCTGTGATGCTTATACTCATGACACTAATGACTATCATTTGATTAGTGACATCCATGAACCTTGAGTGTGCGACATGATCCGAACCTTAGTAGCCAATACTCAAGATAATGATGGATATCATGGATGAAGAAGAGGGTGAGGATGAGGAGGTGTTTTTTTCCCACCCAAAACCTATTAAAAATGTGGGTCTCTAGACCACTATCAAAGGGATTACCCAGATTATCCAACATGTGCTTTCTGTAAAAAGGACCATTGACTAGAAGAGTGTCTTGACTTATATACATCTATCACTACAGAAAAAAATGAAAAGGGTAATAGTATGATTCAAATTGATAAATCATAGTGGTGTACACACCCAATCATCCTTATAATTCAATAGGTAAACATTATCACTTGCAGTGAGGGATAGACCCAATCAATAGCTAATCCTATGAAGAAAGTGAAATGGTAAGAACCATGAGCTAGAAAGTATCCTAATGTTTAGCAACAAAAGGATATCCTCCAAGATATGATGTCACTCATATGATAACTTTAGGAAAATATTCAGTTCCTCAAAGATAAATATGTAACACAATGTGTTGCTATGCAAAGGGAAGCTAAACCTTGACATGTGGCACGGGATGACTTTCAAAACTATGCAAGCATATACCGGATAAGGATATTATCCCACAAATTAGCATTTGGATTAAGAGTCAATCCTGAATACTAAATGAAGTTCATCCTCACATCATTAAGCAAAGTTAAGATCACTATTTAAATCATGCTCGGTGATAGGGCACTCTTAGTTCCTCTACTTCCTCAAAAGATATAGAAATATTGGTTAATACTGCCATTGATGGATAGGTAATCCGAGACATACTAGTATATACTGGTGTAGAAGTAAATGTACTTACCAATGATGTTTGGTGCAAGATGTCTAGTCTAACATTACAGCCTTCATGTCATGTCTTATTTATGGTAAATAAGACTCATGTGCTACCTATTGGGGTCCTCAAGAATGTAATGATTGACATACTTGGAGTACTATTCAAAGTAGATTTTGAGGTTCTAGAGCTAGCTAAAGTTGATGATTACCCAAATATATTGAGAATAAATTGATGCTATGAGAATAATGCAAACTTAAGGTTTAAGAAGTGTTACATTAGTTTTGAAAACATTGGTTAGTGGGTTGTAATACCACTAGATCAAGCACAAGGGCCCTCTTATATAGAGCCTAGCCATGTTGATGAAGATATAAACCATATCTATAATGTTATAATAAGGAATTATGAACAAAGAGATATCACTCTAGATGGTGTTCTTTGATGGTTAAACACTCAGTCCATCTCTGACATTACAAGCAATGCATGTAATTGTTGGGCTCAAGATGACTATGAATTCACTGGTAGAGTATGCAGTACCATCAACAACCAAGATAATGTGTCATGCTAGTTTAATAAATGACATAGGTTCATTCAAATTATCACTAGCCAATTAATGAGGGGACCTATCATACAAACACCATCAATCCAAGGTTTTATGGGTAGATGGAAGTTTGAGACTTCATTCAACACTTTGAAGAGTTTTACCACATTGATGAAGATCATCTTTGATCTTTGGTTCATATCTTTGATGGCACAGCTACACGATGATGGTGAACCTATTATGAATAAATCCTCTAGTGGGATTAGGTATTCTCAACCTTACACCACTAGTTCCATCATGATAACAAAGTAAAGGGAGCAGTCAGTTACAACAGAGTATAAGCCCCTGAGCCCCACATCGAAGCTTGTGAAATAATGTGGTGAAATGATGAGTCCTACTTACCAAAATATTTATGGTTACATGTATCTTATGGAAATTTATGTGCTTGAGAATGAACATGGTACGTTCATGAAGAGCAACATATGGGTACCATGTTTTAGCATACGTTGAAGGAGAACATGAACTCAACACTATCCTATTCTTCACCAAGAATGGATTTGTGCCTCACCCTCCAAGCCATGCATGAAGTAGTAGTAGGTGACCCATGTCCCATGGAAGAATGTCTAAGGATTATCCATCAAGACCCTAAGGATCCCCTACACTTATTCTATGAACCATCGATATACCATAAACTTGCACCCATGTCAGTTCTCGATCTGAACTAATGTGAAGAAATTCATCTGGGAAACAAAAGCTCATATTACAAGTGGAAGAACATGAAGGATCCACTCCACTCGACCCATTGTCCAACCATTTAGATATTCCTATAGATGTTGGCACATGAAATATTCAAGACACAGGTGCTGATATGGACAACCCCTACCATAGACATATTTAGACTATTCAGTGCAACATTGACTCTAAACAAGAACCAAAGCTAGATACAGTAGGAAATCATTGGACTGACACAAAGATTTCAAAAATATTTAAATTGCTAAAATAATATCAAGATGTCTTCCCAAAGAACTATAGTGAAATTAAGGGAGTCCACCCATCCTTGGGTAAGATACATATCAAGCTAGTTGACGGTGCTCGACCAGTGAAAAAATGCACATATGGGATGAATACTAATCTCTGTATGTGCATTAAGGAGGAGATTGATAGTATGATATGCATCAAACTAATCACCCATTTATGAATTTGAGTGGGTTAGTCTCATGGTGATTAGTATAAAAAGGATGGATGCATCTGTATCTATGTGGACTACCGAGTGCTCAATGCATCCTATGTAATAGATCCCTTTCTAATGCCATTCACAGAAGAAATCCTTGAAGGTATTGCTGGTTGTGAAGTGTACTCCTTCATAGATGAATTTTTAGGGTACCATCAGGTCTAAATAGATGAATAATACTAGCTTAAGACAACCTTCACCATTGAATGTGGACCATTTTCCTATATTGTTATGCCCTTCATGTTGAAAATGCCCTAACAATGTTTTCATGAATAATAGTTGAAGCCTTTAAGGACTTCATCCATAAGTTCCTCCAAGTCTATTTGGATGATTGGATAGTATATGGTTTGGTCAAGGACCATTGTGCTAACCTCAGGGTTATGCTTGAGCGCTATTGGGTCTTACAAATCTTATAAAACTTAAAGAAGTGCCTATTTGTGACACCTTTTGGTGTGTTCCTAGGGCATATTATTTATAAGGAAAGACTCCTCATAGACATAGAAAAGGTATATGTTATTATTTACCTTCTAATGCCCAAAAATCAACATGACGTCTATGCCTTTCTAGGTCACACAGGTTATTATAGAAAGTTCATTAGTGGTTATGCAAATATTACTGCACCTCTGAAAGAAATTCTAAAGTAGAATGAGCGTTTCATATGGAATTACTCTTATAAGGAGGCCTTTAAAACACTCAAAGAAAATATGATCACTACTCCTATTCTCCAATTCCTCGATTGGACAAAGCCATTTCATATCCATGTTGATGCATCTGGCATGGACATTGGTGTAATATTTGCATAACCAGGTGAAGGTCTCCTAGATTACCCAATCTACTTTGCTAGCAAGAAGCTCACACAAGCTGAAAGAAATTATACCACTACAAATCACAAAGTATTGTCAATGGTCTGTACATTACAAAAGTTTCGATAGTACCTATTAGCCACTCCTTTTATTTTCTATACATATCATAAGGATTTGAAGTACCTTGTCAATAAACCTATACTATATGGATGGATTTGTCATTGGATTGTTTTATTTCAAGAATTTCAATTTTTAGTTATGGTGAAACCTAGGAAGGCTAATTATGGACCTGACCACCTATCAAGAATTGAGAATTGAGAACCACCATGCATCATAGAGGATAATCTTCCTGATGTACAATTTTTTTGTGTTACATGGGTGCTTGAAAAATTTGAAGACATTACGATGTTCTTGACCATTAGTTCTATGCCTAACTATCTCAACTCGTAAGCCAAAAATTAACTCATAGTTCATGCTATACCTTTTCAACTTATAACAGGTGATCTTTACAAAATGGGCTATGACAAAGTTATTCGATGTTGTGTCATGTAATAGCCTTGAGGTACTTCACAAAGTTCATGAAGGTATTGCTGGTAGACACTATGCTAGAGAGGCTACCACGTGGAAGGTTTTGCTAGTGGATTATGGTGGCCAACTCTCTTCCATGATGCTAAATAATATGTTAAGCAATGTGACATATGTCAATGTGTAGGCAAACCTAATCAAGGAGATTCTATGCCTCTATGACCCATCCCTTCTCAAGAACCTTTTGAAAAAAGAGCTATTGATTTTTTTACTCCCATCACTCTAGTATGATGACAGATAGATTCTTGATACATCATTGTAGTAACTGATTATCTTATGTAATGGGTTGAAGCTGCATTGACAAGGAATTTTACTTTTACTACTACTACAAGGTGAGTCATAGCTAGTAAGCATAAAAAATAACTAATGAACTAGTTATAAGTACATAAAAACCTAATATTTTATTCAACCAATTGATTATAAACAAGTGAACTCTCAATTCATGCAAAACATAAAAACACATTGTCATATTCTCTTAGTCATGTTTACATACCCTCATAAAACTCTAATAAGTATATTTATTTAATGTAGTTTATACCCATGTACACACCCTGAGGTACTATTATACACTATAAGACATATTACACCCATGTTCTGACAAGCTCTCTTATCAATAACCATAAATGTATAACTTGGTATAATGCCAAATTCTATATGATGGGTTTTAAACATCAAGTAATTCCATTATCCCACATGGTTATCTCATAATAAAAAAATTATTGTATTTACCTAAGGTACTATTACCTCTTACTAAAATTGTTTGTATGTCATTTCCACCAATAATTGCCAATCAACTATCAATGACACCATATATGTGGAATAATCTATTTGGTTTTTAGGTAAAACAAGTATGGCTTATAACGTATATTGACATCACCTATGTATATTGAATAGTTCCCCATGAGTTATACCATCATTCTATATTAAGAATCAATAGATTAAGTACTCACACTATATATAATCGATGTTGTATAGATAATTCTGCACTTAAGGGTAACATCTATATGCTTAAGAAATAGTGCAAATTATTTCAACTATATTATTATTAATAGTATGCTACATGTAGGTCATTATATATATAAGAGTAATAACATCTTGTATGTAATAAAAAATGCATCATGTCTATAAATCAATCTTGGCTTGGAGAGGATAGAACATACCTACACTTCCAATTGAGAATACATTTGTTAAGTGGGGGCATGACCAATATGGAGATCCATTAGCCTGATTAGGGGATCACTTGTCACAATACACCATGCTAGGAAGGGTTCTAAAGCCTACAGTTTAACACAATCACGTAACAAATCTAAAAGAGTCCTAGGTTTAATTTTCACTTTATTCTAATAACAAGAAAGTAAATCTAATCTAGTGCACACCAAAGCTTGTGGCACAATGTGGGGGTTAGAAACAAAACAAACTAAACTAAACATGCATAGAATACATAGACTCACGTCAATGTATATATAATCCTAATACATGGAAGAAATAAGTACAACTACATTATTTATCTACTCTTACAAAGGAGAAAAAAAGTTAGGAATACTTACCTTGAGGATGAACCCACCAAGCCTCAATATCTCCCTTGGCCAAGGTGCTTTACAAGATATTGTTGTGGTATGTAAGGATAACAAAGACAAATCATCTCTAGGCTACACAACCTATCTATGTATCCAAAATACTTCTCCACAAGACAATATCCATATCTCCAAAGAAAGTATGGAACCCTAAGCTTTATTCCTCAAGTAGAATGGTCAACAAGCATATGTTTGTTCAAACTTATTATTCTTTTCTTCTCTTCTCAAAAATGATTGGAAATGAAATTGTATATATAGACAGATCTTGCCCTAAATCCTTCTGAATATGTCAGCTATACAGGGTCAACCTAGTTGACCCTGTATGTTTTTAGGACATAATTTACTAGTTCTTAAGCTAGGTCAGTCAAAGGGCTAACAAATTTCCTAATGAAAAATACCCCTAAGTAGTACAAGGTCAACCCAATCGACCATGTATAGTAATTATACACTAAAAACTGTACAAGGTCGACCCAGTCGACCTAATACAGTCAACTAGTTGAAAGCAGGTCAAGGCAAGAGCAAGGAGGATAATACATGATAAATGACTAGAATGGGTATGACTGAGAAGAATAAGCTTAGGGTAAATAGTTTTAGGAGATGAGTGTGTAGATGGAAAGTGGTAAAAATAGACAACAATCTTATGAAACACCAATGGTCTGCCCACCCCTTTCTCGATGTACCCCTTAAGACATGCACTTAGAGAGATTGAGACTCGATGGGTTCCTCAAAGATACAAAGTATCTGTAATCGATAAAAGTTTGAAAATATTATGTGTATATATATGCCCCACTCAAAGCTCATCATGTGTCACATAAGTGCAATATGGGATGGTGCTTCATGAAATAGAACATGATAATAGACAATTTTGATGCTAAGTAAAGTGCAGTAAGCAACAAGTAAGATAAATAAAAGGATAAAATTGAAAAACACATAACTTTACTTACCTTAGTTCTATAGATAAAGAAGTAGACTACAAGAGATGTGAAGGTGTCCAATGTGAAGAACACTAGGTGAACCTATAAAAGTTAGTGCAAAAAATAGACATTTTTTTTTTGAAAATAGACACATAATAGTAGAAAATATTCTCTATGTCATCATGAATCCAATACATTTTATGGTTTAAAAAATAGATGAATAAAAACAAAGATATAGACAAAATAAGGAATCTACAAGAAAATAATTGAAGAATTTGAATTTTGAAAAGTGTTTTTAAATAGGGGGAACGAGAAATCATTTGGTTATTTTGACTTGTGAAGGAGATAAAAAGGAGCTCTAGAGGCCAAATGAGCTAGGATGGCGAGGAGATGATAGGTTAGATGAGGAGGGGTTCCAAGAGCGGCAATGGGTGCACTACAAGTATGTAACTATGAATCTTAAGCCAATTTTTGAGTATTTTGTTGAATTTAGTGTATTTTTAGAAGAAAATAATTTTTAACATTTCTAGATGTCAGAATTAAGAAAAATTAAATCCTATAAGTAGGAAAAACTAATTAGGCAAATGGGTTTGAAGGAATTAGGAAGAAAACTACAATATGACACTTTTTTTGGAAAATGCAAGGGGTCACCAACTAAAAACAACTGGGTCAACTCAGTTGACCTAGTAGGCTAAAAATAGGCAAAATCCACACTGCTGCCCTAGTAGGTATGTGTTGACCCTATACATTTTATAGACTGTCGACTTAGTACAATTTACCAATTGATTCAAAAAGTCTAGAATGACAATGCAGTACTAGGGAGGGAAAAATAAGAGGGTTGACTTAGATTTTTAAATCAACTATGCTAGAAATAGGGAAATTTTGGTCAAACTACATTGACCAAAGAACCATAATTATATATAAATGCATGCAAAAGGTTGAAAGAAGGCTAGAATGGACCGAAATAACCAAGGGCAAAAAGGACTGAATAGGCTACAAATAGGTAAAAATGAATGAATTAAAGTAATTTAGGCTTGTTTTTATTAAAATTGTAAAAGGAATGTATTATGAGTATACATGACATGGAGGATTTAATACTTCTTTTTTTGTTTCTTAGTTTTAGGGATGACCCAAGTTCTAGAGATTGGTAGACGTGTCTTGGCTACTAGATCTACTAGAGCATTTGACCATAGGAAATAGAGTTATAGTAGTAGTTGTAGGCTGAGGAGAGATAGCTAACATGTGTAAGATTCCACTGAGCATGGATCTATTAGTCATGTTCCTTAGATGTTGGGAATGATTGACTAATATCCTCAAATGGGAGGTGGATGGGGATGTGGTAGAGGAGAGAGCTACACATCTAGCTATAGTGATGTAGATGACACAAGCATATATGATGATGCAGACCCAATTGATGTAGGCACATACAACAACCCAAACTGAGTTGGCACATGCACATGTGTAGATAGCACACCTATGGGGATAAGTAGAGGGACTGAGATCTTAGATGGCCTCCTTACAATGTACTATTCAGAGGAGTCAGATTGAGGCCTTAGAAGACAACATGGCTAGGCCAAAAAATAGATAGGATGGAACCCAACCATAAAGCTAGAACATTGTATATAGTTGTACTTGTTGTATCAAAACTCATGAGATGTATATATGATGTATCATTTTGGCATATTGATGTTGATTGTGTATGTTATCATTATCCTAGTTTTGGTTATGGAAGCTTTGGATATATTTCTTTCTAGCACATGTATTTAGTTTTTGTTGTATATGCTATAGGAAATATATGAGATGTGGTTTCTTTTCTAGCATTATGTAGGACACATGCATGGTTAAAAAGAAATAGGCAAACAGACTTAGAAAAATATAATCAATAAAAAATGTACTACACACTATTTTAAGTTGGGAAATGTGTAATAACAAGAAAATGACTAAGTATAAAGAACCAAAGGATGGCAAGACAAGATGGTAAAAAGAAATTTGTTTTTAAACCAAAGTGAAAGATTTTTGCACCAAATTAAAACAAGTAAATCACATTAGGAAGTATGAAAACAAAGTAAAAAAAAAGTTATGTAAAAGGGCACAAATGGTATAATTTTTTTTTAATTAAGTCAATCAATTATACTAAATCATGTTGGGAAGTATAAGAGAAAAACAAAATTGGCAAAAGATTGGTCTTAAATTTATCACACTAATTCAAGCTAGGAAGTATGAAAAATTCAAGAAATGGTTGAATTATTACACGCACTTGGAAAATAATAAGATAAAAGTGAAAGAGAAATGAAGTAAGCATAAAACATACTAAATCAAGCTGGGAAGCATGTCAATGACATGTAAATTCATAATCAATCACATATTATCTCATATTTGACACATGCAATTTTATTTGTGACTTGTAATATTAGAAAATTTTGTGAGGAATGTTGGGTCCTATCTACAGTCTTACACTAAAAATCACAAATAGAATACTAGTAGGGTGGAAAAATCAAGACAAATTGAGTAATAAAGGATGTGGGTAATAGAAAGGAAAAAGGTGGTAATTTGTGAGGATAGTCGAGTCCTAGCTATAGTCTTACAATGCAACTCACAAATTAAATCCCAAGGGGAGTGATCAGTAGACAAAATGATATTTTTTAAGAGGAAGTATGAGGGATATAAGGAATTAAAAAGGAAGTGTAAAAATCTAGACTTAGGCATCTTATAAGAAGACCTTAGGAGGCAAGAGGCATACTAAGGACATGAGAAGGCACTAAGTGATTAATGACCGTCAATGTATAAAGGAAACTTGTTCGCTATAGACACAAAGCTTTGTAGGTAGATAAGTGTGTTACTAAGATCAACTCGTGAAGGTAGATTGTTACAAGAAAAAGGTAAAATGGACATACCTTCCCATGATGTGTTCCCCATTCCTCATGACCCCTTATAAAGCTATCAATTTAATGCAAAGATTGGGTATTTGCATGAGAAGGTAGGTAGCACTAAAATATTTTTTATTCTCTTTTACTAATCTGTTGGCCTACCACACCTCAACGGACCTCAGCTCTCCGCGAAGCTGACTATGGAGTTTGAGCTTCGACTAGAAGGAGATGTGCTTTAAATCATGTCTTTTAGTGTGATTTAACTTTTAAGTATATTTTTTCTATTTGTAAAATGATTTAGCTTTTAAATTTTTATGGATTTTTAATATTCCTCCTCTTTACGGATTTGGAATGACCAATCATGAGAGATGTAGTGATACACACGAATAAGCTTTAGGCTAAGGTTAAAGGAAGCTAAGTAACCAAAGATAAAGACTGACTAGGACACTTATGATCAATAATGAACTAACATGTGATCTCAATTATTGACCTTGTATATGCTTAGTTTGCAAAAAAGGAAGAAGAGAAAAAGGAAATCCAAAGTGGACCAGTAAAAGGAAAGTATAATGAGATGCATTGTTTGCTAATTGATCACATGGTAAAAGGAGACAAAGACCAAAGGGAATAGGGTTTATATAACTAAGTCATAATTACAATTATCTATGAAAAATAGAGATAAGAAAGCAAACAATCATGAAGACACAAGAAGAGAGTTTTGATAAAAAATCAAGAAAGAAAGAGAAATCAATGATAAAGAAAGACAATCATATGAAAATATAAATGATGATATAAGCAAGATATGGTACCAAATAGTAAAGAATCACCATATAAGAAAAATATGAATTTGACACAACATCAAATGATATAAAAGATAGATAACAATAGAATTGGAGTACACATCCAATCAAAATGAAAATGTAAAGGCACCATGCATGTGATCATAAGTACTGATACATCTGCCCACACACATTATCCAATACATCAGATAAATCTCTTTGAATATGGATACAAACTACTTCTAATGTCTTATCAATCTTCAATGAAAAATGGGAAAAGACTTCTCATCTAATCTTCTTAATTGAAAAAGTAAGAATAATCAATGGATTGTGCTGAGGAAGATTAGGCAAGGGATGCTCAAGAGAATGCATGGGAGTGGGATCAATGGGAGATGCATGAATCACCAGTAGAGAAGGATCCACAGGTGAGGGACTAACAGGTGGATAAGGATCCACAGGTGAGGGAAGGTCCATAGGTGAAAGAATCATATGTGGAGGCACAGAAGGTGATGAAGGGACAATAGAAGGGGATGAAACCACTAGAGGTGGAGCCATAGGAGAAGAAGGAGAAGCCTTCTTACAAGGATGACCTATGGGAGGAATGGAAGAATGTCCAAGAATAAATATAAGGTGGTCCTTAAGGTGTTGTTGAAGGATGCAATAATGATCAGTATGATGGGTGACATATTGGTGCCATAGAAAATACACCTCACCATACTTAGGTATATATTTAGGTAGAACCTTCAAAGGAGGTGTGGATTTGTCTGAGGCAGGAAATAAAAGACATAAAGTATCAATCTATTGTTATAACTTATGAAAATGGGTAGAAGAATGATTATCTATCCCACAAAAAAATAGATACACTTGTGAGTGGTCTTAGGAGAAGCACTCTCAAAAGGAGGTATAATAAGACTGGAAGAATCCAGAGAGGACTCATCGGCTCATTTGGTGGGAAAGAGAGCCATCTTAGGCAAGGGAAGCAAACCATCACCAATGGAAGGTGGTAATGGAGGAGGATTAGAACTAGGCTCAATGGAAGGAGCAATGGGATAAGAAGTAGAGGTAGGCTTAGCAAGAGACAGAGCAAGAACATGCTTAACTATAGGAGGAGAAACAATGGGCTCAACTATAGTAAGAGAAAAAATAGGATCTGATAAGGGATCTATTGAGGGAGGAGTGGGATATATAGAAGGTCTAAGAAGGGTCACACTAATCTCAGGAGTAAACCAACTATGGTGATCTAGGATCTATCAAAATGGTAAGGTCCAGTCATAGCATGATCCATGAGTATACTCCTATGAGGCTCCTCAAAAATTGAAGGTGTTGGAACCATCTCTAGCCTATGATAAAGAGGAAAAATATTAATATTAGGAATTTTATATGAAGGGAGATGGGAAGATACATGAAAAGACTCAAGTAAAGGAGAATGATAATGGACAATCTCGACATCACGGGCTTGTACAAGATTACCTAAAAATGGATCATCTAAGGAATAACCATCATCATAATCTAGGGTATGAAGATCAATGACACAAGTAGGGATGACCTTGTCACCGAAGGAAGTGTGGTGAACAGAATGTTGAGTCTTGGTCAAGACTATGAAATTGTCATCATAAGGAGGCTTATGAGAATGAGGATAAAAGGAAGTAGGAAGCTACAAGATGAGATGAGGTGAGAGAATGAAAGTTTTGATATTTAGGTTAATCTCATTGGGCTCATCATCATAAAAATTTAAGAGGTTAGGAGGAATTTTCCCAATGAGTTTGGGATGCCAATTGTAACCTTAGTTTGAATTAATGAGAAAATTAAGATGCTGACATTCATGAAATAGAATGTTGGGCAAAGGTTCAATAGTAGGAATCTTGAAGACACCACGGTCTTGGAATTGTTCAAAATTCCAAGGGTTAGTGTCACCTTGAATCTTGTAAATGTATCCATTATGAGGGAATTTAATGCATTGGCAGGCAAAAGAAGGAACGACTCTCATACGGTGAGTCCACAACCTACCAAGAAAGATGTTATAAGAAAGGGTAAAGTTAAAGATCACCACCTTCACATGAATGATGACAAGTGGGATAGTAATGGGAAGCCACACAAAACCTAGAGGAGGAATTTGACTTCTATCATATCATGGACAGGTGTTTCATGTAGACTTAAGATTGCATTTTGAATACCCAAGGGTCTTAATAAAGTCAAAAGAGGGAATGCAGGGGCCAAAACACTCATTAATCAATAAATGTTGAACTTGGATATCACCTATTCAAACACTAATGAATAAGGGAGGATCATCCGCATAAAGCAAAATCTCATCAGGAATCATAGAAGCTAAATAAAATTTTAAGGAAAGAGAAGTGTCCATAGTCTCATCAATGTTGATAAACATATCTTCACATTATTGTAATATACTATCCTCATATCCAGATAAGGCTGCCTCCCATCTTGTTAGGGGAGGACAAGGGACATTGATCTCTAATAATAGTTGCATAAAACAATTTTTATGACATGGAGAAGTCCTCATAAGCTCAAGGAATAAAATTTGGGATGGAAGATTAGTGAGCTCCACGATAGGATCCCACTCATCATAACCCATACAAAGGTTGTTATATATAGGTGCATAATGATTAAGGAGGTCCTCAGAAGGAGGAGCTGAAGTACATTGAAAATTATGGAGGTAAGAAGAAGATGTTTTAGAATAAGGTTGTAAATCATGTTGTGATAATGAAGTAGCTGGTTCAAGTTGATTTTGAGAATTGGTAGAAGAAGTGTTAGGTAGAAATTTGAGTATCATTAATGTTAGAAGATGATGAAAGAGTGGTAGAAATATAAATGGAAGTGTTATCTAAGGGAGAATCAGAAACTGGATTGTCAAAAGTAATAAGGTCATATTTCCCCAACTCATTAAATGAGTTGGAGAAGAATCCTAGATAACATGATATGTTCTAGATGGAGTGTAGATAGGTTGAGAGTTGATAAAAGCAACCACCCTTTATATATTAGTCATGTTAACCACATTCTCTTTAGAAATTAGTTCAACAAGACTTTCTACATTATTGGTGGAAGGGATGGCTTTGTCTTGATTGTCTTGAATAGGTTGATGATTAGGAAGAGGGTCTTTGTAGATAGCCAAATTAACATTGGCTTGATTTAAGGCCTGAGATTTATCATGTGATTTATGGTATTTAAAATCAATTTCATAATATTGTTGATGCTTTTGAATGATATAATTGTGATCAAAATTAGGACCAAGAAGAAAATCCATAGCTAAATTATGAAGTTGTCTAAGGTCTCATGAGAATGACCGCAACTAGCATGAAACCAATAAAACTTGTTAAGATCATACTAGGATTTCATAAGATGAGTAGGGTCAAGATATTGTGGAAGAGGCCTATGTAAAAACTTAAAAAATTTAGTTGAGGATAGAGGTTTATGAACATTAATATTGTTTGGTGAAGATAAATGAGGATGGTATATTGTTGAGAAGGGGGAGCTAGTTCTGATGAAGGGGTAGGAATGACAACTTGAACATTGTGGATGGTGTCATAATAATATGTAACACCATCATTGGTAACATTACTATTTTTATTCTTAAGTAAGAGACAAAGACCCGTAGAAGGTTGGGGTGGATCAAATTGATGCATAAGGAAATCTTGTCATTTAGTTTGGTCTATAGCCTCCTCCAAGGTATGTGGAGAGAGAGTACAAACCTAATAATGAAGTTTAGGGAAAAGGGCATTGGTAAAGAGATGGAAAATATTGTCATTGGCCATGTTATGTTCACATTTATTTGAGAAAGTTTTCCACCTTTTAAAAAAGGCTTAAGTAGTTTCATTTTCAAGTTGTTTGCAATTTATGAAGTGGGTCAAAGTGTTTTCAAGAAGATCATTTTTTTAGAATTCTTGAACTAAAGCATTCACTAAATCCTCCAAAATAGTAATGGAATGAGTTATAAGTTGGTTGTACCAATCCAAACCATCACCTGTGAGAGTTTTGGCTAAGATTTTGGTAGCGACAAATGTGTCTAATTTAACCCAATCTTTATAAAGATTTTCGAATGTTTTAAGATGAAGGGTGGGATCCATTGATCCATTATAAGAAATTGTAGGTGTGATACCTCCAATATCAATGTTAGCAATTTGAGTTGTAAGAGGTTCATTTTGGAGATGCTTAATGGTTTTGTTGACCAAAAGAGGTTGAGGAATGAGATTACCTTGAGAATCTCAAAGAGGAGGAGGAGAACACTCTGGTTATGCATACCCCAAGCTATTGGTCGAGGATGAGATTGAAGATGAAGAAGATGGTTTTGCATTCTCATAATTTGATTTGTGTTATGAGCTTGAAAGGTATTCATTCGATTGAGTGTTTGTAACAATAGTTGATGTGTTTGATTAGCATTGTTAGAAGCATTAATGTTGGTGTTCGTGGCTTGGGTACCATTATTGGTGTTAGTAGGAGCTTGAGAGGAATTATGATAACGTGAGGCACTAGTGGAAAAATTTACTTGTGTAGTAAAATATGGACTAGTGAATGGTTGAGAAGAAGCACTAGTAGCATGATTACCTTGGGTAGCAAATGATGCACTAGTGGAAGGATTAAGGATAGTGGATCTTGTGAGAGTCCTACTAGATGTATAACCTACCATGTTAGTGGATATACTAGGCATGGAGGTGGAAGAAGTAAGAGAAGAAGAGGTCATGGTATGAGAATGAGTCAGAATCGAAGGAAGGTGCTGAGAATCAAATAAAGTGGTACCCCTAAATCTAGTTGAGAATGTAGGAGTAGGCGAATGAGGCTCTTCAACTTGACCACTAATCATAAGATTGTAGATGGTAGAAGGATCTTTTCCTCGATGTTGAGGAAATTTATAGATAAATAAGATCATTTCAAGGGTATACTCTAATTCAGGTTGGTATTCAAATGAAAAGAGAGGATTATGCTGTAAAGAGGTATTAAGAGGGGTCCCACAGTTCATTGTGCAAATGACAATATGAACATTACTAGCATCCAAGAGAGGAGTCCTACTTTGTCTATGGGAGACCTTATGAGGGTTGGTAAGATTTATCATGTGTTTTTATTTCAACTTAGTATTGTCATCAAGTAAAAATTCCATGATAAAGGAAAATAAAGAGAGATGAGAGTTCAAGGAAATAGGAAATGATAGAAATAGTACAGGGTCAACTTGGTCAATCTAACACAAAAATAGGGTCTGCAAATTGTAAATGGTCAATCCAGTATAGTGAATAGAGATTGGAAAATGAAGAAATAGGGTTTGTAAACTATACAGGGTTGACTATGTTGATCTAGTATAGTGAATAGGGGTTAGAAAAAGGTACAAGGTCGACCAGGTCGACCTAGTACATTAGATAGAGAAATTAAGAAACTTATGACAATTTATGAATTGAAGCAAGATAGCTTTTACAAGTAATTTGAAAAAAAATAGCTGAAAAAAATAGTCAATTGGATTAATGCTAGCCAATCCAATTGAAGCACACAACACAAAACCTTATACCAACACTGGTTAATGCAAGTTTTTATAATACAAAATACAATTGAGTAAAGAGCAAGAAATCAATATGAAAAGTAAAGATCTAACTAATTGGTCAACCTGAATGTTAATTAGATTATTAAAATATGATTTTAAATGTGATGAAAAGTTGGTTGTAAGTAAGGAGCTAGAATGGCAATCTAAGGATGGTTTCTGGCAGTTTGGCCTGAAAGAGACTATAGTGAAAATGATATAGGCTTAGTATTGGGGCCTAGCCGCTCATTTCACATACTGTAGTGATAAAGGTGTTGGGTGCTTAGACAGAATATACCATTAACATTCTTTATACTTGATCAAAACATCAACTTCCCTCTTGGTGATGAAATCTAAGCAAGTTGGTCTTGAGTAGATAAATGTTAAAATGCTTGTTTAGATAATATGATTTGGTTGTGTGTGTATAAAATAAAAAATAGTGAAACTAAGTGGTTAATTAAAAAACCACCTAATTAAGCTATGTGATCTATTCTAAGCATGCCAGCAACAAGAAAATAAAGTGTGAATTACTTACTAATATATAATGTTAATTCCAACTTTGAAATAAGGTACAATGTTGATATAGCCAACAATGTATGCATATAATACAAAATATGATTGAAAAGGTTGAATTTATACTCCAGAAGCAAATTTTAAAAATAAATAGGGTCGACAGAGTTGACCTAGTTATCCAGCCAACATACAAAACACAGAATTGGGTCGGTAGGGTTGATCCAATTGACGGTGTAAGGGTAGTTTTAAAGACTAAAAACTATGAAATGAAAGACTACAAAGAAAGAGATAGAGAGATAAAAAGGAACTTTGGTGGATTAGAGATGCAGAGAATGAAGATTGCTATTCAAGAATCTTGATATATGCTTAAATTTTTTGCAAACTGGGTCGATCAAGCTGTACATAAACTTGTTGCTAAGTGATTAAAATGTATAGGGTTGATTGGTTCAACCTAGTATGTTGAACTTGATGTTTAAAAAAGTACAAGGTTGATTGGGTCGATGTAGTAGTCTAGACTGGATGTCTAAAAAGATGAAACCCTGTACTAGGTTGATAGGGTTAATCCAATAGCTTATACTTGAAAACATGTACACAAAAGTTAGATACTAGGTCAACAGAGTCGATCCAATATAGAAAATATATGATAAAAATAATGATGAAAGAAATGAAATGAGATGAAAAAATCCTGCAAGAGTAAGTTTACATTAGATTCTCCAGAATATATGCAATCAGAAATGCATCATGTCTATAAGTCAATCCTAGCAAGGAGAAGATAAAGCATACCTACACTTTCGATTGGGAATGCATTTGTTAAGTGAGGGCATGACCAATATGAAGATCCATTAGAACTAATTAAGAGATCACTTGTCACAATACACTATGTTAGAAAGGGTTCCAAAGCCTACAACATAACACAATCACACAACCCTAAAAGAGTTCTAAGTTTAATGTTCACTCTATTCTAATAACAAGAAAGTAAATCTAATTTAGTGCACACCAAAGCTTGTGGCACAATGTGGGGGTTAGAAAAAAAACAAACTAAACTAAACATGCATAGAAGACATATACTCATGTCAATGTATACATAATCCTAATACATGAAAGAAAGAAGCACGACTGCATTATCTATCTACTCTTACAAAGGAAAAATAAAGTTAGGAATACTTACCTTGAAGATGAACACACCGAGCCTCAATCTCTCCCTTTACCAAGGTGTTTCACAAGAGATTGTTGTGGTATGTAAGGATAACAAAGACAAATCATCTCTAGGCTACACAACCTATCTATGCATCCAAAAGACATCTCCACAAGACAAGATCCATATCTCCAAAGAAAGTATGGAACCCTAAGCTTTATTCCTCAAGTAGAATGGTCAATAAGCATATGTTCATTCACAATTATTCTTATTCTCTTCTCTTATTGCAAATGGTTGAAATGAACTTGTATATATAGGTGGATCTTGCCCTAAATCCTTTCAAATATGTCATATGTACAAGGTTGACCTAGTCGACCCTGTATGTTTCTGAGAGATAATTCACTAGGTCCTAAGCTAGGTTGACTGAAGGGATAATAAAGATCCTAATGAAAAATACCCCTAAACAATACATTCGACCCTATATAGTAATCAAACGTTGAAAATTATACATGGTCAACTCAATCGACCTAGTACAGTCAACTGGTTGAAAGGGTGTCAAGGCAAGAGCAAGGAGGATAAAGCATGATAAATGACTAGAATGGGTAAGGCTGAGAAGAATAAGCTTAGGGTAAATGGTTTTAGGAGATGAGTATCTAGATGGCAAGTTAAAAAATGGACAACAATCTTACAAAACACTAATGGTCTGCCCACCCCTTTCTCGGTGCACCCCTTAAGACATGCACTTAGAGAGATTGAGACTCGATGGGTTCCTACAAAATACAAAGTGTCAGTAATTGATAAAAGTTTGAAAATATTATGTGTATACACATCTTTCACCACATATAACTATTCAATTTGAATTGTTATTCACACATATCTACTTACTATTTATGGACTATGAATCATACATGGATTATGATTCTATGAGAGATTGTTATAAAGTTGATGGTACAACATTGTATATATATATATATATATATATATATATATATATATATATATATATATATATATATATATATATATATATGGGTTTTATGAATCGCTATTATACTAGGTCTGTATAAATCAATGTCATAATATTTGTAACATCGATCCAGGTAAATAATTTGACATGTGTAATTCCAACATGGAATAAGCAAAATATAAATAATAATACCACACAAAATCTGGTCTAAGTGATTTTATGATTGTGATAATCTAATCTAATTCTTGGTGGGTATAATATATGCAATGTCCATATACTATCCAGTATACGTGCAATTTTCTATTTGAGTCTATTTTTTATACATGTAATCTTATCTTCTTTTCTTTCTCAAGAGTCTAAATATGTATTTACATATGCTTTTATTAGAAAAACTACAGATCGCCCACTTGGAACGACTTACCAACGTCTCCAAACTAGTTGACGCCTCAGCTATTTCAGTGATCCTATGCTTTACAAGGGTAAAAATAAATAAATGAATAAATTGACTTCAATACCCCTCAGGGGTCATAGGCATTAGAAGTTTGACCTTCCTTTTCTTTGCAATAAGTCGATGCCTTTAACATGCAATAGGCTTTTAACAACAAATATGATAAAATATGCATATTGTAAATAAAATATCCAACGCAATAACCTGCTCTTTTTTTTTGAAATTAGAAACATTCTTAATCAGATCGTTGGGTTTGTTATAAAATTATGTCTTAACAATTGCACCCAAAAAGTAATGGTAGATTATCATGCACTAAATCAAAGTCTAGGTTTTATTTAGAATGTTTATGTGAAAGATGTAGATCGCCGTCTAAAATGATCTGAGCTATGGCTCGAACTGCCAATGTTTTTAAAGGCTCAAAAAATTGTATCCTTAATGCGTTTAATATTATTCTATGGTTAACAAGCTGACCCTACATATCATATACCTACATTTTCAATCGCTGTATAATTCCCTTACACAGGCCATGCTGGTTTTGAACAACTCAAATTATATATATATATATATATATTCCTACACCTGGTCTTATGCTACGGTGGATCGTTGAAATTTACTATGGTTTGCTACCTCTTGGACTTTGACAATTTATTAAGATCCATGCCTATTTATAGTGTTAATTTTTATTCATCTAACTTTGAATATGTGTCTTTTATTGTGCAAAAGCATATCAATTAACAGGTCAACATGTTTATACAGTTCTCCATTCCTATACAAACAATTTGCTTTTAAGAAAATAAACTCAACAAAAATTCAGAATAATGCCTACCGAGTAAGCTATCTTGAAACTCGCTCCCATCTATGGTCCTCATGTGCTTCACTTTTTTTTTCCCTTCAATTCTCTCTTTCAATGCATAGGGTATCCAAATTCTCTTCCATTCTTTCTCTTAAATAGAAGATAGATGTTAAATTCTTTTTATTTTTTTTATTTTTTAAATTTTAAATTTTTATTTTTTTTAATTAATTTATTTTTTTTCTAATTTTCATTCTTTTTATTTTTAAACAATTCTTTTTTTATATTTTAATATGAAATCTCAATTTCATATTAAATTTAATTTAACATTTAATTATGTTTTAGCAATTTAATGGTAAAATCATAAATAATAATACGTATTAAATTTTACTTTTATTAATTTTTTCTTTATGCATATCAATGACACATTAAGCTAAACACATAAGGGAATTCATTCCTATAATTCAACTACTCAAATAAACATAGAAAATAACAATTTTAAATAAACACCAAAATAATTATTTTTAAATTATATTTTCTACCATGATTAACTATTTTGGTATGTGCAGGGATTTTTGAGCTCTTTGTCGACCTGTAATGTTTCCATATACAATATACTCTCTGATGATTCTCTCTCTCCGATATGCTGAAGGGATGAATTCCCCTGCATCCACATCACAACATATAGATTATTAGATCATATCACATGATAATCATAAAATAATAATATACAACTGAATCAATACATTAATATAATTAAAATATAAATACATACATAAACCAATTCATAATAAGCAATCATGTATTATCATTTAACTAAATAACATTCTATTATCTCAAAATAGTTTAAATATCTAGCTTAGTCATAAATATAATCAAATATGAATTTGTAAATGGTTCAGCATGACCTGAAACTGTGTAGATAATGTCTTTGGTCTCACTGTAATATCCAATGTGGTTGATGTCAAAGTCTATCTAGAAATGCCATCAAACCCTCAAATGTTATTGTATGTTTTTCTGAATAGATTCTATATCAACCCCCATGATTTGAAAAAATGCAAGGTTACATATATTGAGTCCTGAATCACTGTCGATGAGAACTCGTTTAATAGTTGTGTTGTTGATTTGAGCTTGAATAAAAAGTGGCAAGTTTTGATCAATGAATGATTGTGAAGGTAAATCCTCATTAGAAAAAGATATCACATCCTCCACATCTTTGATAGTATTCATGATAGATGCAAAATAAGATGGCTCAGTATCACGAGGCAGATATGTGTGATTAAGTGTTTGAAACAAAATATCTTTGAAGATTATTGTTTATGAAGTAATTTTAAGATATATATTTTAGTGGGTGTATTCCTTAATTGATCCATAATATCAAATTCTCTTTGTTGATATCTGGATGTTGTTGTAGTGTGCTAGGGATGAGGAGGGATGGTCAAGTTACACTACTCATGTATAGGTTGAGGAGTCACCCTATTTTGCCTAATGACAGTTCAAACCATGGGATCTACTATTTCCCAGGGGCAAGTAGTAGAGGCAGGGTGGGAATGTAGATAATCAAGTGGTCTAGGTGGAGGTGAAATAAAAAGAGTCCTTTGATCCCTCTGTCATCTAGTATTAACTGGAGGTAGCTTAAAGTGAGCCACATAGTAATGATCCATAGAAAAATGAGGCTCACATGATGGAGGACCAATATGTGAAACAAGCTTACCTCGAACTGAATCCATGATAGGAGTAACATACATGTGTACATTTTTACAAATAGTTGGCAATAAACATGCTAAGAAAAGTGCTGAGATTTGTACCAGGAAATGAAAAATGGCTTCCGTCATGATAATCATGGTAACAAGATTTAAATTGAGACTTAGTGATGGTTGGAAATGTGAACCCTAGGGTTATCTAGGGTTAGAGTTTTTGAAGCTAGGGTTTATTTGCACAAATTTAAATTATTTATGTAAAATAAATTGAAACCCTAATGCAAAATTTATTTTAATTAGCTAGGTTGTCTAAAAAAATTAAAAAATCAAAAGGATTCAAACCTAATTTTATTACAATTTTTTTGGATGAATGCAAGTTAGGGTTTGAAGTAATGTTTGAAGTAAGATGGTTCACCAAATGATTTAACTTTTTTGATTTTTACAATGAAAATCCTATGTTTAGATTAAAGGGATGAGATGTATAAATAAATTATAAATATGAAATAATAAAGTACTAATTTTTTATGACCTTTGACCTTATTTGACTTTCTAAAAATAGTGATAAATAGGGTTAAATAGAGGCTTATTTAAAAAATGACTATTGTGGATGATCTAGGTTCTGAAAGTTGAGATATAGGTAGTAGTCTATGTCATCAACAAGGTTCTAGTGTTCGTATGCTCATTGGACAATAGAGCCTAGTATGGATAGTAGTACCATCTATGTGTAGTGTCCTTAATGTGGTGTTAATGTCTCTTTTACGAGATTGTTCCTATTTTCTAAGAGCACCTATGCCTATGTTTATATGTCTTGCTCCTACGTGATTGAAACCTGTAGTTCTATGTTATGCTTGAAAAACCTAATTTAATGTGCAAACCTTAATCTCCTTACAAATATGACATGAGAAATAATTTTGTGTGTGTAGTAGGATGGACTGGACATCCTCAACACTTTGTTACGTAAAGAGTTGTTTACATACCAACACTTCAAAGAGGGATCAAGCCCGATGGAGTTCTCCCACCTAATGCTTAAATGTTCTTGAGCTTTGAAATCCTAAAAAACTAGGCTTATGGCTGTTGTATATGGTAGTATGCAAAAATAGGGTAGAATAAAGATCAAATACTTTAATTTTACTCAATTTGCTCTTTGGTTTGAATAGCTTTTGCATCTATTTTTCATCTAGTGAATAGAGATGGATTAGACTTTTATTTAGAGGGTTTTGTTTTTTGTGCAGATAAGAAAATGAGCTTAGGCCAACCTTATGAGAGGCACATGTTTGAAAAACTATTAGTTGGGAAGAGCTAGGGATAAGGACAATAGCATTCAGTTGGGGACACTAGCGCCATGTGGTTGTAGTGTTCCAAATATGGTGCTAATATTCTCTCTGCAGACTACTAAGTAATTTGGATTGGGGTCTGACATGATAGTTCTAGAACTATGTTATGACTAGCTGTAGGTGACTGTGGTCTACAAAATGATTGTAAAAGTAAGTCTAATGCTCAAGAATAGGTCTATTGCTAGCTTAGGGATAAGTTAACTCAATCAACACTCTTAGCATCCTATAATTCCAGATTTTACTATTCAATAAATAAGGATATCAAATTATACCACTTATCTACATGCCCTCCAATCCCTATTTGGTGGTCTATTTTTTATTGTTATGCAAGTAATTAATAATTATTTTTCGAGATAATATGAATGATGTACAATGCATATATATTTTTGGTTATGCACGTTAATTAAAAACAAATCATGTTGATGCTTTTATGAACTAGTTTTTTTATAAAGTTGAATTTCTACTAGTTAATTTAGAGTTTTTGGATGGAAAATTTTTAAATTTTAATAAATAATAATAAATATAAAGTTTGTTATGCAAGCAATTAATAATTATTTCTTAGATAATATGAATGCTATACAACTCATATTTTTTTTGGTTATGCACATTAATTAAAAAATAAATCATGTTAATACTTTTATGATTTAATTTATTTTAGAACGTTGACTTTCTACTAATTAATTTAGAGTTTTAGATGGAAAGTTTTTAAATTTTAATAAATAATATTAATTATAAAATTGAATTGTCACTATTAATAATAATAAGCGGTGCAATAAACTTGAATAAATTTTTTTAGGGGGTGTATATATATATATATATATATATATATATATATATATATATTTAAAAAAATCATATAATTATTAATAGTTAAATAAGATATTTCCTAATATCATCTTAAAAATTATTCTAAATTATTAAATATTAAATTATAATATTAACATAATAATATGTTAATTTGTGTAATTGAAGTGGTTGAAGGAATCAATTATCACTCTCAACTATAATATGCTGCCTTGGCAAGGATTAAGAGAAGTAATAGAAATGAGATATTTGGCACACTTTAATTGGTTATGGGGAGACCCGAAGCACACTCTACAACATTATGAGACTCTGAGTCAGTCTCCAAACGAAACGTGCCAAAGTATTATTGGACATGCACTGCACAACACCGATGATGATGATAGCTTGTGAATAATAGCTTACATTTGATATCCAAAAAATGTCATCTCGTGACTGTCACATTGAAATTGATGCCCTGAAGACCATACAAAGTAACTTGATAGCCCATACTTTTCGAGGGGACCATGCAAAGTAATTTGGTTTTTCTTTGTTTGTACTTTAATTGTGAAATTTGGAAGGTAATGACTAATCTGGTTGTTACTTAATTATCTTAATTTAATCTAATTAATCTTTTACATTTTAAATTAAGTTCATTGGAAACATGATATTTTATTTGGAAAAGTAGGTATTAATTTTTATTCTCTTGGATATGGTTGTTTGGGATATGTTTAAGAGAAATTTTATGTTTTTCTAGTACCTGATATTTATATATTACAATGTTTCTAGAAAATTGTGTGTTAGATTTTTATCAATATTTTAGATTACACTTTTTGATCCATCATTACGAAGAAGAGGTTATATTTGTAATATATGTATGCGATCTTTAGTAGAAAATATGCTTATTGTATTTATTGATAAATGTCAAAGCATATTCTATCATCTTTAAATTAAAATATTAAAGAAATGAATATTTAAGTTTTAATATTTTAAATAATCTTGTAAAGCAATTGTCATATCACCTAGTATATTTTAAAAATAACAACTTTTTAATAAATATGGTAGGAACTAAGTGCTACATGGTCTTTGTTTCTTATAAATTATAGATGGATTTATTAAATCCATCTTTTATTGCAGTTCTTGTCTCTCTCATCACTGTAGTAGTCATAGGAATAAATTTTCACATTTGACTTTGAATATCGCATATAACATCTTCTAATTATCCTACCTTCACAAAATTTCAGTTTTGATTTACTTGTGATCTTTCTATATCCAATCATAAAGTAACACATAATAGCCTCCTATAGATCAAAGAGTCACAAAACACATGAAATAAACAAATGCACAAAATCATTTTTGTATTTTAAATATCTTCTAGTTTTACATAAATTATTACATATCAAATTGTAAAAAATTACATTTTAAAATTCTTATATTATATCATTATTCATTGCCTCACTTTTAAAAAAAATAAAAAGAATAAAAAGTGGGGTAAAAACTTTATTAATACTTAAAACAACAGATTACAAACACACCAAATAAAACAAAGACTAGAAAAACCAAATACAAAGCCTCACGCCTCAACACCACTTGCCTCTTCAACAAGAATGGACTGCAGCTCTTGACGCAACTCACAAGACAAGTGTTCCCACTCATCGACCTTATGATCATCTCCTCCAACCGACGCCCATTTGGCCAAGCAGTCCGCTGCCCTATTCCACTCCCTTGGAATATGGGCAAAAAAAACAAAATCCATTAAAGAACTGACTTGCAATATCTGCTGAACTATCATGCCCAGTTGCCAGCTAACCTCAGATATTTTCCTCTCCATGAGCAAATGAATCAAAACATGAGAATCCGCTTCACAGATCACCCGCCTCCACCCTAAAGCATAGGCCCGCTTCAGGGCATAGAGGATAGCCTTCCCTTCCATCCGATTAACGGTATGAACTCCTTGATATGCCAAAAAAATGAAAATCACCGATCCCGAAGAATCCCTGCCGATCCCACCAATCCCAGCCGATCCTGGGATGCCCCTGGAAGATCCATCCGTGTTGATTTTCAAGAGACCAGTGGGTGGGGGTAGCCACTTCCCCAGCCGATGGACTCTCTACTTCCCCCGTTGACTCCTCCTGACGCACGCCGATACTGGGGAAAGCCCCCGGATACCAAACCTATCTACCGTCTCAGCATCCCCCCTCATCAATGACAGATTGACTTCACTCTTCACTTCAATAGACTCCTGGATCATCCCTTTAATTCTATTCCAAACCTGCAAAATCTCCATCTTCTCATCCTATAAAATCTTGTGGTTTTGTTCCAGCCATACCTGCCACAATAAGAAAATGGGATCCACGTACCACGCATCCTGCATAAAAGGGGTCGGAGAGGGAGGCCGACCCAATCTAGCCCAGAAATCAGCCAAGGACTCCGCGTGAATACACTGGCTCCGCCACGCGTCCCACCAAAAATGCCATAACTGCATAGTGAAAGAGCAGCGAAAGAAAAGGTGGGAGGAATCCTCCTCCTCAGCATAGCAGATGACGCACCTAGAAGGGCCAACAAAGCCCCGCTTCTAGATATTATCCCAGGTAAGACATCTGTTCCAAACCAAAGTCCAGATAAAACAATTACATTTTGGCCAAGAGAATTCGTTCCATACTTTCTTCCACCACTGGACTTCCTCCCTACCCTCATACTGTTGAGATAACAATGCCTGATAGCCGGAGGACACAATATACTTCCCCTTCAGATTTGGAGACCAAGCTAACTCATCGCCATCCATGAGAGCGTTGCAGGTTTGATCGGACAGAATATACTACAGTTCCGCGCACTCCTCCTCCATGCGAACAATTGGCCATTCCTCAGGGGTCTTCCATCTGGCATCTTGTAGCCGCCCCTAAAGGGCCCAGGATTTGTAGTCACTCTTATCCATCCCGCATCATAGAGCCTCTGGGACAGAGTATGAAGCTGAGGATATTGGACAAGAAGGGGAGGGTAACAATCCCATGAATCATGCCAGAACTGAGCTTCGACCTCACTCTTGTAGATCTAGAAAAGGCCCCTCTTAATCAATGCAACCCCTTTCTTGAGGGTCACCCAAATCACTGAGCCTTTGCCTGACAAATCATACTGGGGGATGTCCTTCCAGGGGACCCCAAAGAAGTACTTGTGGGATAATATTCTAGCCCAACCCTGCTCTTGCTCCACGCACCAGCTCCAGTATAATTTGGCCGCCAAAGCAATACCAGAGAACATGGATTGCCTTAATCCCAGACCACCATACCTCTTTGGGCTACACACTGCCTCCCACTTTATAAGACTCCACTTGGTAGAAGACAAATTACCAGCCCACAAAAATTGTCTTGTGAGGGAATCCAGGTCCCTGACGAAGCTCATCAGAGCCACCTGTATCATGCACCTATAAATAGGGAGCGCCTACACCACTGATTGAATCAACTGTACCCTACCAGCAAAAGATAACCAACGATGGGTCTAATGATTCACTTTACCTCAGAACTTATCCAAAATCGCCATCTAAGACTCCTTGGATTGTCGGTCAGCAGAGATTGGAATCCCAAGGTATAGCAATGGGAGATTCTCGATTTGGAACCTGAGGGTATGAGCCACTCTTCTTTGTATGGATAGAGGGGTATTAAAAAAAAGATAGAGGATTTACCCTCATTAATTACCTGACCAGACGTGGCAAGGAAGGAGTCCAAGCTTTTGCGGATGTTAGACGCCTCCCTCATGGTAGCCATGCCCATTAGTGCCACATCGTCCACAAACTGGAGGTGGGATTGAACTGGAAGACCTCCACCCCAATGCCAACCTTGAATAGCTCCATCCTCCAGCCTCCTTTTGATCAATTGACCCAAACCCTCCGCCAACAGAAGAAACAAGTAGGGAGATAGAGGATCCCCTTGTCGCAACCCGCGAGAAGCCCCAAAGAGATTGGAGTGCTCACCGTTGATCAGAACAGAAAAAGAGGTCGAGTTTACACAACTCATAACCCACTGTATCCAGTCCTCCTCAAAACTGAAGGCACCCAAGATCTTCTAGAGGAAAGCCCACCGAACTCTATCATAGGCCTTAGACATATCCAATTTGATAAACATCGCCTTATCATTAGACTGAAACATGGAGTGGATAGTCTCCGTTGCCACCACCACCCCATCCAAAATTTGTCTGCCCTCCACAAAGCCTCCCTGCTCCTTAGAAATAAGCACGGGCAACCACTTTTTTAACCTCTCAGCAATCAGCTTAGAAATAATTTTGTAAGTAACATTGCAGAGGGAAATGGGCCAAAAAAGACTCAACCGGTCTGCTCCCTCCCCCTTGGGGATGAGAGCCAGAAAGGTGGAGTTCATAGCCTGAAGCATTTGTTTGTTCATCTGAGACTCTTGAACCACGGCCAATAAGTCTGAATTGATGATATCCCAAAATTCCTGGAAGAACTCAATCGAGAAACCATTTGGGCCAGGCGCCTTACCTTTCAGCATCATGAAAACAATTCTTTTTAACTCCTCCATAGATATATCCTTCATCAGATGCTCCCGTATGTCCCTAGTCACCAAAGAAGGAATGCAGGAAAGGACCAGAGCCTCATCCGCTGGGTCCCCCTATGCTTCTTCCTTAAAAAGAGAGGTAAAATGCTGCACTGCTTCATTGTGGATCCCCTGCATAGAAGAGATAGTCTCCCCGCTATCCGCCACCAAGGAAGTAATCCCATTACCATACTGAGTTAAAAAAGAAGGCAATATTTTTATCCCTTGCTTGGAGCCAGTCAATTCGGGCCTTCTATTTCCAAAAGATCTCCTCTCTTAGCTCTCATTCCTCTAGCGTTTTTAGAGCCTTGGCTTCCTCCCTCAGCAAGAGCTCATTCATCCCTTCCTCCCTAATGACTCTAGTAATGGCGTTCAGCGCCCGTTGAGCCTCATTTTTTCTATGGAAGATATTTCCAAAACTCTGCCGATTCCACCTCTTAAGCTGGTATTTAACGAATTGTAGAAGCTTAGTGAAGGTGTACATTGCTGTCCCAACAACAGGCCTGTCATTCCTCCACCAATCCGCCACACGCCCAAACAGGTTTGGATCCCTTAACCACATAAGCTGAAACTTGAACGATAGTTTCTGCGGACTACGAGCTGAAGATATTATCAATTTAATGGGCCAGTGGTCTGACCCTCTCCAATCCAATATGTCCATGCTAGACGTCCACAACCCCCCACCCAATAGCAGTAGGTCAAGAAACGATCCAGGTGCTCAGCAATGCACCTGTCCCCCAATCTTCTGTTATTCCAGGGAAAGCATCCATTCCTGGCTTGATATCCACCAGGTTGAGATCCACAATATGATCCCGGAGCAATAAAGAAGATGGCTCCAGCCTTGCATTACCTCTTGTTTTCTTAGTTAAATCCAAAATAGCATTGATGTCCCCACCAACAATCCAAGGCACATAAGGAAAGAATCGACGCACAAGGTGGAGATTTTTCCAAACCAGGAGCTTACCTTAGAAGTCCGTAGGAGCGTAGATGTTGGAGAAAAGGACTGATTCCCCCGACTCATTGCACGTGGCCACCATAGATAGAGAAGACTTGAAGGAGATCCAGGACACTGGTTGGATCTTCTGTGGGTTCCAAAAACATGCCACACCCCCTGAAGACTCCTGAGCACCAATGCACTGACATAGACCCTGCCTCCAAATCTTAGGTGCAATACTCATCATATTATCCACTGAGACCTTCGTCTCTTGTAGAAAAAAAACATCAGGAACTTGGCTTCTAACTAATTCTCGAAAAGCCTTTTGTCTAGGGCCGCTGTTCAGGCCCCTTACATTCTATGAAATGACGATCATTTCAAAGGAGATAAAAAGTGGGAGCCAAGGGTCTTAACAACACCTGACTCAACCAAGGCCTCCCCAATCATCTTAATTTTCTCAATGTCTTTTTTGCGCCCCATTTTAACACTTTTTCTGTCATCCCCTTCTTCCCTCCTTCTGAATAATGCCCAAGTGAGGGGAAAATTTTCCACGCTTATCCAATTTGGCCACCACTGTCCTTGCTTTGAGGTCCTCGTCCTCAACGTGCTGTCCCGGGTCCTCACTTGCCTCCACCACCATCTGTTCTCCTACTTGCTCCGCCAAAACCATGGGTAAGGCTGACTCTACTTGAAGATTCGAATGAAAATTAGCTGAGTTAATTTCCAATCCGGAACCTCCCCCAAGTTACTCCACACTCAATAGTCCCGGGTTAACTTCTTGCTGTCCCAAATCATCCAGGGCAGCAAACCTGTTGAAGGAATCATCCTCCTGTCGCTCCATAAGGGACCTCTATTGGCCTCCATTACGGTTTCGACCCTTCACCCGAGCAAAGCCTTCCACATCTTTGCTCTCACTAAACCTCGGCTTCTTCCCTGTTTCAACATTTGGAGTACCGGAAGAAGGCGTAGGATGTTGCTGCTCCACTGGCTTTGCCTTCAGGCATCTCCACACCAAATGTCTGTATTCATGGCATAAGCGACACCTGAAGGGCAAAGTCTCGTAGTCCAATTGTTGCACCCATGAATATGACCCCGCACTCATCTCCACCTTATCAGGGAATGGTTTACTCAAATCAATTTCTACACAGATACGAGCAAATGTCATCACTTTCTTGCTTAAAGTCTGTGTTGAAGACCCCACTAGCCTTCCAAGCGTAGAAGCTAACATTTGGAGGACATCCTCACAACAACATTCAATAGGAAATCTGGGAAGCCTAACCCACACCGGAACTCGGTTAGGAAGTTCCTCAGAAGGATTGAACCTTGCATGCCAGGGTTTAATAAAAAGCCCAACCTGATTATAAAAGTAAGGCCCTCCCTCAAAAACCCTGTTTCGATTAGCCAAGCATGAAAACGACACCATAAAGTAGTTGTTTGCCAATACCGTAATCTCCATTTCCCCCTCAGGTTCCCACACTCCCCTGGCCCAACTCTCCAGGAAATACAGGGAGACTTTCAAACCCAAAAACTTACAGTACAATGAGTGCTTAGAATAATATTCAACATCTTCTGCAATCATATCAAAGGGGATTACCAGTTTAGGACGCTCCATGCACCGCTCCATTGATCCATTAATCTTCATGATTCGGGACCCTCCAGGCCTGCTCCAATTCACGCCATCAGTATCCTGAGAAAAAATCTCCTTGCCAAGTGTTTTAGCTTGCTGCCCTATTCAATTCAACCCTACTGCTTCACTGTAGCTCTTCCCAAGCGCTGACTTTACAGGGTCCTGCTGAGCCATTGCCACGCCCCGCTGAGACTATTTGGTTTTTGCGGCTCCACAATCCGCTCCCACGCGCCCAACTACTCCCTCAATGCCTACACAGCTCAACAAACGGACTGGTAAAGCTAAGGCACGATTGCCCTAGCTCGGCTCCTCACAGCGAACTCCCAGACGCGCCATCAGTGCGATGACATTTTGTTTTTCATTCATTGCCTCACTTTCTATATATATATATATATATATATATATATATTTCTGGAAACAACCATGCTGTTCCACAGGAACTTAGACATTCCATACGCTCTTAATAATATTAAAGATTGATCATACTCCATTAGTCGTCAAAGGTAGTTTGAAATTCTTCTTATAATCGAGGGCACAGGCCTCCGGTGGGTGCCTGGGTTTTTTTTTTGGGAATATATAGGGGTGAAGTGAAAGTTTATAAAACCAATCCACAAAATCTCTAATTAATGATAAACATTTCTTTCGTTTATGGAATCGAAAAGATTCCTAATTTATAAAATCTGATAAAAGCCATACAAGACAAATGCGATACAGGAAACGGATAAGCAGGAATATCCGAGCTAAAGCGAACAACCCCATATTGACGTCTACAGCACAGAGAGAATCTGTCAGGCACAGACCTGTTGGGATTATTTTCCCCGTGACATACTTAAAATTATCCAACATACAAAAACAGTGACCGCTAGAGAGAAGAGTGTAATGGGTTTTGGCATTCGCCCTTTGTCCTTACTCGCAAACAACCCCTCGTATATTGGATAAGAATTTATCACTATGAAGCTCGACAACATCAACTGCACAAACATAACGTCAACACCTGAATATCCTTGTCTAATCACCAATGCTATTCCAAAACTCAATGATATCAAGTTGATCAGTGCCAAAGTGGCTGGAGGGATAAAAAGCACAGAGGCCACCCCAAATTCAAATATTTCTGCCTCGTATCTTTTGGCTGCCTCACTGTCTGCAACTTTGCTGGTCACCTCGAAACCCACTTCTGATATGCCCATTAATTTGGAAACTACTTGAATGAATGCAAACAGATAGGAGGAAACACTTTTTAACATCCACATTCTTTGTTCATTCCACCATTGCTTTAACGAACCGCCTCCAACATACATAAACTCAATTGCACTGTATGCATATGCACTCACTGATAAAAATCCAAAGACCAGGAACCATGGATCTGAAATCTGCCAAACATAAACAAACACTTAATAATTGAAATACTCCATGAATTTTTAAAGGCAAAGCTTGAAAGTAAAATACCTTAGGAAATAAAGACATGCCACTGAGCATGCATAGAGCTGGAAGTGAACCGTAGCAGATTATGTGTATGGAAGATGGAGCCCATAGGCACCAAAAACTGTAACCCAATCTCTGTGCTTTGTGAATATTTCCAAACAGAAATGTGCTAAACTTACTCACAAACAACTCAAATAGGCCTGTCACCCATCTCTTGTGTTGAGTCAATGTATCGTTCAGATTAACAGGTGCACACCCAACAGAAGCCTCTCGTTTTGGAGTGTACAGAGCAGACTTCCAGCCTCTGCACTGTATAGTGAAGCCTGTGAATACATCTTCTGCTGCACAGCCATACAGCATGCCAATCTGTAACATAAAAAACAATCTAATTTCAGAACAAAATGTCCACCTATTTGATGTAAAAAAGACAGCGGGAATCCAGAGGTAATGGTTGCTTCAGATTCCCAAAAGGATAACAAAACAATTGATAGAGGACCATAAAGCATTTGCTGTTTTTTCCAAAGCATCCCAACACGAGTCAAGTTGAAGTCAGTGCAAGAAAGATGTAGATAGAGGCTGGGCAATAGAAAAAAAACAAAGTAGATATAGAGGATTCCAACATGAGTCAAGTTGAAGTCAGTGACATGAGTCAAGTTGAAGTCAGTGAAAGAAAGATGCAGATAAAGGCTGGACAATTAATAACAAACAAAGTAGATATAGAGGATTCTAACACGAGTCAAGCTGAAGTCAGTGCAAGATAGATGCAGATAGAGGCTGGGCAATAGAAAATAGAAAACAAACAAAGTAGATTTAGAGGGGGCTGTATTTAGCCTTGTCTATCAAACTACCTAGAAGTAAAGGGGAGTCTCTGAGCAAGGCTTCCTCGATGTGCTTATTAATTAGTTTTTTTTTTTTAAATAATAAGGATTTTTGGTTTGCATCTTTGCATTTGGGTTGATCCTGGGATGTTAAAGGACCAGCAGCCTAACTGGGCTAAACGAGTCAAATAATTTTTAATAAAAAAGTTTTTTTTTATAATGTTTGATTTTAGGCCTTGATTCTTTGTACTTTCCTGAGTTGTTAATCTCACTTTTAATTTTTATTATACTTTTGTTTTGGAATGTACTTTTATATACCTGCATTTTTTATTCGAACATGTATTATATTTTTGTATATAGAAATACATCGCATGCTTTCAATTAAAAAAAATAATAGGATTTTTGAAGAGGCTAATGTGAATTTGCCTGTTTGCCCCATTGGGTATTCTCCTCGTACGTGCACTTGGAAAAGGCAATTTCATCTTCCATCATGTTGGGTGGGCATGCCCTTGCCTTATCATAGCTTATGGACGATCTTGGCGACTTTCCGCATAAAGCATCCCTACGGTGAATGCAACCAGTGCCCACAGATAAGGGACCTTGAATTCCGTCTAGCCCTTTGAATTGTATCTGCAAACCAAGTTTTAGACAGGCTGTTAGTAAAATCCAGGTATTGTCTGGATAATAATCTGGAAATTGCAGATTCTTACTTCGGAAATCCTCGTCAGATGATTGCCATAGAGATCGTTCTTTGTAATACTGTGAAACGTTTGGGGAGTTTGCACATACCCAAACTGGTTGCCTGTCTCCGGGTCCATGAAAAAACATAGCATTTCACGAAGTGCTTCGCAGTTATTGGCTTACATGTCGCAGTCTAGAATGAGAATAAATGGAGCATTGCTTATAGCTGAAGAGACTCTCAGCTGCCCACGGGCCGCACACTCATTACAATACAATTAAATTGTTTCAGTACAGAATATGATTTCGGAATAGAAAAAACAGACAGAGAAAGAGACGTTAACAGAGTGTTGCGTGCACCGGCCTTGAAATTATGCGGATGTCCAGGTTTTTTCTCTCGTGCAACATATTCCAGGATCGGCAAATCGTGGCCCTCCATCACTGCGTCCTTTCCCTGCTTTAGTATTATCTGCAAATAAAATAAACATATCTATATGAAACCCTATGTGAGCAAAAGCTTTAGAAGTATTTATTCTTTCTGTTTCCCACTCATGTAGAGTGCTATAATCAGAAATTGTAAGTTAGGGATTTTATGTTTTGGTAGTTGATGAAACGTAAAGGGAACTTTTGAATAAATTATATGTAAAAAATTTTGATCGATGTTTTAAATCACAACCCATAATCCACCATTAGGAATTCTAGGACCTGAATAATGGTAGGATGATCTTCTGAATTGATTCCTGAAGTCCATTCCCTGAAGCCCTTGTGTTTTTGGCATTCCACAGCTTTATTTATAGAATTCTTCATTTCATCATACATTATCTGAAAAGAAACATAATTCGAAGCCACAGGTGTAACGAAAGTTGCTACCCTGATTAAAACAGAGCGCATATATATGAAGAAAAAACACAAATCCCGTGTACCATACTGAACTACTTACAGATCTCTCACCTTGACATTTTCTCTTTCTGTTGTAAAGGACAAGTTTTCCTTTTCCTCGGCATAACTTTGAGAGAAAAATGCTTGTGGGCATCTCTGTTGAATGGAATACTTGTGGCAAAAGGGAACCCAAATCTGTGCAAAACGTGAAGCTTCCAAAACAGCATAAAAGGTGAGTGGGGAGCCTCCATCATCTGATACATAACATGCGAGCCTTTCTACAGGGTAATCAAAAGCCAGACAGAGTGTTTGCAACGGTGAGGGGAGGTTCTTTACTTGCATCAGCAGTGCATATGAATATATCAACTGGCGGCAGCTCGCTCTCGATCCTGTCAATTCATAAGCAATATTGTGACTGCTGTTAGCTCACATATTACAAAATATTTTGTTTTATTATTTTTTTAATATCTGGGATTGAGGTTTAATTCAGCTTCCTGGCATTTTTAAAGCTCTATCAAGATGATCTTTCCCTACTCAATCGTCTATGTAAATGCAAAGATAAACGATCCCTACTCCACTTTATTATTACTTACCTCTTCGAAACTCTCTCTGGAAAAGTGTAGCGATCCACAGGGCACCATCTGAAGGCCTGGTCTAATATCCAATGGAAGGCGAAGCCTATTTCTGCACAGAATACCAAAATCCATGAAAAATAAGCTTCAATTGGCATATACACGATGCGATAACATATAAGCCCCAGAATTGCAACGAAGTAGACGCTGGCATAAGCTCTGCTTATTTTTGCAGAAGCTTTTTCTACTGTCGCGTAAAGAGGAAGATCTCCGGACTCCATCTTGTTATTCAGATGTTAATGTTGTGATGTCGGCTATATTTATTCGCAGCCGGGGAGAAACGGGCACGTTGGCAGTGTGAATGACCATAATAAATGAACCCACGACGACCTCGATATCTTAATCTAAAATATGTAATGTGAGTTTATAGCGAGAGACCATGGATTATTGAATGGGCTTGAAGCTAGAGACGAGAATACGGTCCTTACAACTTGCAAAACGCTGATTTGATTGCCCCACACTCGTCTGTCATCACCCGTCCAACTTCTTGAAATATCTAACATTCACGATAACATGGCCTCTTGCTTACCAATGCCATTTATATGGTATAATATTTTAATATTCTATCAATACATATTTTATAATTTTTTTTTTTTTTTCAAAACAAGTGAGGGGATAAATTTGGAAAATATTTTGACATATATTTAGAAGGTTTGATTAAAATATTTTTTATAGTGAGGAGAAAACAAGGATACAATCTTTGGGAGGGTGTGATAAATGACATTGCATTGCACCTTTTTTTTAATGTTATAGACATGTGGGTCGTTTAGTCAATGCCATTCCCATAGGTATTGCACGACCAACATTTTTCTAGCCAAATAATATCTGCCATCTACACTCAACTTTATTGTTTATGTATTCATTGCATTTTTCACGTGATTGTTGTCAACTTTAAGTGTTGAACACTGTACACAATTATATTATTAGGTTCCATAAAAACTGAATTTCTCCAAAGATTTAATCACATCCTTGGACTTTAGCCAATAAAAAGAAAATAAAATATTATATATATATATGTTAAAACTGAAGTATATAAAAAAATACTTTATTTGTATTGGATACACATTTTCTTATACAAGTTAATTTAGTTGTAATGGATTACAATGGATACCTACAAAGCAGGAACTAATAAAAGGAAAGCCTACCCTTCTTTGCATGCTCAATTAGGTCATTCTTGCAAACTTGCATCCACTACACAAACTTTAGGGGTATGTAAATTTTTTTTTTAATGAGCTTTAAAATGCGTTTATTTTAATATAATTATGATTTGTTCCATTTTATTATCTTTAAAATAAAAATAAAAAATTTATAAACATACTTAAGAGAAGTAATACTGACATAATCTTAAGTTATAACAAAAAGAAATAATAACACTCTCATACTGGATACACAAGAATTTTACTTGTGAAAACTCTTTCGGGGAAAAACCATATACAAAAACCTTCTCTCTTATTATTTTACTCAATTGTTTATACTATAATAAAGTACTACAAAGTTCTAATTTAACATAATGAATATGTGAGTTTTTTAAGGCACATCAATAATATTTTTTTCAAGTGATAGTGCAATACAAGAGGTACAAACCATGGGCTTAAAAACTATGGGTCATAAACCATGGACTAAAACCCTCCATACAAACCCAAATCCCCCAAATTATGTTAGGATGTACAATATATAAGGAGTTTAAATCATCTAATATATACAACACATTTACAACATTCTTCCACTTGACGAACACTTTGTATAAGAGACCATAGATTCATACATTTTGCAGCTAAGGGTAGCCATGCCCATTGATCATTTGCACCAAGAAAACTTCTCAGTAATCACAACCTTCATCAGTGAATCCAAAACATTATTTAATCAATCAACCTTCTCTCACAACATAAGGCTAAGTCATAATGAATTAAAAATAAATTATGTGTAGAAGAATCCTAGCATAATGATCTTCATATTCATACTACTATGCACTAATATACTTGATATGAAATTGCAAGCTTTATAGGTAAATTTGTGTATTATAACTCTTTCATCGTAAGACTTCTTAGCCTTTTACTTGGTACAAAACTAAACAAAGACATGTACAATGTTTCACAAATGATAACAAGTTGTGGGTGCTAACATGGCTATATAGAAGAAAAATAGGTGTACATAAAGGCTATGAAAAACAACACTACAATGGATTTATGTTTGCGTAAATATGACACAAAATAATGTAAATAAATTGTGTAAGAAATAACTTAGCTTATTTTCTAGTCTAAATGTGTTTTTGTTAATGTAGGATTACAAGTGAACCTATATGCTCCTACATCATACACTTTTGGTACCAAAATAAACACAAGCTAGATTGTTCATATGCCTTCTAAGATATTTGCTATTAGTATTCTTTATTTTAAAGCATTTGATACACTTATCTGTGTTGTATCCTCAATTCTTTGACCCTTCCTCTTTACTAGATATTATTTATACTCTCTTTCATGTGTTCTCTAGCTAACTCTAGAATCAATCACCCTTGGTACTTCTTCATGCACTTTTTTATGAACATGCATTCTCTAATCAAACCTATTTAAAATCTATAATCGTACTTCTCATGACCCTACTACTCCCTATGATTACACATCAACTCACGTGTAGACTACCAACCCAAGTGATCCAATTTGAGACATTTCCCACTTGCACAGACCCTCTCTTTCTTTGCAGATAGATCCCCTACACTTCCTTGGCTTCTTTGCACCTCGACAAACCCTTTAGACACCTTCTGGAGCCCTTTTAAGGTCCTGTTGACCACTTGGGAGGGGCTATTGACCTAGGCCATGGATATTGGAGGAAACCCATGGCCTAGGCCACACATTTCCTTCACAAAAGTGATGGCTTAGGCCATGGTCTGACTATAACGGTCATTTTTGGGCCTCTAATAGCTAGAAATGACTAGTTTTGGGATTTTTTGGCATTTGGGTGCCCTATATCATCCATTTTCCTTTAGATATTTGATTCTTCTTCTCTATCTTGACTCTCATGCCTTATTGAATCCATTTTGATTCATTATTGGCACTCTTGAGCTGGATTGGTGTTAGAGGATCCCATATACCACTGCACATTGACTTAGAGACTCAAACTTAAATTCTTGGATGGTAGAACATCTGCATAATATTTTTGAGCTTGATCTAAGGGTACTTTATTATGCAAAGTGAAATTCTATTGTTGTAGTGTAGTGTATATGCTAGGGTTTGATATTTGTATGCTAGTTTAGCTTGTTGTGTACATGCTTAGAGTAGATTATAAATTATCTGCATTCTCTCAACCCTAAAAACATCTTTCCCCTTCAAAAATGTCTTTCATTATGTAGGATTTCTTGATTTTGTATCATTACCTTGCTTGGTATATGCTCTTGTGTTTATTTAGCTTAATTGGTTTGGTTAAAATGACATTCCCTCATTCAATCACATGTTAGAGATAGTTTTATTTGGACAAAGGCATTAGCTTAGGTTTCTAAAATTGCATACTCTCCCTATCTCTTTCTCTATTGAAAACATCATTTCTTTTCTAAAATCGTGTTTCAATTCATAGGATTGCATGTTTCTAAAATGCATTTCATGTTTGGTAGTGTTTCTTGTTCAAATAACTTGCTTTTTCATTCTTTATGAATTGATTGTTACTCCCTTATTGCTTGCTTTACTGTGGTTATATCTGTTAGAGATACCTATGTCCTTTGTGTGCTTGATCATGCTAGCCCTAACCTAGTTTACAAGTCTACCTATAGTTTGGTGTAATCAGGTAAACTAGATAGATTTTATAGGTCACGAATAACCCATAGCATCCTAGAGCCTATTAGCCTTCTAGGTGTTTGCTTAAGTACCATGTGTTCCCCCTGCCAAACCCTAGTGGCTCTATTCAAATTTTTGGAGCTACATTCTCATATGTAATCATACTTACCATGACCTTACTGCTTCCTATGATAACACATCAACTCATGCGTAGACTACTAACCCAAGTGATGCTATTTGAGACATTTCCTGCTTACATAGACCCTCTCTTACTCTACATATAGATCCCCTACACTTCATTAGCTTATCTACGCACTGATAGACCCTTCAAACACCTCTTGGAACCCTTTTAAGGTTTCATTGACCACCTAGGAGGGGATGTTGACCTAGCTTGTGGCTTTTAGAGGAAACCCATGGCCAAGGCTGCACGTTTGCTTTACAAAATCCATGGCCTAGGTTGTGCCCTAGACATAATGGTCATTTTTGGGCCTCTAATGGCCACAAATGGCTAGTTTTGGGGTTTTTGGCATTTGGGTGCCCTATATAATCCATTTCCTCCAAATATTTGATTATTATTCTATATCTTGACTCTCATGACTTATTGATTCCTTGTTGATTCATTTTTGGCACTCTTGAGCTGGATTGGAAACTAGAGAATCCCATATACTGTTGCATATTGACTTGGAGACTCTATTACTGCTTCTAGTTGTTCTTGCTTCCCTATGGATTGCTCCTAGTTTCCACATTTAGAATTTCACCTAATTTATGCATTTGGTTGGAGATCTTACATCCTTTCAAGTTCTCACTTCACCTCTTCCTAGATATTTGGATGTTGGTTTGGACTTGGTTCTACATTGTAACTTTGTCTTTTTCCATTATTGTCTTAAACTTGGATTCCTAGTTGGTAGAACATCTACACAATATTTTTGAGCTTGATTTGAGGGCAATTTATTATACAAAGTGAAATTCCATTGATTTAGTGTAGTGAATATGTTAGGGTTTGCTATTTGTATGCTAGTTTAGCTTGTTGTGTACATTCTTAGAGTAGATTCTGAATTATATGCAATTTTTCAACACTAAAAACATCTTTCCCCTTCAAAAATTCTTTCATTGTGTAGGAGTTCTTGATTTTAAATCATTACCTTGCTTGGTATATGCTCTTGTATTCATTTAGCCTAATTGGTTTGGTTGAAATGACATTCCCTCATGCATTAACATGTTAGAGATAGTTTTATTTGGATGAAGGCATTAGCTTAGGTTTCTAAAACTATATGCTCTCCCTATCTCTTTCTTTATTAAAAATTCCATTTCTTTTCTGAAATCATATTTCAATTCATAGGATTGCCTGTTTCTAAAATGCATTTTAGTCTCGGTAGTGTTATCATATTCAAATAGCTTGATTTCTTATTCTTTACGCCCTTATTTCTTTCTTTACCGTGGTTATATCCATTAGAGATACTTGTGTCCTTTATGCACTTGATCACACTAACCCTACCCTAGTTTATGAGTTTAATTATAGTTTAGTGCAAGCCAACAAACTAGATAGCCTCTATAGGTTATGCGTATCCCATAGCATCTCGAAGCCTATTAGCCTTCTAGGTGTTTGCTTAAGTACCCTATGCACCCTCTTGCTAAACCCTAGTAGATCTGTTCAGATTCTTGGAGCTACATTCTGGCACACCCAGTGGGACCTCACATAAGGTCTCATTCTAGTTCTATCCTCTTTAGAACTCTTTTATCAAAATCCCCTCTGATAGCTGTAAGGCTTTGCTTTTAATTGTGTTTTGGCTCTTCTCTTATTGTTTGATCTTGATTTGGTTTTATGTCCTTCTCCCTACTAGTGCTTTGACCATTTTCCTTTTTTTGGTTTCCCATGTTGATTTTGTCTCTTTGCATCCATGGCCATCCTCCCACCCTTAGGATGCCAATCCCATTAGATTCAGGGTCTTGTCCCTAAACTTACTCATGAGTAGACTAAGGCTACAATGGAATTCCATAGACACAGAGGTTCCCTCAACCCAACACAGTGACCTTGAACCTCTCATTTTATGCAAGGCACAAGATTGGTGAGTCTATAACCAGTGTGCTCACTCACCTTTCTACCAATCTGAGCATTAATTATTTGAGGATACCTCCTTGAGACTTGAGCTTGATTTTCATTCACTTGTTAGGGGTGAAGATGACCCCCTTTCATGATTGAGGCCCAATGAGTTACATGCAATCATTTATTATTGTCATAGGTAGATTAATGTGAATGAAGATCACATTTCTTCCCTTAGGAGAAGGTGACATGCTTCCTCTATAGGTAGAGATCACACCCAATCTGGTTTAAGTGCCTTGACCAATTCTCATGTGTGTCCCCCACCTCTTTCTGGGTAGGAGAATCTATAACAAGAACCCCCTCATTTTCACGTTGAGAGACACATGCATTCCAAATCAATTAGGAATCCATATCACGTGGAGTCCTTCCATACTTGTAGTTCCTCATTTAGAGTTTCAAATGAACATGTTGATTTCAATTTCCACTTGTAGACTAGAGATTTATGGGATGTTTATCTTGAACATCAATGCTCTCATGTGAACCCTCATCTTATGACACATGGCTAGTATCATGGAGACCTAAGTCATTATGATCATTTTTATGGGCATGCCACATCATCTCATCATCCCCATAGGGATCAAAACTTATCCCGTGGTCATTCCCCACCTTATGATTAGGAAGATTTCCATCATGAACATCTACCATGTTAGGAGCCACCTTAACATCTTCCCCTTCATGATCATGATTGTGATGAGTCTTATTGGCATAGGCAACATCATAACCTCCATAAGCCTCCTTAGGGAGCTCATTGCTAACCTATTATCAACCATGTCTATGAATATCTTTGTAGAAATCCTCTAGCCCCTAGGGTGCATGTTATTCCCCTTCCCAATCTTATCCCAGAACTGCCTAAGTTCAATAGGACTTAGGACACTAGTCCCATAGAGCATATCATGACATTTATGATGGAATGTATAAATTAAGAATATGATGAAGTCATGATGTTAAATCTATTCACTTACTCCTTGCAAGCCACAACTCTCATTTGGTTCTAGAATTTACCTCTAGATTCTCTTTTTAGCTTCCATCTCCTTCTGTATAACTTTCTCTAGTAATTCAATATCTCTAGAATGTTTAACCTCAACATTCAATCACTTACCTCCATGGCTCAGGCTAAGGGTGAGTTAAAGTTTGAATTTATACGTAGGTGGCATTCAATCGTCCATACATGCAGGACAAGGTTCTCAGATGATCAACTTTATGATATATTCATGTGAGCATTGAGGCAGGAAGTTCACCTTGAGGTCTTCAATCATGAACCCACTTGTTATGATGAAATTGTTAATGAGTGTTTGAATATTGAAGTCTTTGAGTTGGGTAAGTGCAAAAAATTGGGGGACAAAAAAGGGCCTACCCATGGACATGATTTTTCTAAAATTTTAGAAATTTTAACTTTTGTAGATAATTTTAGATGGCTACACTCAAAATTTGAAGATGGTATAAAAACATGAATTGTAGCATTTCAAGTCTAGTTGCCAAAAAACTATTTTTTTGAAAAATGGTTAAGTATAAATAGGTCAAACATCTAAAATTTTAAGAGGACCTCCTATTTTTTTAAAAAACATAGTAAATAGTTGGCCGTGCGGCCCACCATTTTTTGAGCATCATTAAATACTATTTGAAACCTTTTGGTGAATATTTATATTAAAATCTTCTAGTGTTTTATATATATTTTTTAATATTTTTTTCAATGAATATTTTTTTAAATTAATTTTTCAATTAAGTAGATCTTGAAAACTGACAAAAAATGGATAGCCAGCAATGCACCCCCCTAACTACCTCAAAAAAAATGAAATTTGATTTTTTTGAATGTGTGTAGAATTAGGTCAAGTTTGTTACCATATAATTTGTTTTGCACTTAGATCAACAAAAAAAAAGTCACATAAACATGAATAGGCATGTATATGTGCGACATGTATTGGCCTAAAAAAGGTGTAGTTGGAAATAAATATAGTTTGAACCCTTAAAATAGCTCAAAAATTATAAAAACCTTATATTTGGAAAGAGGACAATGTGATCATCATGACGATAATAATTTTTTAAATTTTGTTATTGAAATCCATAGCATATTTGGTGATTGAAGTTGAAATTTATTGTTTTCTGTCAAAACTCTTGGTCTCAGTTGTAGATGCACAGTCACAGGCCTTTGGCTTAGAAATCCAAGCCATTTTTGAGCCTAAAGCTTTAGTTTTGAATTCAAATTCAAATAACACATACATGTTATATAATATGTATGTATTATCTAACATGTACATGTTATATAATATATTATATAGTGTGTACGCATTATATAATGCATACACATTATTTTTTAATAAGACCAAAAAGCAAATTTGGTCTTTTGGTATGCATTTCTCTTATATTTTGATATTTTGGTCTTTGGGTATGAATTTTGTTTTGTATAAGATGTGGTTTTGAGATCTTATTATATAACATCTACCTATTGTTTAGTCTTTGGTCAAAATTTCCTAAATATTGAGCACTTCATCTCCTTAGAATTAGAGGATTTACCCTCTATATAGATTATTGATCAAAACCTCATATTGTACATTCAAGCTAAAATCAATCATTCATGAGTCAAGAGGGTCCTCATAGATAACAATTTAGAATTGAAAATATGTAGTGAGGCCTTATTTAATGTACTTGGAATTGATCACAAGTATCTTACACCATAATATATTATCATCAAAGGATTTAATAATCAATCATGAAGTCTTTTAGGCATAATTGTATTGAACATAACTATTGGCCCTAAAAATTTAGCTAAAAAATTTAAAGTAATATATAATAAAGTTAGCTACAATATTTTTCTTAGTTGACCATGGATTAGTGTTATGAATTATATTTCCTTGTTGGGTTTATTTTCCTTACTTAAGCATAACTTCCCTTAGGCGTGCAACCAAAGTGACTGAAATCCCAACGTGTTATTGTGTTAGAATTTCATTTAAGAACAAGTTATTGTGCACTCAACTAAATCACACATTGACGAAAAAGATAAATTAAAGGTGACAATGTCCCCTCAATCTAAGACCTGCTTCCATTTAAGGATGTTGCTGAGTAGGGCCCAATACTTTTTCATGTGGATGTTGTTGCTCACCTCATATAAATGGTTGATTATAATTGAATACTAGTGTGCACCCCCTCATCGAAGGTTTCAAGATTATATATTTTATATATTTTAAATTGTCTTATTTATATTTCACTATAATGAGCTTAAATCTTTTGATGTGGACTACAAGAAAGTAGTATCTCATAATTCTTACTTTTGGCTTAGGATTTAAGGTTGAGGAGTCCATTGCTGAATTGTGTTCTATTCTCCATGTAAGACTTAATATGAATGTACTTTAGGATCTAGAGGTAATTTAAGGTAGAGGGATCTAAATAATTTGAATAAATATATAGAAAAATAATAATGGTTCTCACTTAATTTGGCTGGGACCTTAAAAGGCTCTACATGACATTTTTTATATAGTAATGACAAGTCGAAGGCTCACATCATGTGAATTATTTACTAGTCATGAGTTGATGGGATTGATGTCAATATTTAAACACTTTTGGCTTATATGTATGTATGATATTTGTGAATAGGCATTAATTGGATTGGTTGAAGGTGATGGGACCTATCTAGGTATTAAATATCATGAGTTCCACTCATGTGAGATAATAAATGTAGAGAGTGTAGCATGCACATGCCTAGATTTGGACCTCATGGCATATGAGATGTGTTCATATTTTTCCAAGTGTTTATTATTGATAATGGAATCATTGAGTAATTTTGATGACTTGGCATAGTGGGGTTAGGTCCAACCTATTAATCTTATCTATTCGAATCAACCACTTACTTTATAGAAGTACACATGGCCATCTCTAATTGGATCAGGACTCTTGGGGTGCTAACATCTCTAATCCTTTTGGGATTTATAATGTATGTATATTTGACAACTCTCACACTTATCCAAGTGTACCAGACCTACATGTGGAAATATTTGATTAGATTGGGAATCCTGAGGCTTTGATAAATCTGATGTTTCTAAGACTTGAGAATTAGATCTCTAACACTTATATGTGTGTACAAGATACACGTGATGACATATAATTAGATCGAGCCTCATAGGAATTTGATAGATCTTTAATGATTTTATGACTTGACATCTCTAATAGTGCTGACACTTTTGAGTATATGAGGTACATGTGGTTATATGTAATTAGATTTGGCCTCTTAGAACATTGTCAACTCTAAAACTTCTAGGACTTGATGTATCTCTGATAGATTTAACACTTTCAAGTGTACAAAGTAAAAATGTGGCATAACAAGGTTTAGTTATAAGGGAAATTAGGGTCAAAATAAGCCATGTATGAACCTCTTTTAAATTGTATACATGATTTGATTTGGAGTGAAATTAACCCTAGAATGTCATGTATATATACAATGAACCTATAATTGATTTATTCAATTGAGGAGGCATGAGAGGTTGATTTAAACCCCTTCTTGATGTAACTATAAAAGCATGATATATGATTTGGGATAAAATTAAGTATGATTCTATCATGAATTGAACCAATTAGTCAATTGGTGCAATTAGGGACATGATTTGGGCAAAATTGAGCCCTTAAACCAAATTTATAACCCAATCAATTATATAAACTATGAAACATGTATGGATTAACTAACCCTAATTTAATCAGAAATGCAAATACAAATGAAAATGTGGCTAATTTAAACCCATTGAACCTAAATTAGAGTCTATGATATGATTAAAAGGACTAAATTAGCTCATGTTTTGTGACATTTTGACCGTAAACCCTAATTTTATCACTTGAACATATATAGTTATCCTAAACCCTAATTTCATGACATGTACACATGTACAAACCTATTACACTAAACCCCTAACCCTAATCCTAATTTTATAACAAACACAACCCCTAAGTTCCCTAATTTCATCACAAATGCATAAATTCATGAATGTGATTAGTGCCAATTTATGAACCTATTGAACCTAGTTTTACAAAGATCTATGATGGGATTTGGGGAAACATTAGCTCTTTTTGCCTTAAATATTGAGCCTTACTGTGTAATATAATAGTCTTATTGCTTCATAGTCTTATCAAGAGTCTTATTGCATCATATTGGAGATTTATGCATCATATTGAAGATTTATGCATCATATTGAGACTTATTGCATCATATTGAGCCTTATTGCATCATATTGAGCCTTATTTCATAATATTATAGCCTTATTTCATCATATGATAGTCCTATTACATCATGTGATAGTCTTATTACATCATATGATAGTCTCATTGCATCATATTGAGCCTTGTTACATCATATGATAGCCTTATTACATCATATGATAGTCTTATTGCATCATATTAGGGATTTATGCATCATATTATAGTTTTATTGAGTCTTATTGCATCATATTAGGGATTTATACATTGAATATGAGTGTTATTACTTGTTTTCATAGGATATATCCATACTTTAAGGAATGTGTACGCGCGATAACAATGTGTATGTGTTAATATAACATGTAAATGTTACTATAATAGATACACATTTTTTGAAGTATAGAAAAAATTTACCTTTTAATGCCTATTTGTGTCCTAAATCAAGATTTTTGTCCCCACAAACATTCCTTATGTGCACTCTCCATATTCTCTGCATACATTTTGAAGTAATTTTTTGGACCCCACTTTTGAAAAGCTATCAACTGTTAAAATGGGCTCCGATTCATGTTAAAGGAAGAGGAAGAAGTTGAATAAAAAACACCTAAGAAATTAGAAGAGTTGAGAGAAAAAACAAGGTACAAATGCAAGCATTTCATTCCAGACAAGGTATAAACACTAACCTTGATGAGCAAAATGCCTTAAATAATGAGGCAATTGATAATAATGAATTGAATAATGATGAAATTGACAATAATGAATTGAATTATGATGAAACTAATAATAATGAATTGAACTATGACGAAATTAACAATAATGAATTAGATAATGTTGGAAGTTCACATTCAAAGTTCAAAGTTTTTGATTTTGTTGATGATGAGCCTATGCATGATACTTTACCCACCAACAAGGAAGAAAATTCAATGGAAAAAAATAATGATGAAACTAACAATGAAGATAATTTCATGGAAACATATAATGAAGAAACAAATAATGAAGAAAATTTCATGGAAACCTATAATGATTTTGAAACACCCTCTCAATGGATTCCACCATTAATAACATCTCCAAGAATTGTGCATATAAGAAATAAGTAATTAATTGAAGTCGATGAAAATATTTTGAAAAATTGCATAACAAAATGTCTGACCACCATTCAAGAAGATTGGTTCAAGAAGTTTGGGATAATTTCTTTCATAGATTGGATTATGATAGTCAAAGATGTCAATTATTTATTTTGTTGATGAAATTGGTTAAAATGAGACCTAAAATGTACATGAGTAAGAACATCTAACATGGATGATTAAAATGATGAAATTGTTGAAAATCTACATGATGCATATCATACTATAGGCTCACGATCATGCAAAAAAGATTGATGGTGCAGTAAGTGCTAAAATAGGGAAAAATGATTGATTTCAAAAATAAGCCAAACACTTGATATAAATATAAAAAAAATAATGAAAGAAATTTCAAGATGTGAAAGACTTAGTTAATACCAAAGATCTATGGGCATTCTATGGTAGACTTACACAAAAGTATAAGGCTATAGCCGATGCTTTGAAAGACTTGTCTCCAAATTTTGCTCCCTAGAAGAGGTTGTTCAAGAATCTTCAAGATTTTGGCAATATGGGAATACTACCAAGTGTGTGGGGCACCTATAATGGAAGTAGACCTCTAGATTTTAAGGGCTAGCTCCCTAGATATGACTTGATGTGCTTATGCTACTAAAACTACCTATAATGGGTGAAAAGGGAGAGAAAAGTACATAAAGCAAACCAAAACTAGGAGGTGATACACCAAGATTTGCTTCCATTCATAGACTTGGAATTTTCATAATGAACTAAGACAACCAAACTAGCCTCACACCATCAATGGAGCTCCCTTGCATTATTGTTTCTCATAAAGGCAAATAATAACTCAAAAAATGAAGGAAAGTAAAGGGAAGGTCATATATGACACTACCAAATTCATACACACTTCAAGAGTCTATTGTATCAGCATACACTTCATGAAACCTGTTAGGAGAGAAGTCATTTGCAACAACACATTCAAGGATAACATGAAAATAAGATGAACTCAATAAATACTTGACATTCAAGATGGATCACTTCAACACATAGTGAAAATGGAATTAAAGTATAACTATCTTGATTCTCATTATCTTAAGTATAAATCAAGGTAAAATTTTTTTAGGGCTTCTACCATGCCAAGAGTTGGAATCCCTTTCAATAGCCAAGATGGCTTACATTTATAGAAATTGGAAGAAGAGAGAGATAAGAGAAGTTTAAGAGGCATAAGGATAAGTGTTCAAATGTGGAAATCAGTTAAAATTCATGTGAATGAGGTGTAGGAAGAGTCATGCAACTGATTTTCACATCATTCTATCCCAAGTTAGCCTCTTCTCCAAGTGTGGCGTCACAATCTTCTCAATCATTCTTTCTTGTGAAACTACCTTCATGATGGGATTTGAAGAGCACTTGAAAATAGGTTAGGGACAAGTGATGTTTGGAAATGATGTGGAGGGGAGATCAAGTAGACATGTGTCCATCCCAAACTGAGCACCTTCCTCACATGTGGTGTTGAAACTCTTCACAAGCATCTTCAAGTCTTGAAACTCCTTCTTGACAAGTGGCAAAAGTTAAGAGTTTGATCATGAGATCTCTTGTATAGTTAAATTTTCATCCCAAGGACACTTGGAAAACATATTTAATCATCTCAAATATTTACATTACCTTCAATCATCAATTCCCCTCTTAGGTGTCATAAGGCCTCCTTGTTTCATTAGGCCTAATTTGGCCAAAATATCTAAAATTTGGATTTATCTCAATTGGTAAAATTTTTATTCATGAAAGGCCTATTATCATAATATTGGACTGAAAACAATCCATTTTGAATCATCAATCTCTCACTAAGACCTCATTTTACCTGTAGAGCCTTCACTAGGCCTTGTCTTCTTATAACCCTATTTTTACACAAGTATCCTTGTGTAGGATAATGTACAAACCTACAAGACTAAGTGATATAATTTTTTAGTACCCTTTTTCTCCATTATTATCTATGCCAATTTTCATGGTTCAACACCCAATGCAAGTGTGTTTGTTGATCCATTAGTCTTCCTAATTAGGCCTCTTTAGCCTAGAAGATTAAAAATGCCTATTTTGTGCTCCCACAGGTGTGAAATATAAAAATGGAATTTTATTCACCTTTTTTACCTCCTTGTAATTTCTTATGTTGAATTTGAGCTCCTGATCACTTGTATGGACCCCTGTTCTAGCATTAAATGCTCTTTCTTGGCCTATTCCATACAACCCTGTACTTGCAGTTATGGAACAGTGGCATGGGATGAATCTCAAGAGAGTTATAAAGGTCATACTGATAATTTTAAAGCTTTAAATATCCATTTGATCACTTTATTTTGCCTTTTCTTCTTATCAGGTTCAAATCAATCTTCTTGGAGGGTTTGAAGTGTTCTAACCATTAAGGGATTGTTCATAAAGAATACAAATTGGAGATATTTCTAGATGCCATTTAAGGATCCTCAAGAAACTTATTAAACTTCCTTTAATTTCTCAATGTCCCATGCAAAACTTGGTGGAAGTTTCAAGCACTTGAAGTTGACACTCGAGCTCCATTTTTTGCTTCCTTGTGGGGTTTGAGTGCTTCCTAAGCCAAAGATGGTTTCTTGGATAATTTATTTGAAAAACAAGGGTTTTAATTCCTATGTATACACCCTAAAAAATTCCTTAAATCATTATAATGTCTTTCCAAAATCTTGAAATGGAAATTGACCTTTGTTTGGCTTCTAGGTTAAAGGATTTCCTTCACATATGACTGTAACTCTTCTTATGTTGGGTACCCTGTTTGCCCTTAGACCTTATATCAAGGTTTATTAAGCTCCTCCATGTGTCCCATAGCTATTGAAACCTTATGGACTAACCCAATTTTTCTCTGGTTCACCATTCTTCACTTTTCCCAAAACTACCATTCTTGTGCATGAAGGGACTACCCCTGCTTTGAGACAAAACAAAGAGTATTAGGCATATTTGTTTGGGAAAAGTGAGTATTTTAAAAGATACAAAAGGTCCTAATGACCAAATTTACCAAATGGTTTTGTTTTATTCCATGGTTATGGGGTCTAACCATCTCAATCTTCTCAAAAAAGGGTGAAAAATTTATTTTTGCATGTTCTTGTCCAAACCTCCTCATGGATGTTCCTTTCAGACCTCTTTGATGCATCCAAGTTGTTCATGAATGTTATTTACCCTCATTTAATGCTTTTGGAACCTAGGGATCCACTCAAAACCTCTCTCCTAAGTGGAATCCCCAAACTCACCTCTTGAAACAAGGCTTTCCCTATCTTGACTGTACGGATCAAGTCCATTTTGCTATGAGAAAAGGGCCTTGGGTTGCTTGAGGATGTTTTGGACATATAATTTACTTAATTTTATCATGATGAATCCAAATTATATTGTTTTAAACTTTCCTTCCTTTCCTTGGGCATCAAAATCTCATCATGTCCCTCTCTTGCTTATGACCTTGTCTAACTGTGACAGTGAACATGCTATCTCCTTTTAGGTGCCTTTATTTGGAGGTTATAATCAAGGTTTAAAAAAATTATATAGTCATTTTTGACTCACCTTTATGCGAATTTGGACTCATCTCTAAACCTAGCCTTTTGTCCCCTTAGGATCTCCAATTGTTTCACTATCATTTATAGACTGAGACAGTCCTAAGATCCTATCTGTAGGTGATTTTAGGGTGAAAATGGCATGAATTTGGTATTTATTGATGATTTTAAAACCTTTTTAGCTCTTCCAAGTCACTAGCTTTGACATTTCTATCTCATTTAGCCTAAGAGTGCCTTAAGACTCCTCCAAAGTCCATCATCTCACTTCACTATTGTCCCAGCTGTAGGTGGTTGTTTTTTCATTCATTTTAGGTCTGTAGGTGTCTTTAGGTGAAGAATAGACTTGTTTATGGATCTTGATAATGATTTGGAGGTAGTATTTTGCATATAAAACATAAAATTTCTTCACCTTATTCTTAGTTGTACCTATTTCACAAACCTTGACCTTTCTACCTATAGGTGATTCCTCAAAGTCCTGTGTATGGATAGAGGAGTATGCGTTGGAATTTAAGACATTGGATTTATCCTTCTCTCATGACCTCTTAGCTTAAAATCATCATTTAATCCAGTAGAATAATTCAAATTCATAACATAGCCTAGAAAACCATAATGAAGGGCAAGGTCAACATCTTGATTAATGTCTTGTAGATAACACTGCCTTGCTTTAGTGGTTTTTATCCATTTTTAGGCTTTGCAAAATCCAATCTCCATCCATCCTTTGCTTCTCAAAATTGGCCCAATTGTTGTAGGTGGATAGGGCTACCAATTTTTCTAAATTAGAATCTTGAAGTGAATTTGGTGAGGTCCTCAAAAACATTCAAGGCCTCTATTTGCCATTTTTAGGGACAAAGAACCCAATATGGCCTGATCACAATCTAATTTCCCATTTGATGCTTTGATACTATATTTTGTCAAACTAGCATTATCAAGAGGTTTGTCTAGGCCTTTCCATAGCAAATAAACTAAAATTGGATTGATCAATTGTTGGAACACATCTAAAAGGCATATCGATGGCATCAACTGTAGATGATCATCTCCTCTATATAGGCATAACTGAGACCATTCTCCAAGTTTGTAAGTTTGTAGCACCTACATGCCTCCATCAAATATTCAATGCAAATTAATAGTCCTAATATGTTAAGGACCATATAAAACCTTTAAACTTACATGTGTGATGTCAACATACTTCTGTAGGTGAAGTTTTTTGACTGTGATATACAAGGAAATCATTAAATGACAAGAAACATGCAATAAATTCTTTCAAAACACATCGAGAGCAATTATAAATGCTTGAATGCCAAACATACAATATGATAATTTATAAAACACATCAAATAATAATATCCAACATGAAGGAAATATTTTCAAAGTAATTGAGATGACTGTGAATGCAAACTAGACATTTTGCAAGCATAGAAGAGGCTTTCTCAAATAATTGAACTCTGTAGAACAAGAAGAAGCATGGAAATATCTTGAAAATAATTTAGAGACACCTAAAACACACAAATCTATCAATTCAAAATAAAAAACTTTGAGACAAGCTCAAACAGTGACCCCCTCATGGTTGAACATGCATAAAAAACTACCTATAATCAAACTAATTGTTCATAAAGGAGGATACATCAAATATAAAGTTATTTTAATGAAAATTAAGTGCATTAATATTATTATCCACCCCCAGAAGCACTCCTCCCAATTCCACCTATATGGCCCATAGCAAGTGATTGAATTTACCCTTCCTTGGCTTGCCAATGGAAAATGAAGGAAAAGAAGTTTTAGACTGACATTTTTGCATTATCCATACAAAAAAAAACATGGAAATATCCTATGGGTAGGTGAAGATTCACTCCACCACGTTTTCAATTGATGGTGGACTTGAGAAGTCCATATAAGTGCCTAAAAGGGCCCATTTTTGATGAAAAACTACCATTTCTTGATCATAACAGAATTATAACTATCACCTGACTGATTATGATGTGATTCGACCTTATAAATGTTGATTTACACCTTTATTACATAGTTTTAACTCCCACCATCCGTACAAGTCAATTAATTACCTAGAAAAGTGGCCAAATGACCTTTTTACCACATGAAACCTAGCAAGTGGCCAATTTGTGACTTGAAGACACCTTGAAACAATTAAAAGACAATTTTAAGACATTTTAAATACAATTTTTCACTTTAACTAAGTTTGACTAGGTTTGACCAATCATTGACTTCAGTTACCTGAGCCAGTATAAGGAGGATGGGTTTCAACAAGGACTAGGTTAAGGGTAAGTGAGACATGTAGGACAATAGATGACCCCATAGGACATATGAAAATTTATATAAAATTTCAAAATAGGATGGGTTGACCCAAATTTGACTGGGGGTCAAATTTGGTCAACAAGACTTGCATAATTTTGGAAAGACAATACAAGAGTTTTGACCAATGTAGGAGATGTAGTGAAAAAAAGAGTTGGTTCTTGTAATCATGAACCATATATAAAACATTTATTGGATATGAATCAAACACAATTGTACTCTAAGTTTTTGGAAAAACATCCACAAATTGCTATTAGTCAAAGATTTTTTAAGATGGCCAAACCTTTTTATGTAAAAATAAATCACATAGGCACCACTTGTTACTGTAGGCAACATGTTGAATTTTCAATGCACTATGATGTTTTTTTCCATATTCATTGTACTTTACATACTAATAACATTTTTCAAGAGTGTGATGTAGAAGTTATGAAAAAATTAGCTAGGGAATTTATTCCAATATTTTTTGTGAAAGACTAGATAGATAGTTCTTTTATAAGAAAGTATGTTTGGATGGAAATTGTAGCATTTGTGGTGAATTGCCAAAATTTAAAAAATGTATCCATGAGGAGTGTACAAGTAATTGGACAATAATTAGTTAGTTTGAGAAAATACAAATTTGTGACTTATCAACTAAAAGATGGCAAAAATTCTAAAATGTGTGAGCTTGTTATGAAAGAGATACCTATTTTAGAATTTATGGTTGAATTCATGGAGAAAATTATTTATGAGCATACAAGGCACATACATAGGGATAAATGGTTGGATGAACATTTCAAGATAAGAAAGGACAAATTCCCACTTGATTCTATTGTTTCAATAGTTAACTTTGCTAAAAATTACACATTCAAACCACAAATAGAAGTTTAATCACATTATTACAACTCATCACAAGTTATCATATTCATGGATATAACATTCATGCATGCACCTGATAATATAGAGGAAGATTGAAAAATATTAAGGGAGTACCATTTTTATATCAGTGATGACTTATCACATTGTACAAAGTATATGCAAGGTTATTTTTAGAAGTTCTATGGACAATTGACTTATAGGAACATTACTTTCAATCAACATTACATTTGGTCATACAATTGCAAATCATAATTCAAGAATGCATGGATATTTTATTGGTTGATCAGGATGCACGTTATCATTGCTGTAGAACATATGTAGAGTTTCACTAAGGATGGCCATAGAAAAGGGGAACATGATAGTGCTGGAACATTTATAAAAAGAGCTATTGCAAGGGAGGAGTTAAAATTTGACCATGTTGCTAATTTGACTAATACAAAAACTATGATTGAATGGTGTAATGAGAACATATGTCATGGTGCTTAAGCAAATTCTACTATTCATAGACATTTTGGTTAATGGAACAAAAAGACTTGGGAAACTATGAGGGTTGTATGACTCTAACGGGTTTAAGTGAGCTCCACTCATTTCATAGCTCAAATGCAAGTTCTTGGACTATTCATATGCAACACTTGGCATGTTTTTATTCTGCATGCATGGACTCTGTTTATAATGAGTGAGAGTCACAAGAGTGGGTGGATAACTGGGGTTCTAGACTTATAATTCTAATCAACACATATTAGGTTCCACCAACATTGCGACTTACATATATGACATCATCACATGACTTTGACCATATATCTAATCTAGTGCATCTAGGTAGAAGATTAATCTTTATGTACTATTTATTCTCATTATCTATCTTCATAGTGTCGTTAAAAATTATTTTTTGTGATGCAGGGCATGTTTTTATAGTTTTTGTAGACGAGGACAATGAAGAGGGAATAGATTAATACTATGTCGATGTGTACATAGAAAGAAAAATTAAATTTCCTAGTTGTATATGGAGAAAACATTGACTATCCCACTAGGTCTGTGGTAGTCACTAGAATTTGGATTCGATGATGTAATTACCCTGCCCCCTGTAGACCAAGATTATCAATGATTACCTAAGTTTGACAATGTTATTTATCAAATTATTTTGATTCTTATGATATATGCTGATAAAATATAAATTCTATTGAACTTCAATATACTTGGATTCTCAACAAATTCTATATGAACAATCATGATATTAGATACAATGCAAATTTAAATTCAAACCATGCATCTAGAACTGTCCAAGAATTGAATATATAGATATAACTTTGAATCTTTTACATATCAGAGATGAGGTAATATGTTTTTAGATTTAATAAATGATATTTTTGAATTTACAGATTTATTATTTTTGACCTGGTATTATCTGATATGAATAAAAATATGTACACCTACTCTAAATTCCATGATATTGATATTTTTAAATATAAAAAAATAGTATTTTCTAAACCATTATAGACTGATATGAGCATATGACCTGACCTATAATAACCTCACAAATTGCCTCCCTTTGATGTTGTGATAGAGTAATAGCCTTAATAATATTTCCGATTATGATATTTTCCAATGATCATCTATCTTGGAGCATGGATAATAAACTTGTCAGCTACCTTTAGCATCACCCTCCTTAGGGAATAATTGTGACCTCATAAGGATATCCATGGGTTCCTTTAAATAATATCTGGCAGCTAGAAATAATAGTATCGACTGATGTATCTTTGACTTTGCCTTCAATTTTCACCTTCCATGATTTAACTCCACTAATATCTGGAAACTTTTTGGTTTATCCTTATTTGATTGGAAATAACATTTGATTCATCAAACTCTTCATATAATGCTTAAACCATAGAATCTCTGACAATTTGTGATGATAAATGTTATTATGTTTTGATCATTTTCAATTATATATATATATATCCACTTAGAATAATTTATAGATTAGATCAATATAAAACATAAATTGATTCCCTCTGAATAATCTTGCCTTCCTATACAATAATATCCACTCATAATAATTTCTAGATTAGATCAATATAAAACATAAATCGATTCCCTCTAAATAATCTTTCCTTCCTATACAATAATCTCTAAACTATTTGGAAATAAAAAATCTTATAATCTGAAAATACTTCAAACTCAAGATCTTTCAATTCTAAAGATTACCACAACCACTAGATATGAAGCTCTATATCAAAATATCAAAATTATCACTTGATATACTAAATAAACTTAAAATTTTATCTTCGAAGAAGACCCACAAAATTTCACCAAAAAACTTTTCCTAATAATTATTCGTTGAAGCTCCAAATGGAACAATTAAGCCCAATGTGAATCCTGAAGTAGACCCACCAAAGAAATTAGGTTTTCATCCAATCCTCCAAACCTTTCTAAGGGGTTTCATCCTTAGAAAATTAGCCAAACTTATGATTCAAGCCCTTGTAAAAATGCACAAAGAAATATCAACTAAACAATGGATGATAAAATGCTTTCCTTATTCCTCCTTTTAAAGGCTCAGCTAAGAATTTTAGAAGAATCTAATTGTAACCACCTCCATCTTCTATAAGAGTACTTTATTAAATAAAGTGACATGACAACATTTAATAAAAGTGACTCATAATATTTAATTATTATTTTATTTGTCACTTTAATTAAATTAATTAAATAAAATTATCTTTTTGATATTTATTTAAAATAAACAACTTTAAAATAATTAATTTAACTATTATTCCCTTATAACTCCATTATTTAGCTTATGGGAATAAAATAAGCTAAACGTTAATACCTGTAATAAAAAAAAAATGGGGACATTACAGTCCTCCTTTCCTAAAGTTTGCTTGTCCTAAGTAATCGATACCAACATACCCAACACCAACTACTAGGATCCCATATCAATCTCAGGAATCTGTAAACTATACTATTTGAAACACTATGCTACAAGAGATCTACAAATAACATCACCTTATCTCTCCTAGATAGTAGTGAAATAATTCTCAACATGCAGTCAAAAAACTAATCATCACATACCTTAGTCTTCACATAAGACCACTACGCTACTATGATTACCATGCTTCCCAAATCCTCATAAGGATGATGACTCATGATTGGAAGTAAAAATGAAATGCAACATGTTAAACCATCACCCTCATCATGCAAAAAACAAGCTTCCATCCTCTTTGTTGACATTACCATTGGAACACCATCTACTAAAGCTTTCAATACAATATTCTTCCCCTTGGATATGAACTCTAACTTCATCTGCTAAAAATCTTGGATATATCTCCCAAGTGACTATAACCACTAGATTCCCAAAATAACATCAGAATCACCGATCCCAACGACATAGAAATCATCAATGACCACATAATCACTCAACTTCACACTCATCTTAAATCCATCAGCCATCATAACACTAAATCTTGAAAATTCTTTAGCTTGTAATCCCTTCTTCACAACCAATCCCTCATCAATGAAGTTGTGAGTAATTCCACTATCAATCAAATAAGTGACCCACTGTCCCTTAAGAACTCTTCTCACTCGAAAAGGATGATATGTAGGAACTCTTGATAGTGTAACAATAGTACCATGCGATGTATCTCTTATGTTAGCATCATTATGTGGTTGCTTCTCATGATCACTATTTGAACTTGTGTCCACAACCTCCTCATAAATATTGAAAGAAACCTCTATGTAATATGCCTTGCATTTCATAAGGCACTTATGACCTAGTTCCCATGGTTCCTTACAAGTAAAACATAGATTCTTCTTATGTAACTCATTCCTTGTTTCAAAATTCATCATAGGTTGCGTAGGTTTAGGTTGATTGGGTGTTCCCCCATCTAAATTGTGTTATGATTTATTATCCTTGAAATTCTTCTTTTGGGATTGAAATGTATAAAATGATGTGTCAAGATCTAGTGCCAAATTGATAGCATCATGAAGAGTCTTATGCTTAAGCACCTTGACTAGACCCTTTATCTTGTCATTTAATCCTTGAATAAACAACATCACCACTCATTTTTATATCATATTAGGAACCATAAAAACAATATTTTGAAACTCATTAATGTAAGAATCCAAATGCCCACTCCATTTCAATTATGCCAACTCTCCATAATACACCTCTACATGCTTCTAATCAAATCGAGAAATCAATTTGTTACTAAACTCCTCATAAGGGTGAATCAATCCATGATTTTGGGTGACTAACCCATGGTGACACCAATCATATGCAATTCTCTCAAGGTGCATGGTTTCAAACTTAATTACTTCATCCTCTTGCATTAGTCTAAGTGTCAAGAAGGTGTCTAGATTATGAATCCAAGCTCTAGCACTAGCCTTCCCACTACCATCAAATGTAGGAAGGGTGAGTTTGCTAGTGGCTTGCCTAAGCTCCCTATTTTGGTCCTGTCTTGGCCTACTATCCTATCGATTCCTAATTCTCTCTCTATGATGTGCATGATACTATAGGAAAGGAAATACATCACACACATGTTGTGGTAGTGCCAAACATTCATCATTAACTATCATGACATGATCCTGAAATGTCACATTAGCTACTACATCATTGACTACCTCAGGTTTATCTCTAGGAAAAAATGTAGACTACATAGGCCTCTCTATGGTGTTAGTATGAGTCCTCTCCACATGAGGAGACCTAACCACATTATCTACTATTGAAGGTGACTTGTCATGCCTATCATTAGCCCTAGGCTGACCCATGATCAGCCTCTCAACTATCCCAATCAAGTGATCCAAACAATATGTAACATGTTGACTATCCATAAGACCTCTCAAAAGCTCATGATCATCTTGATCATCCCATAAAATAATATGACCACCATCACACCTATCACCCATGGCACTACCAGTCTCAACACCTATATCAACACCTGTAAAAGGAGTTACTTTTACCTCTTATTCTGGTTGCCGTGGTCTTCTTCTAAAATAATATCTATGTGGACCAACTTCTTGTGGATGCATAGACACAACCCTAACCCTTCAAGCTGGCAAGATTATAGCTCTAATACCATTGTAATAACCTTAACCCCTATGTACCAAGATTATCAATGATTACCTAAATTTGACAATGATATTTGTCAAACTATTTTGATTCTTATGATATATGCCAATAAAATATAAATTCTATTAAACTTAAATATACTTGGATTCTCAACAAATTCTATATAAAAAATCATAATTTTAGATACAATGAAAATTTACATTTAAACCATGAATCTAAACTTGTCCAAGAATTAAAATATATAGATATAACTTTAGCTTTTACATATAAGATATGAGGTAGTATATTTTCAAATGTAATAAATGATATTTTTGAATTTATGAAATTATAGATTGAATACTTCTAACTTGGTATTATCTAATATGAATAACAACATGCATGCCTACTCTAACTTTCATGATATTGATCTTATTCAATATAAAATGGCAATATTTTCTAAATCATCGTAGATTGATATGAATATACGCCCTGACATGTAATAACCTCATCAATTACCTCCCTTTGGTGCTTTGATAGAGTAATAACATTAATAATATTGGTGGCTATGATATTTTCCAATGATCATTTATCTTGGAGCATGGGCAATAAACCTATTGTCTACCTTTGGCATCACCCTCCTTAGGGAATAATCATGACCTCCTGAGGATATCCATGATTTCCTTTAAATGATATATGGTGTCTATAAATAATAGTATCGATTAATGTATCTTTGAATTTGCCTTCAATCTGCTCCTTCCATGATTTGACTCCACTAATATCTGACAACTCTTGGGTTTGTCCTTATCTGACTGGAAATAACATTCAATTCTTCAAACTCTTCATATAATGCTAAAACCACATAATCTATGATAGGCTATGATGATAAATATTATGATGTTTCAAGCCTTTTTAATTTTATATATATATCCATTGAGAATAATTTCTAGAATAGATCAATATAGAACATAAATCGATTCCTTTTGAATAATCTTGCCTTTCTATACAATAAACTCTGAACTATTTGGAAATAAAAAAACATGATAATCTAAAAATACTTCAAACTGCAAGATCTTTCAATTCTGAAGATTACCACAACCACTAAATATGAGTCTCTAAATCAAAATATCAAAATTATCACATGATATATTGAATAAGCCTAAAATTTTATCTTTGGAGAAGACCCACAAAATTTCACCAAAATGTCCTACCCAACAATTATTCGTTGAAGCTCCAAATGGAACAATTAAGCCCAATGTGAATCCTAAAGTAGAATAACTGAAGGAATTGGATTTTTGTCCAATCCTCCAAACCTTTCCAAGGGGTTTCATCCTTAGCAAATTAGCTAAACCTGTGATTCAAATCTTTGTAATAATGTGTAGAGAAATATTGACTCAACAATAGATGGTTAAATGCTTTCCTTATTCCTCCTTTTAAAGGCTCAACTAAGACTTCTAAAAGAATTGAATTGTAAACACATCTAGATTCTAAAAGAGCACTTAATTAAATAAATTGACATGACAACATTTAATAAAAGTGACTCATAATATTTTTTTATTTGTTTATTTATCACTTTAATTAAATTAATTAAATAAAGTTATCTTTTTGATATTTATTTAAAATAGACAACTTTAAAATAATTAATTTAATTATTATTCCCTTATAAATCCATTATTTAGCTTATGGGAATAAAATAAGATAAATATCAATACCTGCAATAACTCAAAAAAAATGGGGACATTATAGATGATATCCTATAAAAAAATCATATGTATGGTTGTTTGGAGACTTTGAAACACACAACAAGATACTCCACTATTCAAATTTGGTTCTTGTAATGAGTATTCAATTATAAAAATATCATGGGAGGTTGAGAAATAAGAATCTATGGAAAGTTTGCAAGTCAGACCATGAAGCTATTCTTGATACTATCAAGATTAGAGCAGATCTTAGTGGTTCGTTGGATTAAAATGCCCAGGGATGTTTACTTGTAAAATGTAGATGTAATAAATTTTAATAAATATTTTGGATTTTATAGGTAGTACATGCATAAATTTTATCTTTAATTACTTAATAACATTTTTTTTGTAGGTTAGTGGTGCCAAATAAGCTTCCACCTTCACATGGTTGGCACTGTTAGTAAAGAATTTCATATTCTTGAAGCTAAGAGACACTTATTAAAAGTACTTGATATTTCTACGCTCCTAAACAATTACTCATGACAAGTCTCTTTCTCCTTGTAGCCTTCCAAACACATGAAATTCCTTGTTTATAATAATATACATGAATTCTAATTAAACTAAATGCATTAAAATTACCTCAAATGGCATTACATACCAATGTTACACACAAAACAAACACACTTTTCATCAATTTGCATATTTTCATTGGTATGGCATTCCTGAACAGTAGTGAAAATTCACTTACGAGTGGAATTGATTGTCATGGTCATTGGAGCACATGTAATTTGCCTATGCTTAAAGTAATGGATTTGCACTTACGGGTCTGAAAGGCAAAAATGGTAGTTGGAGGTCAACAAGTTATCTCTTTATTGCCAAAAAGTTTCATTTAAGGACCCATTAATGTAACTTCTACCATGGATTTATCTCAGAGGTGATACATACTAGATATGGGGTGTAATTAGAGGGATTTCACATGCATAGGAAGGATCTTATGGTTCATCCATATGACTTATAATTTTGGTTTTATGCATGCCTAAAGTTAGGCTAAAAATCAACATCTTTTTTGTATTGGGAAGGGCATTCTTGAGCTTGTAATGGGTGGTGGGTTTGTCAATCAAGCCGGATGGGAGGTCAAAATATTGGTCCTAGACATTATCTGCCCCTCTATATGTGTAGTGAACACTAATTTTTAGCTAACAAACCCCAAAAATAAAGTTCTCAAAATGTAGCTTCAACTTTGATAACATTTATTGTTAGTGTTTTCATGCTCTTGAATAGTAGTGAAAGTGTACTTGTAGGTAGAATTGGATGTCATAGTCATTCGAGCACATGTAATTTTACTACATAGACATGCTCAAAGTGATGGATTTGTATATACGGGTCCTGAATGTAAAAACACTAGTTACAGGTCAACAAGTTATCTCTTCATTGCCAAAAAGTTATATTTTAGGACATGTTATTGCAACTTCTGCCACAAATTTATCTTAGAGGTGATACAAACTAGACCTTAGGTGAAATTAGAGGGATTTAACATACACAAGAAGGATCTTATGGTTCATCCATACAACTTATAGTTTTGGTTTTATGCATGCTTGAAGTCAGGCTAAAAATCAACATCTTTCTTGTATTGGGAAGGGTGTTCTTGAGCCCAAAATGGGTGGTGGTTTATCGACCAAGCCATATGGGAGGCCAAAAACCTAGTCCTAGATATTACCTAGCCCTCTAGACATATTGGAAGTGCTATTTTTTAATGAACAAGAACCAAAAATGGAGTTCTGAGAATGTAGCTTTAACTTTGACAACATTTATTGTTAGTGTTTATGTGCTCCTAAATAGTAGTGAAAATGCACTTGCGGGTAGAATTGGATGTCACAATCATTAGATCACATTTAATTTTCATATATAAATGTGTTTAAAGTGATGGATTTGCACCTATAATTCCCATAGGTAAAATAACTAGTTGGAGGTCAAAAAGCTGTCTCTTCACTGCCAAAAAGTTGCATTTTAGGACATGTTATTGCAACTTCTTTCACAAACTACTGTCAGAGATGATACAGACTCAATTTGAGATTAAATTAGAGATATTTCAATTTTACATGAGGGGTTTTATGGTTCATCCATACAACTTATAGTTTTGGTTTTATACATGCCTGAGTTAGGCTAAAAATCAACATCTTTCTTGTATTGGGAAGGGCATTCTTGAGCCCAAAATGGGTGGTAGATTTGTTGACCAGGAAAGATGGGAGGCCAAAAAATTGGTCCTAGACATAATCCAGCCCTTAAAATGTGTTGGTAGTGCTAGGTTTCAGCCAACAAGCATCAAAAATGAAGTTATTGGAATGTAGCTTTAACTTTGATAATTTTTGTTGTCAGTGTTTCCATGCCCTTGAATAGTAGTAAAAATGCACTTGTAGGTGGAATTGGATATCATGGACATTTAAAAACATGTAATTTTCTTATATATATGTGATAAAAGTGTTGTATTTTCATTTATTGGTCTTGGAGGTAAAAACACTAGTTGAATGTCAACAAGTTATCTATTCACTACCAAAAAGTTATATTTTAGGACACATTACTGTAACTTCTACCATAGATTACTATCAGAGGTGATAAAAACTATATCCAGAGTAGAATTATAGGGATTTAAAATGCACATGAATGATTTTATGGTTCATCCATATGGCTTACATTTTTTGTTTTATGCATGCCTGAATTTAGGCTAAAAATCAACATCTTTCTTGTATTGGGAAGGGCATTCTTGAGCCTAGAATGGATAGTGAGTTTGTCAAGTGCGTCAGATGGGAGGATAAGAACCTAGCCCTAAAAATTATCTACCCCTTTAAATGTATTGTTATCACCAGTTTTTAGCCAACAAACACCATAAATAGAGTTTTCAGACTGAAGCTTCAACTTTGACAACATTTATTGCTAGTGTTTTCGTGCTCCAAAATAGTAGTGAAAATTCACTTATAGGCGGAATTGAATGTCACAATAATTGGAGCACATGTATTTTTCCTATATATATGTGATTGAAATGATGAATTTGCAACTCTAGGTACCAAATAAAAAATGTTAGTTGGAGGTCATTAAGTTGTCTCTTCACTACTAAAAAGTTGCATTTTAGGACACATTACTGCAACTTCTACCATAGATTTATCTCAGAGTTGATGAAAAGTATATTTAGGATGTAATTATAAGGATTTCACATGAATATGAGGGATATTATGGTTCATTAATATGACTTATAGTTTTGGTTTTATGCATGCTTGAAGTTAGGCTAAAAATCAACATCTTTCTTGTATTGGGAAAGGCATCTTGAGCCCATAATGGGTGGTGGGTTTGTAGATCAGGCTAGATGGGAGGATAAAAACCTGGTCCTAAACATTATCCTCCCTTTTATATGTGTTGGAAGTGCTAGGTTTCATCCAACAAGCACTGAAAATGGAGTTCTTAGTATGTAGCTTCAACTTTGACAATATTTGTTGTTAGTGTTTTTGTGCTCTTTAACAATAATGAAAATACACTTGTGGGTGGAATTAGATGTCACAATCATTGAATCATGTGTAATTTTCATATATATATATATGTGTGTGTGTGTGTGTGTGTGTGTGTGTGTGTGTGTGTGCTCAAGATGATGTATTTTCACTTGTGGGTCTCGGGGACAAAAATGCTAGTTGGAGGTCAACAAGTTGTCTCTTCATTACCAAAAAGTTACATTTTAAGACCTGTTACTGGAACTTCTACCACAGATTGCTCTAAGAGGTGATACAAACTAGATCCAAGGTGTAATTAGAGGGATTTAACATGCATATGAGGGATCTTATGGTTCATCCATATGACTTATATTTTTTATTTTATGTATGTCTAAAGTTAGGCTAAAAATCAACATCTTTCTTGTATTAGGAAGGACATTCTTGAGCCCAAAATGGGTGGTGGGTTTGTTGGTTGGGCTAGATGGAAGGCCAAGAACCTGGTCCTGGACATTATCATCCCCTATGGACATGTTTTTAGTGACAATTTTTAGCCAACAAGCATTAAAAATAGAGTTCTCAGACTATATCTTCAACTTTGACAACATTTGTTAGTGTTTTCGTGCTCCTAAACAGTAGTGAAAATGCACTTGTGGGTAGAATTAAATGTCATGATCATTGGAGCATGTTTAATTTGACTATATATATGTGATTAAAGTGATTTATTTTCATTTTTATGTCCCAAAGGCAAAAATACTAGTTGGAGGTCAACAAGTTGTCTCTTCACTACCAAAACATTATATTTTAGGACCTGTTACTTCAAATTCTACCATGGATTGATCTCAAAGGTGATACAGACTAGATCTAATGTGTAATTAGAGGGATTTAAAAAGAATATGAGGCATCTTATGGTTCATCTATATGACTTACAATTTTTTTATGCATGCCTGAAGTTAGGTTAAAAATCAACATCTTTCTTATATTGTGAAGGACATTTTTGAGCTCAGAATGGGTGGTGGGTTTGTCAACTGAGCCAGATAGGAGGCTAATAACTTGGTTATATACATTATATACCCATAAGTATGTGTTTTTAGCACCAATTTTTAGCTAAAAAACACCAAAAATGGAGTTCTCAGATTGTAGCTTCAACTTTGATAACATTTGTTGTCAGTGTTTCTATGCTCTTGAATAGTAGTGAAAATGTACTTACAGGTGGAATTGGATGTCATGATCATTGGAGCAAGTATAATTTGAATATATATAAATGTGTGTGTGTTTGAAGTGATGTATTTTCACTTGTGGGTCTTGGAGCTAAAAGCACTAGTTGGAAGTCATTAAGAGGTCTAAAAGGCCTAATAGTCCAAGTGAACCATATACATGTGGCTAGAAGCTAGTGGCATTGGAATTGGGTTTCAATAACTTTAAAAGTTTTATTTAATCTTGTCAAAGTTTTCCAAGGGTAAAAAATCCTTGAATAGGTTACTAATCAATCAAGGAGCCTATTAGGCCTTCTAGGCCTAATTAGGCTAAATTGCATGCCTATAGGTAATGAAAGGATCTTGACACTAGCAAGGGATAAGTTTGTGGTTCATGAGAGATGAGAACTTTTGAAGGTTTCACAAATAAAACAATAAAATTATATGGATATTTAGGCCTAATTAGGCCTAAATGGCCACCTAAAGGTGGTTAAAGTAGCTTCAAAGCTTGGCCAAGGGGTATCATGAACCAAATGGAGCCAAGTATTTAAAACTATTGATACAAAAGCATCTTTTGTATAAACTAGTATGGTGTCCATGTGATATTTTTAAAGTGTTAATTAGATTTAGTAGTCTCTTTTAGTTCTTTAGAGTCTTCCTACATGTTAGAAAAGTCCTACTTATCTTATATGCTTAAAACAAGTGTCTATTATATGATTTACTAAATTGATATAGGTCTTGAGAGAGAGTTTTGGAGCCAAAAATGGACACTCTTTTCTTAGAGGAACAAACCAAAAGTATAAGCACAATTATTAATATGAAAGGATCTTCTTTAAGAACAAACATCAAGAAAGAATATTTGAATCATAACTAAAGGGGGTGTAAATATGTGTGTGTTTTTTGTTGTGATAGTCTATGTGTGTGAAAGACTGTAATTAAACAAGATTAGTAAGAAATATTAAGAATTTTATGATTTTAAGTAGTGTATGGTGATTTCAAAGACTTTATGAAAATGTAATTGAACTTCAACAATCAAAAGATAGTGAATTCAAGACTTTGAAAGTCCTTTTCTATTAGCACAACCAATTTTGGTTGAAAATCACTGTTTGTAGAGCTTATTTGTATGATAAAACTTGTGTATGGTTTGAAAATAAGGATTGGATGAGTTACACAGGTGAGTAAGGAGTCCTATATAGTTTTTATATTTCAAATAACATATTTTAGCTTTATGAAACAAGGTTAATTATCTCTTGGGTCCTTAAAGTGGTTTCTAGTTACAGGGTTTTGATTGAAAAATGGTCATAAATCCATTTTAGACCCATATAATTTGATGAAAATATATTGATACCTAGTTAAGAAGGTTAGTACACTGTTCCAAGTGTTTTGGAGTCAAAATAAGGTGTATGGATGATGTAGTGAGCAGTTATCCACAATAATACTCAAAATTTTGAGTTCCTCTAGACAATGAATAGGAAAATTGACCTATCTTGCTTAGTTTTGAGCCAAAAGACACCAAGTAAAAGTTGATTCTCATCTAAAAAAATCATTCAAACCTGATTGAGGTGTTGGTTTAGGTAAATAATCCATCATATAATTTTTGACTTACTAGTGGAACATTTAGGTTTCTTGACAAAAATAGGGTTGAGTCACTGTTTGATAAAAAGGAACTCTAAACCAATAATAAATTAGTTTATCTACAATAAAAACCTCTGAAACATGTGAAATACTTGTTGAAAATTCATAAAATTGGTCTTTATCCCAAATACAACACTAAATAGGTCTTTTGTATCCATTCAATCAAGAAGGTCTTGAAAGGGAAAAGAAGGTGAATAGGTCCTAAAGGGCTTAAAGTAAGAGTTTTAAATTTGAAGAGAGTAAAGTGATACATTAAATTGTATCAACTATAAGGATCCCTTAAGACCAATAAAATAATTCATGCTCTCTCCCAATATATATTTTCCTTCTCTCTTGATTTCAAAAATGGAGTTTGGGGACGTTTTAGAGGGAATGGAGATAGCATAGGGTCTACCCCATGGCATGAAGAATTCATGGCCACTTTACAAGACAATTGAAGGCCTAAAAAAAAATTCAAGAGCTTCTTGACTATCTTATAGATGTTGCTAGCTTGCCTTGACTGATATGAGCTTCTTCACTAGTGTAAAACCCTTCCCATTAGAAGGAGAGACTTCATCACTTGTTAAGAGGTCTCATCTTTGAAATGTATTGAATCTCTCACCAAGGCTCTTGAACCATCCTACCTAAATGAATTGATGCATAACAATCATAAAAACTAAACCCTTTTCAAATTCTTGTCCTTATTTTTCATGGCCTAAAAATTATCTCCTTAGTTATAGAATGCAAAAGATGGCTATAATAGCTTATTTGACCTCTAATTCCTTCATCACCCTTAAAAAACTCTATGAAAATCCCTCTCCTACAACTTAATCACCCATTTCCTTATTCATCACAAGATCAGTCCTTTACTTGTTATAGTCTCCTTTAGGCTATAATGGCCTAATTGTTTTTTTGGGGTATGGAATGCTAATAGAATAATTCAAACTGATACCAATGCCCTCTAAACATTTATTACACTCTATTTCAAACACTATTTACAACTTCATCTACCAATTTTCTTCCTTTATTCTACAAGTCTCTTTCTTGGTTCACTCTCCTAGTAACCTTGTTACACTACAAAGCTCCTTGTCTTGGGTTATCTAAAGACATTCAAGACAATCTAAAATCATCTTTAACAACCCATTAGGGTCTTCCTACTTCAATGACTCAGTATTGGAACAACTCTCCCTCTAAACCCCTATTCTCACACTCTTAGAATCCCATTAGGCATCCATTAGTCCTATGACAAAGCTCAATCTTAAAATACATACTTGTACTATCCATACCATTCTAGATATTATTGATTATTTTAGACCTTGTGAAAACACATCAGATTAAAAATTTCCAAGAAATTTTAATGGTTAGGTTTCAAGATATGCACACTTCTAGGTCAAAACCCTAGGTCTGATTTTACCAATCTGTGTATAGGCTGAGAGGGTTTAAAATTATGTAATTGAGTTTTTAGACACCTTATTGAGTTAATTCCTCCTGTATATACTCTTTCCAAAATAAATCCACATGTTCAAAATAAGGTTCTTTGATTCTACCTTATAAGGCTTATCCCACTAAGAACTTAGAGTTCTTGACCTACAAGAAACTATAGATGACCATGAGCATACAAACATAATTCAAATGCAATTATTGATATTCTTTATTTCTTATAAGGGTCTAATTCCCTTAATCCCACTCCATGCACAAGACTCAGAAATAAGATAAGTGACTAGGTGTCTAACAACTACCAATCTAAGATTGATTTAATCACTAATAAGGATTCAATTAACTACCAATCTAAGATTGATTTAATCACTAATATAGGATTCAATTAATGAAAAGGTAGGTTCAACACCCCTTCTTATTTCATTTTCATTCTTATAGAAATAAAGCTTCTTAAGAATAATAAATGTTAATCTTTTTAACTGTAGGCTCTATCATACTAATCTGATTTTTAACATTATCCTAACAAGTTATTCTCAATTTCATAACATTTTTAACCCTTAACAATACTTCAAAACCAATCATTCATAATACTATGACCACAAGTACAGTGTTTTTAACTTTCATGAACTTGTTTCTAGGTTACAATCACCAGTATAAGATTCAATTAACGAAAATATAGGTTCAACATCCCTTAATTATTATTTCATTTGCATTCTTATAGAAATAAAGCTTTCTAAGAACAAGAAATGTCAATCTTTCTAATTGTAGGCTCTGTCATACGAATTTGATTTACAACATTATCCTAACAAGTTATTCTCAATATCATAACATTTGTAATCCTTAAGAATACTTCAAAACCAATCATTCATAATAATCTGAACACAAGTGATTCAAACAAGACTTACTTCATTAGTTTTCTTAAATATTCATGTATAAAATAAGAATCCCATGTACAAATTCCATATATAGGCATACAATGTCAATAATGCATGCATTGCCATGTAGGCATTAAAAACATTACATCATGTCTAACAATATGGTATCTAATGTTAGGGGAATACATCATATACACATGTACAATGCCAAAAATGCCTACATTGCCATATAGGCATACAAAAAAGTACATCATCTACAACATCATAATCATCAAATAGTCTCCCTCTCTTTGCCTTCTTCGAAGAAGACTCTCCCTGGGATGCCTTGCTTATAGATGGATATATCCTAAATTCCTTGGATTGCTCCAAGGATCGACTGTGGTTACGATGTTCATAGCTCGCTTGCAACTGAGCCTATTCAAATACAAATATTATTATAAAATTAACAATTATACATGAAACCAAGCTAAGAAAATCATTTTAAACTATACTACAAAAATCATTTAAACATACACTTATTGCAATCTCATGGTCCTTCTCAATTTATTATTGATGCTCGACTGGCTCAGTGCCAAGTTTAGTTGCACGAACATGTGTGTCAAATGATGAAGAAACATGAGGAGCTACCATAGTAGTCATCTAAATTGGACCATCAAATGTCATATGATAGCCCTGCATACACAATACATTTGTGCATATAATTTATATCTACCCAAGTATGTAGTAAACTTATTAAAACAAAATTATTAAATTATAATTCAAAAATACAAGTGAATATGTACCTCAGTGAGTGCCTGTGCAGATGACATTTGAACAATAATGCCCGAGTCTATCTTGACTCATAATGATGGAGGAGTGTCCACCCTAGTCATTATTTGAACAAATAACCTAATAATTAATAACTTGGGTAATTCATTGATTAAAAAAGTTGCTAATAAACTTAGTATTGCATAAGATATGAAAATATCTAATGAGGTCATGGGAAGCATGAGTGTGACAAGTGGATATGTGTAATGTGACTTGTAACACCACACTAAAGGAAATAAATGTTAGTTTCATGAGGGAGAATGACAAGGTATCCAAGGAAATTATGCATATCCTACACCTCTTGATGCATGAGTAACCTAAAAACTTGTCTATAAGGTTCTATGGTTAGTCTTAGAAGGGTTGATAGGCGTCAATAATCCTTGAATGAGAAATTTAGTGTGTATCTTAGGTCATTTAGAGGTCTTGGAGTGTTTTCCATCCAATACTTGTTATTTTAATTTTAAAATGTATTTAAGTGAATATTTTATTAAATTGTAATAATTAATGTATCAAATAGGTTCTATAAGGTTTGATACGTGGTTAGGAGTCTCCTAGGTTTATTTAAGGTCATATCTATCTTTATTACTCATTTAAAGGTCTTAAATGACTTGATAAGTCTTCAAAGATCATTTTTTCTAATTTGAGGTAGGTCTATTAGAGGAATAAGGACCTAAATTAACACATCCTAAACTTGGATAAGTCTTCAACAACATGATCAGTTCAAATCTATCATTTCAAGGATGCACAAGATGAAGGAAAAAGTATAAAAGACCAACTTTGCATCATTGGAGGACTATAATTTCTATTTAAATCCTTGAAATTTCACAAAACCTTGGCAATAGTTAGAAAAACAAGCCTAAAATATGATTCCAAAGGTTTTGGATTTAATAAAGCCTTACAATCACATTTATTGAAATATAAGTTTCATGTAAACGTGCAACCTTGTATCTTTAAGACAACAAGGGAGGATTAATGAGTGAATTTTGTGAAATTGAGTCATTGAATGCAAGTTAGGTGTTGGAACATCCTTGATACACCTATATACACTATTTTGGATGATTTTATATCTTTGGTGATGTTTATTTCAGACTTTGATGTGATTAAGGTCATTAGGCCTAATTGTCTTAAGGTAGTGAATTGGTATAGTTGAGGACAATCCTATGAGCTATGGTGTCTAAGTCAATTTATTTTGAAAATTTGATCATGTTAACACCTTGAATACTTTTCTTATAGACATTTATTACTTTTTAGTCCAATTGAGTATTGATGTGATCAAAAGCCCTTAGAAACAATCATTGTGATAAGACAAGTAACCTATATAGGTGTTTGTTGAGAAGTTTGTAAACTGAGTTTTAATCTTTAAAAAACATAGAATGATAGGTTGATTTTATGAGGGAAATATATACAAGCCTTATAAGAGTGTATATAACCTTATAAAATAGGTCTCATCAAAATCTAAAGAAACATATAGAAAATAGACCTGAATATTGTAGAGATAAGTGTGAGTGGACGATCTTCTTTACAAGTGTGTGATTTTGGTTATTGAAAACATAGTTTGAAAGTCAAAATAAAAGCAAAAAAATTGATATGGAGGATGAGTTTCTAACTATGCACCAATCCATGTTAATACATCAAACAATAAAAATTCCAACAAAATTTTATTAGGTATTTTATATTTTCTTACACAAAATTTACAGATGATGCAATTAAGGAGTGTGAATATACATCTAGAGTATATAAGATTCACTCAAAAATTTACCTTTGTAAATGTATATGGTTTTGTATTGACATAAATATATGTAGTGGTTGATGCACTACCTAGCTTAGTAAATTTAAATTATGATGTTGAAGGCAACATCTCTGGAACACAAAAATACACACACACACACACACACACACACACACACACACACACACACACACACACACACACACACACACACACACACACACACACACACACACACACACACACACAAAAATTCAATTTAAATGTGTACATTAATTTTTACCTTTTTAATTTACAAATATAACTTAAAAATTTAACATGAAATTTATATAAAAGATACCTGCATGCATGTAGATACCAACATATCCAAACCAAATGTGTGTGTCAATAACTCATCAATCAATACCATATCCTCCAAGCCCCTTGAAGTACCATTATCATCATCTAAAGGTCCATTATATATAACACCATAAGATCTACATGGGTGGGTTTAGGCACACCCACTAGGTGGAGTATATCAAGAATATATCTTTGAAAGCCTACTCATATGACAAAGGAGTATATCAATAAGTGCACTAGGCACATAAAAAGTGTCGATCTCCATAACCTCATTCACCACATAGGGAATCTCCAGATGAAGTGGCTTTTGGGTTTAGATCTTTATAGGTTGATTAAGTGTATAATGTGCACCTAGTTGATCTTGTATGGAGCCTTTCCCTCCACCTTCAAACTCACCATAGTCAAAATAGTTTGGAATCTCATTAAGGACAAACTCACAGTAGAGTTTCCTCAAAAAATACAATGGGACCTTGTGGTTATTACATGGTGGATAATCAAACACCATCCACCATCGATATTGAAAATTGGCTTTAATCAAATTTAGCATTGATAGATGGGGAAATATTTAGTCATTATTAGAAATGGTGCATTGGTGGATATGTCAATGAATAAGGCACAAATTTGTTCTTTTATTATTTATTTCTTATTTACGTTATATGTTGATAATTTGTGAGCATAGCAAGCCCTAAAACTATCCCTATATAAGCTCCATCTATCAATTTGACTCATTATCAAGACAACTTGACCTAATACTAAATCTAGGGTATTGGCTAGATATGTGCGATGGGTGTTGGTGGAAGTGGGCTCTTTCATTCTCCTAATTATCGACTCAATTTAAATTTTATTCTCAACTATGTGTGTAGCTATATCCTCTTAACTGCTTGGGGGATCTAGTGGAACTATCAGAGGGTAAGGAGGGTTGGGTAGAGGGTTAGCATGCCAACCTATTGTAAAAAAATTAGGAATTAAACTATCCATAAAACAAAAATTTTACAAAAATTGATTTAATTCACAAAACTTACCTCTTCTTCATGGTGGCATCATCGATTTCATGAATGCAGGAGCAAAATAAATAATTTATATTGCCAATGGGAGTAAAATCAATGATTTCCACATTGATGGGAGTAAAACATGAATGGGAGAGGAGAAAAACACAAATGGGAGAGGAAGAAATGAATTGGGGTTTTTTGTTTTTGTTTTTTTTTATATTTAAGGAATGTGTACATGTTATTTATAAGTATAGGAATATGTACATGATCCTATAATGCATACATGTTTTTATTGGTAAAGGAACACGTATGCATTCCTTTTACCAAAAACATGTATGGGTTATGACTTGGGTATCCTGAGCCATAATGCATATGCATTATGGGAAATGTCCATTAAATTATCCCTCAACTCCATGCACATACCCAAGTTCATGTCGGTATTCACCCTGTGCTGACCTAAAACTCATCCTCTTCGTGTAATTATAATCACAATACAACCAGTGATGGTATCACTATTTTTCCTTCCGAGAAGAAGGACAAGAAGGATAGTCATGCGATTAAAGCTCTGAGTAAGAGTCCAACTAAAAATAAGTCCCCCAAAATGAGCATCATAAAACCATAGATGGTGTTCCCTTATGACACCACTAAGTTTTTCAACTTCCATCAGATGAAGGGACATGATGATGAGAATTGTGTCTCTCAAAAGTTTGGTGCAAAAGCCTCACCTCCTCCTCAGAGTTCTCCACTTATGGAACCTAACCACAAATTGAATGTGTTTAAGGAGCCTCTACTTGATCATGACAAGGAAAATAAGAAGAAGAAGAAGAAGAAGAAGAAGAAGAAGAAGAAGAAGAAGAAGAAGAAGAAGAAGAAGAAGAAGAAGAAGAAATCCAAGGCTAAGGCCCATCATTCCTCCTCTTTCTCTTCTACCTCTTCTAACTCCTTTTCTTAGGCTGACCCAAAAAGGAAGACCAAGTATAAGAGTAGTAAGGTCATTGATACTATCGATATATCCTTTAATGGGTATGAGTGCCTTGTCAACATGCATTCAAGTTGGGCCACCTACCCTGTTGGAGATACTAGTGGTGTGGGGCCTTCTCCCAACCTATGGGGGTAGGGAACCCCAAAGTCAAATTTAAATTTTAGTGTAACATCCATTTTTAGGCTAGATAGCATTCACACTCTATCATGAAAGAGTTATAGGGCCTCTCAGTTGGGATCTCCATTTGGGAAATTCTTCACCTTTTCCCCAAGCAAAGGGGTCTCATCTTTGATGAGATTGGTCTCTCTCATGAGGGTTCATTATAGGATGATGTCGAGTTTTTTTTCAACTCCAACATTTTTGATCACACTTATCCTCCCATGTTGTATTTCAACCCTACCTCATTATTAGACATTTCAGTTCTTGCAAAGAGGGTTAGGCTCCCACTCTACATTGAGACATTTATCGATGATTATTATGTCAATTGATGCATAATTAAAGAAGGAACCATGTTAAACATTATGATCCTATGTGTGTTCAATTAACTTGGGATTATTTATAAGAAGCTATCTGATTCTCACCATAATTGTGTTGGTTTCAACAATGACTTGATTGCACCAGTGGTAAATGTGAAGCTTTGGATCAAGTTTGGCCCCAAGATAGTCAGGATCAAGTTTTTTATCTTAGACTTGGATCTCTCATACAATATGATCCTTGGCCATCCTTGGATTGCTACCATGCAAGTCGTTTCATTGATAACATTTCATATGGTCCATTCATGCATAGAGGTAAGGTTCATACCATGGAGGTAGACCTAGATCCCTAGGAATTTATCTATGCTAAGACAAATCCCTATGATGAGGCTTTGGGTATCTTTTCATGGGGCCCTATGGGTTCACCTAAGGCCCCTACCTATGAATATTTTTTTCTAAGGATGAGCATTTTAATCTAGCTGAGTATCGATCAATGTTCACTCCTTCAAAGTCTAGCATGAATTTGCCAACTCCCTCTGCTACCCTATGATGCCACGTTGGATCCTCCCTTCTCAAATAACTATTTCAAGATATTTCCCCAAACATTGAGATTCTTATATCATTGTGCTTATCCCATCAGAATATTGGCTCTCTTAATGCATCTCCCATGGAGATGGCTAGAGTGGTTGAGTCTGATATTGAGTTATATTCCATCCATAGTATAAAACACAACCCAATAAATGAGATATTATAAGAAGCTCATGCTTGTGAATATTACACATCACCATCCTCTAACTTCTTTGGGTTCATAGGTCTCATTCACCAATAATGACCCCACCTTTGGAACTCCTATGTTTCATGTCATGACTGGTGAACCTAATGATATGGATGCTCCATACTCCTTCCTAATTTTTCACTATTGTTTGGCCTCTTTATAGGATAAGAAATGCCCTACCTTAGGGTTAGGCCTCTAGTTAGTGTGAAGTGGTGGCCTGCCCTCAGGGGCAGGCTTGGGCTTGGGACTATGGTACTTTGGTAAGCCTCAAATCTTACCAGAACACCCTCTCTAGGCACTCATTTGGTGGTTTTATCCTCTCTTGGAATCCATCATCAGACCTCATAGGTTTTTGTATTTGCTTGGCTTGTGCACTCCTCCTTGGATGTACCTCAAGATAGAAGCATAGTCTTTTGCTTCTTTTAGTTGGTTATGTTACTACTTGCTTGTAGTTAACCCTCTACCAACTCCCTCTTTCCTTCACTATAATTCTTATAGGCGGTATGGTTTAGTGGTTATGGTTACTTGAGACTTGATATAGCCTTCCCTAGCTAGTCTTAATCTTACATGGGCTTCCTACCACCCCTCATCACATCTCATTAAGGTTAGCATTAAGGTACTCTCTCATGGTTGGCTATCACATAATAATGATGGGTCTATTGGTTGAGATGCCTTTCTTACCTATAGCACCTTGACTCCTCCTCATGTCTGCATAATAGAGCAAAATGACCATGGATTAGTCATGCAAGTAGTGAAATAAGGAAACCATGTTTAGACAAGATCAATAACTATTTTTCTTGTCTCCCACCCTTACCAACCTTTTTGGGCAAGTTTTAAGCCTTTTTGGGAACCTCAAACTTATTTTTATCCCTTTTTAGCCTAAGTCATGGGTTTTGGGATAAGCCATGGATTAGTAGTGGGTTAAGCTTCTGCCCATGTAGCTTGGTAGTGGTCCAAGCTATGGATTTTCCCAAGTAGGCTGTGGCCTAGGCTAGAGGCCTTCTTTTTTCCCTCTCTCAAACTCTATTTTGCTTCATCATTACTCCTAGAACCACACAACCTTCATCTTAGGGGGTTTGGCCCATTCTAAGATGTTATGGAAGAGTCTATTTCTCTTTTTGAGGTCTTATTAGGCCTATTTTGGATTTATTTAGTCTCTCAGACCCCTAAGTATTCTGGCTTACTGAGCCTATCTACTCCTTGATAGATACATCATGGGATAGAATTTGATCTCTCTTCGTTTCAGTCAGTAGTTTCTCAGCTCATACCTAGACAATCCCTACTGATTCCCTCTTCCTCTTTCATTATGGTTCCTATAGGTGTGGGTTCATGGTTGTGATTACTCCAAGAATTGATCTGGTCTTCACTGACCAATATTCATCTCTTCATGGAAATCTTACCACACTTCATCACCTTGTCCTATGGTCAATGTTAGTCTTTGCCTTTGATTGTGACTTGATTATGTTCTTTATCTCCCTTATGCAACTTGCTTATCCTACTCTATGTTGAGACAATCCTTCTAAATTATCCTCTTGTAACCATGACCACCATCATGGTGCACATCTCAATGGTGATTCTCATTAATGATGGTAGTCAAGGTAACCCAAGATCTGCCACTATCACTTGGATTATCAATGACCCATGGGACAATGAGATTATTACAGCTAGTTATCTCCTTACTAGTGAGATGAATAATGTAGCTGAGTATCATGAAATCATCAATGCTTTGATTGGATCTCATGTGATAGGCACATGTTATGTGCAGTTATTCTTTGACTCACTCTTAGTCATGTCCCAACTCACTGGTACCTAGTCTGTCCTTAGCTCTAAGTTACTCCCCCTCTTTGAGGTAGCATGGGATTTGCTCTCCTCTTTTTAGGATGTCCCAGACACCCATATATCTCATGGGGAGAACACTATAGATGATTCTCTAGTGAATGTAATTCTATGTTATATGATTTGATATCACTTGTGTCCCTTATATGTAGGAGCTAGACTTGGATTTGGATTATGCAACATTTGTACTTTCACCTATGGATTGCACCATCAACTTATTCTACCACCGTCTTAATTTGGTAAGTGTAGGTAATTTTATCTTTTATCATTTTAGTTCTTACTTTTATTTTATTTTGTGTGGTTTTTAGGTACTACACAACACTCTTTGTTCATTTGAACATTGACTGTTTGTACCGTAGGGGCATATGTAATCATACATTTTGTGACCCTACTCCTCCCTATGATTAAAAATTAGCTCACATGTAGAATAACAACCCAAGTGATCCTATTTTGTACATTTAATGCTTTCATAAACCCTCTCTTTCTCCATATATGAATTCCCTACACTTCCTTAGCTTCTTCATACAATGATAGACCCTTCAGATGCCTCCTAAAACCCTTCCAGGGTCGTGTTGACCACTCAAGAGGGGTCTTTGACCTAGGCCATGGATTTTTTAGGAAATACATGGCCTAGGCTACATGTTTGCTTCAAAAAATCCATATCCTAGGCCATGACCTAGTTAGAATGGTCATTTTTGGGCCTATAATAGCCAAAATGACTAGTTTTGGGGATTTTTGGTTTTCAGGTGCCCTAGATCATGAATTTTACTTTAAATATTTGATTTTTATTCTCTATCTTGACTCTCATGCCTTCTTGAATCCCTATTGATTCATTCTTGGCTATTTTGAGTTGGATTGGTAATCGAGGATCCTATATACTGCTACACATTGACTTGGAGACTCTATTGCTACTTCCAGTTGTTCTTGCTTCCTTGTGGCTTATTAATAGATTACACATTTGGAATTGAACCTAATTTATGCAAGGTTGGAGCTATTACATCCTATAAAGTTATCACTTCACCTCTTCTTATCTATTTGGACATTGGTTTGGACCTAGTTCTATACTACAACCCTCTCTTCCTCCATTACTATCTCAAACTTGGATTCCTAGTTAGTAAAACATCTACAAAATATTTTTGAGCTTGATCTGAGGGAATTTTATTATACAAAGTGAAATTCCATTGTAGTTTAGTGTATATGCTAGGGTTTTCTATTTCTATGCTAGTTTAGCTTGTTGTGTACATGCTTAGAGCATATTTTAAATTGTATGCATTCTCTCAACCCTAAAAAATATTTCCCCTTAAAAAATGTCTTTAATTATGTAGGAGTGCTTGATTTTGAATCATTACCTTTCTTGGTATATACTCTTCTATTCATTTAGCTTAATTAGTTTGGTTGAAACAACATTCCTTCATTCATTCACATGCTAGAGATAGTTTTATTTGGACAAAGGCATTAGCTTAGGTTTCTGGCAATATATGCTCTCCATATCTCTTTCTCTATTAAAAACATCATTTATTTTCTAAAATCATATTTCAATTCATAGGATTGAATGTTTATGAAATGCATTTCATGCTTGGTAGTGTTATCTTTTTTAAATAGCTTGTTTTCTTATTCTTTACACATTGAGTGTTACTCCCTTATTGCTTGATTTAATATGGTATATTTGTTAGAGATACCTACATCCTTTGTGCATTTGATCATGCTAGCCCTAACCTACTTTATGAGTCTGCCTATAGTTTGGTGCAAGCCAACAAACTAGATAGCCTCTATAGGTCACAAATAGCCCATAGTGTCCCAAAGCCTATTAGCCTTCTAGGTATTTGCTTAAGTACCCTATGTACCCCTTGCCAAACCCTAGTGGCTTCGTTTGGATTCTTGTAGCTACAAAATCTATGTTTGTACTTTCCTTAGTACTCTTCCCTTCATGAATGGATACAAATCTCCCAAATTGAAAATAAGTAATATGTTTATTCCTTTAGGTAATTCTATCTCATACCCATTTATCAAAAACTTTCACAACACTTTGCATGATCTTGTTTTAATCCACTTAAACATGCCATAAGTTCCTTTTGAAAATGTCTCTTTCTTTAAGTGTGTCAATACTAAATCTCCTACCTAATATTCTACTTCTCTTCTCTTGAGATATGCACATTACTTGTATTGCATAGTGTTCCTTTATAACTACATTCATACACTTTTTGATGTAAATTACACATATATTTAGTAAACTATTTTTCTATAATAGTTTTCCTTCATTCATCTCTAATGTTACACAGTTATGTGACTCCTCTAGGATTTGACACATACATACTATGAAATGGTGTCTTTCTAGTATTCATATTAATTTAATTATTATAAGCGAACTTATTTTGTGCCATAATCAAATCCCATGTTCCTTAATTTACTTAAATTAAACATTGTAATAGGTTACCCAAACTTACATTCACTACATCTATTTGTTAATTCATATAAGGAGGATACAATGAATTAAACTTTATCTTGGTATTCAGCTCCTTCCAAAATATCCATTACAAATGTCCAAAAAAATTCACATCCTTGTTTGATAATATACTTGGTGATAATCCATGTATTCTCACAACTTCACAAATAAATAAGTTAGAAATGTGAGTCACGTCACTAGTCTTATTACAAGCCAAAAATGTGTCATCTTAGAAAATCTATCCACAATAAAAAATATAGATTCATGCCCTCTCTATCTTTTAGACAATTCTAAAATAAAAATACATGTTGATTCCTTCCAATGGTATCTTAGAATAGGCAATGGTTGATATAAACCTACATTTTGAATTCTCCTTTTCACTAGCTATAAATTTATACACTCTTGCACATACTTATACACATGCACTCATTCATGGTGAAAATTAATTCTCATCCAACTGCACATTTCTTTTGTCACAACAAAAATGACTAGCTAAGCCTCCACTAGGTGATCCAAAACTCATAAGTTTTGACTGATAGATATTTCAAGAACACAAAAATAACACAGTAATAATGAATTCTCTAAGAAGAGATGTCTTATTACTTAAGATCACAATACAACTATATGCTTATCTTTGGGAAGAGATGTCTGATTTCTATTTTGGGTCACATATTTATTTATACACATTTTGAACGTAGGAGGAGGATGTGGAAGGTCACCAATATTGAGGGAGATTAAGTGGTTCGACTTTCACAATTTAAAACAATACAAAATTTGAGGAATTACTATTTTAAGAAACTTACTATTTTTAGACTACACTACTAAAATTAAAATTTGGGGCACTTCCATTGGGTTTTAAAGGGTCAAAAACCACTAAGCAAATATTTTTTCCATATCACCACATTCTCCTCATTCTTATCTTTCTAACTGTTCAAATGGAGAGTCAATTGGAGCTACAGTGCAAAATTTATGGCTCCCAAAAGTTCCATCATCAATTGGGGTAGAACCGTCACTCGATTTATCGCCTGAATTATTTACTGGATCACTAGGTTTCTCCTTAATTATTTTTTCCCGCATTAAACCTCTAGATGTGTTCCCCATGACAACAATCCTTCTTGCATGAAATAATCTAACTAGATGGTGTCCTGTTTCCACTCACTAATTTTGCACATGCTTCCCATGCATCTCTAAAATATTCATATTTTTCATACCTATTTTATAGAATAAAATCCTATGACTTCTAATCACATTTATTTCAATCAGAGACACTCATTTGCATTCTAAAATAAACACAACACCACCTATTCAACCCTAAATTGATAATATGGGATATTAAGTAAAAGTGTGATAAATAGATCTATATCAAGCCAATTAATTTTCAAACTGAGATAAACAATATTCTTAATTTAATTACTAAGATATGATAAAAATAACAACTATAATTATTTATTAATATTTCAATAAATTAGAAATAATATTACTTAGCTAGTTTATTATACGCATGCAAATCTAGGATAAAATAATCTAGAAGTGAACTAGAATAGGATCTTGAAGTAGTCACTAGATTCTAGAATTTTGTATTCTATGGTCTAACATGCTTGCATCAGATCTGGATAATTGTGTCGATGTAGGCATCTGATCTTGACACAAGTGTCTTATATGGAATACTAACTAGATCTAGATGCAACAAAATGGAGCATTTGGGTTTTTTATCACTTTTATTCTAATGTAGATAGATGATTTTCATAGGCCATCACTCTTTATCAAATGATCAATTTTTAGGTTCCTTACCCTTGGAGTGATTATGGGAAAATGGGTTAGTGGGCACATGATGTCGATTTGCCCCAAGGACCCATCTATGAATGGGCACCAATTACATAGTCAATAGTCTAAAGAAGACCTTAGAATTATGTAGTTATCTCATATGTGTTGGGTTGTGTGTGCATAAAGATGCAATGTGTGATAATCAAGTAATATAATGATTAACTTGTAACTTCAAAAATATGGATCATAGAACACTCTTTCAGTACTTCATATGTACATGGATATGGATCTTATGATTAATATGGAAATAGGGATCAGTAAGGTAGGTTTACTGACTTGAATTCTTGATTTAGTTCTTCTTGGTAATTTTCCTTGTGAGGTCCTAGTATTTTTTAGGTGAAGAATGAATGAGCATTGATCTTATATATATACCAATCCATTTTAAAAAATCTCACTCTATATCACTTAGGCAAACCATAAGGATACATTTCATTTTCAATTTAGATGAATTTTGGGTAATATAAACTTAGTTGGAAAAGGAACACCTATGTCAACATAGTTTTCTATTCAGGACACAAGTGTCTAGGAGTTATAAATTAGGTATAAGTCCAAAATTAGTAGAGAAGGATAATGATTAGGTTTAGAGTATTTTGCATAGTATAGAAGGCCTAGTCATTAGAATAATAGTGGTCAGAATAAGAGATAAGTAATTTGGCACAAAGAGATTGTGAACACAAGCCTTTTGGTAGTGGAAAGGTCTTATAACTGAATGGTACAATCATAATAGGTATTTTACAAATGTACAAGGTTGAAGTGTTATATAATTCAAATTTAGTGTCTATATTCTCCCCTCTTTAATATAGTAATGAAATTTCTAGTTTAAAGGAAAAGAAATGCACACATGGGTGTGTACAACACACCTCGTCTTTGCATGAGCCCAACTTAAGTGCTTTTCTAGTGATTGACCTGAAAACAAGAGCATGTTACAATATATAGTTCTAGTGTATGAAATATGAATTTGAAATAATTTGAAATGATTTAAATTAAAGAGAGAAAGGTTAGGAGTACACCTATGTGTCGATGCAACCATCTTGCCTTTTGTAAATTTGATTTGAAGAGATGCTCTGATTTCTTATCAATCTTTGGAGTTGAGATTTGGATAATTTGAAGCACTGTAAATACATACATATATATAGATATCAGAGAAAAACATGCCACCAACCTTGGTGAAAGGTAAATTGCCATATGACCATTGATATTATCTTAATTACAGAACCCAATCATGTTTATAACTTGAAGAGTGTTATGAGAATCATCCAAAATTGAGGATGACCAAGACTGGGACTATAGAGAAAACACACCATGGTTGAATCCCAAAATCATGAAATAAGTAGAAAATGATAGATTGTATTCAGGAAAAGTAGATTATTTATACAAATCTTAGAAAACCCTATTGGTACAAACCCAATCACAAAAGCTTAATAGGCTCCCTAGCACAATGATAGATGGCTTACAAGCTCAAAAACCCACACTATATACAAGAGTAATATCTCTCATTCCACACTAAAAACCTTGGAGGATAGCCCAATAAATTGGTTGGTTGAGTGCAGGATGACTTAGCTAGACAATATGAGTGGATGGGATCCTCCACTATGGGTGGAGAGAGCACTGAGGGAACACAGTGGGATGGATGATCCCCATTAAATGACCCCATGCACTCACATGTACAATAAGACATCATGATGATGGCATAATTAACCAAATAACTTAAATCCATATAAGCAAGATGAAGTAAACATGTGTAGTAAAAACCTACAACAATACACCCTTTAAACATATCTTAGGTGGGTAGAAGAATTGGGTCCTGGAAACTAGGCCTAATAAGGTACTCAAGTATAAAATAGTCTCTCACAAAGTGGAGTAAAAGGAGAAAACCTAGTGTAAAAAAATCCTTGCCAAATGAGATAAAATAAGAAAAGGAGACTAAAATACCCCCTAGATGATGATGAAGCAATCAACACTCCAAGTATAACTTGCAAGATGATGAAGGTTAATGACAAGATCATCTACCTAAAAATTATAAAAGATCCATCCACATCAAACAATATTTATTCCCTTTGGTAAAAGAAGAACCCAATATATGTACTAAAAGTCTACCTATTCTTTAATGTAAAATGAAGGAGGTAGTATGAAGATATCTGTATGTAGTCCAAATCGTGTCTATGGCATAGTTATATTAAAAAAATGTGCAATAACTGGATGTAATGCCACTGAAGTGAACCAATTAGAATAATGACATGGAACATTCACCAAAAGAATGCCCATGTGAAGTGTGGAACATGACTCACTAACTAAAGAAGGGAAATCCACAGGAAGAGATGAGTCATCAATACTATCAATAGGTGTACTCTCACTGAAAAGAGTAGAGTCCTACGAAGTGCAAATTTATGATGGCCTTAAAAGAGGAACATCCTATATAGGAATGAATGTAGAATCTGGAATAAGACAACTAAGTTCTAGAAGAATCTCATCCTGTAGTGGTGGCTCGATAAAAAGAAGAGCATTGTCTATGATGAATGTGTTATCATAAGAAATAGAAATAAGAGGAGAGAGTACAACAATCTCAGAAGAGATAATAGGAAGTAGAGGAGGAAGTGTGACATAAAGCATAATAGTATCCCTGAAAAGACTTTGAAGAGTGCTCCAAATAATGAAGGGACACTCTGTGTGCTCCACATGGTGGTTTAAATCCCATGAAATATGAGTCAGTAAGTGACCATAAACACAGTCACAAGAGTCAACCCAATCTTTGTAATGCCCTAGGTCAATAGGAGTAGGAATCTATCCATATAAAAATGGGATAATTTTTTGATCTATGAATGACTGTTCCATGTATACACACCATGAAGTATAATTAGTCTTCCATAGAAGGACCATTGGCATAGAGTCAACTTTCCTCATCTGGTAGTAAAAGTGCATGCTTTATAGATGGACTTAAAACTATGTTGAAAATGAGTCCAATCAAGTGAGAGAAATCAATGCACAAGTGACAATACACTCTCAAATGGATGATAGGCTCTACTGACAATGCGTCTAGAAATACAAGAGTAATTTGTGCAAGTAGTCACTAAATGGGCAGATCTAAAATTTTATGAAAAATTGAATGTGCACAAGAGAGAATGCAGGTCCCAAAACAACCTTCTCAAGACAATCAACAATGACCCCCTTATGTTTGCAATTACAAAACATGCTCAATAAATGAAAAATATGTGCTTATAATCGAGTACTATAGTATGAGTGACAATGCACGTCTCAACAAATAGATGTGAGAATCAGATGATAATGCATCCACAAGAATGAGCAATCAATGCAATTGACCAAAATAGTACACATGAAATGCAAACATGTCAAGTAGGAGGATGTTGGACTCTACCGATAATGCATCCGTATGAGAAGTAAATGTGGGAACTAGGAGATAAGGAAGAAAGAATGTTTTCTTTACTTATGAGAAGATTTGGATGCCTTCCAAACTAAACCTCACCCTTCAATCTTCAACACTCAAAATATAACCAAGCAAAATAATTACAATCTTTAAAAAATCTTTATTACTCTTATTACAATATATAATATTTTTATATAAAAAAATAAGTAAACAACACTATTGTTTTTAATTAAAAAACAATAAAAAATACCTCCGTGCCATAATGATCTCTGCCCACTAATGGAGGACCCCAATAATAATATTGTCCCCCACATGATAATTACCCCACCGTGCTTATGTCTCCCACTTGTAAAATCAAATCACCCACCTAAAGCATCTTTCACTATATGTCTCCATGCTAAATAATAAATCCCCAACTAAAGGATTAAAAATTTTCAATATAAAAATTATTTATAAAATAAACTTTGACTTTGGAAAAGCATTCTCAACTTTTGATAATTGCTAACTACAAAAACCTTGAATTTTATTAGCCAAAACAACCAATAGAAGGTTAAACCACGGATTGCATCAAAGTTTGTTTATGTGGTTTTGGAGGGAGAGACACGATAACTTACTCGCAGAATGGTGAATGGGAGGACGCTACGAGTGGCACGTTGCAAGGGGACTACTCATCGATTTGTGGTTGCCAAGTGGAGTGCAACAACAAATGTGTCAATGATAAGAGCAACAACGTGGTGAAAGTCTGATTTGATGGTGCATGGGTCAGGACAGACTTATCAAGGTATAGAGCTGAGTCGAGATGGCAGTATAACAATTAGTATGCAGGCCAAGAATAGTTTGAAGGGCTGGGAAAAAAGGAGTCAACACCACAAGCGAACCGTTGGACCACAATGGGCGGCAGAGGAGAGGCCTAGGAGAAGGCCATTGGAGGATGACAAACTGCCCACTCCCCATTGGATCACAAAAAAACTACCCATTCCTCTATAGCAATCCCATATTCACCGTTGCTATTTGAGCATAAAAGCCTGCATGAAGACACGCGGCCAGGCTGTGGCTTAAAGCCAATGCAGGAAGACTCTTTAATTCCAGAATCGGTCTTCAAAGGCAATGTGGAGTTAAGACCTGAGGAGGACGATGACATGTCTGAAAGGATGGCAGTGCAGGCTGAAGGATAACAAGCTAAAGATCAACGCATTAACACATCAGAACAATCCCATGGTTCACGGCGTGGAGAGAGGTGCATGGGATCAAGTTCCTCCAATTAGTAGATCATCTACAGGAAGGCACACAACCTTTTTATGATGGTGAAAAAGGGCGATGATAGGTTTTGACGTAGACATGCCAAAGATTCTAAAACCTCAATCTTTGCCTTGACCCCTACAAATAAAACCTTTCTAGATCATTGTATTGTATGCGTATATCTTATTACAGACATGAAGATTCGAAAAAATTACATAAATTTCATGTCTTGATTATACAGGCAATACAAAATACAAATGCAAATACATATATGCAAATGTCAAACGGGAGTTAGAGAAAAAATTATAGATGAAAAACATAGATCTACAAGTTTCCTCATAACAGATTTTCATTGGAATAAAATACAGAAAAAATACTCAAGATTTCATATTAACAGCAACAGATGAAATATGTTGTTCGAATTGAAGATACCATTACCCGCTCTGATGCCATGTGAGAATCGTCCAAAATTGAGGATGACCAAGACTGAGACTATAGAGCGAACACACCATGGTTGAATCCCAAAATCATAAAATGAGCAGAAATTGATAGATGCTATTTAGGAAAAGCATATTGTTTATACAAAGCTTAGAAAACTTTGTTGGAATGCACCCAAGCATAAAGGCTTAACAGGATCCCTAGCACAACAATAGATGGCTTACAAGCTGAGCAACCCACACTGCATACAAGAGCAATAGCTCTCACTCCATACTAAATGCCTTAGAGAACAGGCCAACAAATAGGCTGGTTGAGTGTAGGATGACTCAACCAGACAAGATGAGTCGATGGGTTCCTCCACTATGGGTGGATAGAGCACTAAGGGAACAGAGTAGGATGGATGACCCCATCCACCCACTAAGTGATCCCATGCTTTCACATGTGCAATATGACATCAAGATGATGTCATAATGACCTAAATAACCTAAATCCACATAAGCAAGATGAAGTAAACATGTGTAGTAAAAACCTACACCATTTGGTGAGGTTGGATGATTTAATCACTCTATCCTATAAATCTAATGAATTTAGATGATGTAATCAAGTCTAACTTATAAACTTGTTAAGATTGAGTGATTTAATCACCTCAAACTTTCCAAAAGGTGAACCAATTACTGAAGTAGATAGGCTCAATACAGTCTATAAAAGTCCATCATGGATATGATAACAGTGCATATTATTATTTAAATTTTGAAAAAAAAATTGATTTTATAATTTTAGGTGCCATTTAGATGGCATATTAACCTCATATATTCTTAAGCTGAAACTTGGATATAATAATGGTACCAATGTATAGAATATTGTCACAAATGTGTATCTAAATCATATAACTGTGAAACTTGACCTATTTGAAAATTTTGTGCAAGTTTGGAGGACATGTTCCCATGACATGACCCCGTTGAATCTGGAGAGTCGAAGAACTAGTGTAAGTGTGGAATCCATGCCTCTATAACATTCCCCCACTAATATGCCCCCATTTTGAGGTGAGGAAAGTAGAAGCTGGTAGTTACCTTACATCAAAAGGATAAGATAACTTTATAATCTATGTATAGATTATGTAGCATATAGGATTAACATCTCTATGATATAGGAGTAACATTTCTAGGCACATATAGTAGTGAGTTGCATAGTATGTAATCAAATCAAGTCCTAAGATGCATGATGCAAATCATGACAATGTCTAAAGGGTAACAATACAAGATCAACAAGCAATTAAGCACACACACAAGATCAATAAAAAGTAAAACAAAAGGCAATGGTCCAATGAGACCTTATACAAGGGGCATGCTAAAATACCACACAATTTAATGGACATGCCTTAGTCAATTGTATACAAAAAATAGAATGACACATTCAAATATCCATATACATAAAACTATGATGTGAAAATTCCATAATAGGAAAATAAAGGCACAAGCCCCATGAGAAATAGAGCATTTCAAATGCTTAAACAAGAAATACAATAACAAGAAAAACAAGACATTCAAGCAAGTGCAAAAAGGAAAACTTGGAATCTTAAGCAACCAACATAAGCATATCATACTAGTCTTTGTACAAATGTGTTAGCAAAAAATGTTAAGTACATATCATATCAAGTACATTACAAAAGATATAAGCATGGATAAAGGCATGTGTAAGTACATAAGCTCAAACATGATAATGAAAAGTGATCATAGAATAATATAACCTAGGTGAATTATGATCAAAGAAATAGATTCCCCCAAATTACTAATGATGTGAGTATAAGAAAGACCCAATATCTGTATGTGTATATATCATATGCATGGGTATGCTTATATCATACTCAAAAGATGCATGAAACATATGTGTGTATATAAATAAATGATATGATATCTACCAACATGAAACCAATAACATAGATTCTAAGGAGTGAATAAGATATGGAAATGTTGAATATTTTTGGATTTTGGTTTTTTTGTTTTTTTTGGTATTTTTGGAATGTTTGATTAAAGGTGTTATTTACAAGTAAATTTCATACTACAAGTCAAGGTAAACATCAAATATATGCCTCTGTGAAGGTTATGCATCATGTGTGTCATATTCATATGTTACATGATCAATATCATCAAGGTCATATTGATCCTTTGCGGTATTATGATCATACCAATCTTCCATGTTATTAGTATAGAAAAGGTGTAACTTATTGGGTTGTTCATGAAATGTGATATGTCTATTTATTCATTTATATATGAATAATGAACTTACCCATATTGTGTTTGTGCCTTGCCTTATCTGTATTTGGTTATGTAAATTCTAGATATGGATATAGTTTATATGTACTAGGACCTATATGTATGAATATATTACATGGTAAGTTATTGAGTGGATCAAAATGAACCTTGCTTAATTGGTCATCTGTCATATTGATATTATAAATAATATCATTAATGTCATAATAATTTGGAAATTTTTAAATCTTTAGTAATAGCATTTTCTCTATTTATTTATTTATTTATTCTTTTAACCTTTCTCTTGCTTTGAATTATCTTTTGGTAGATTTTTTAGCACTTGTGTTTTAGGAGAAGTAATCATAATGTGAGTGGATTTCTTGAGTGATGTATCAATGGTAGGATCATCATTGTCTTTGATACTTTGATTTTTTTATATAATGCAAAAAAAAAAAAAAAAAATTGTATGATGCCCATGAATTTCATGATATGCACAATAATATTTGGGTATCCTTATGAGATGTAGAGGAATAATTGAATCACTTTGTTTCAAAGCATTCATCTTAGGATTTCAATTTGACTATTAGTAGCATTTGGTATAATATTTGAATCACTTATTTTATGTGTATGTTATTTGGTATTTTAATTTGGAAGAGAAACCTTGTTGTGTATGACATTGCTACATGAAAATGCAAACACATGATTAACACGAGCACATTTTGGATTCTATAAGTATGCACTCTAATTATTTAATGATGTCACTTCTAAAATGACATATTGATTTTTATTTTTAAACTCTTCCATTAAATTTATCATGGTAGTGATTTGATATTTTAAGGCTTCATAACCACAAACTATATGCAAATCTAATTGAACATGTAGACATGTATACCATCTACCTTACCCCATTAAGGAGTGATAACATGAACCTAGTTAGAGGGATGGTATTTATCACCCTCCTTAGGGATAGGAGGATGAAGAAATTATTTTTTATCCATATTAAACATGATTTTAGGAAAATAAATTCTTATTTTTGAAATAAATTGTAACAATTGAGAGATCATAAAAATTAGAAAAACCTTAAAGCAACTAGGTATTGCATGGAAAGACACAAAGATCGATTTCACCAAATGTTTAACCATAAATTGATAATATGGGATATATAGGGTTAATAATATATAAATGATTAAGCACAAGGGTGATATATAGATATATAGTAAGATAATTAATTTTCAAACTCAAATAAAAAAATATTTTTAATTTAAATACTGAGATATGCCAAAAATAAAAAGTAAAGTTTTTGATTGATATTATAATAAATTAGAAACAAGAGTAATTAGTTGGTTTACTGTGCACATGTAGATCTGGGTTGAAATAGACAAGAAATGTACTAGATTAAGATCTTGGAGCAATCATCATATTCTAGAATTTTGCATTATATAGCATCAAATGCTTACGTTAGATAGAGATAGTTTCATCACTACATGCATCTGATCTAGATGTAGGTGTCCTATATATAATAATGATTGGATATGGATATGACCAACTAGAGCATTATACAATTTTTATTTCCTTTATTCTAATGTATACAAATTATTCGATTAGGTTTTTGCTCTCCATCAAATGATCAAACCATAGCTTCCTCACCCTTGGAGTGACTATCATAAAAAAGGGTTAGTGGGAACATGGTGTTGAGTTTCCCCAAGGACCTTTCTGTTAATGGGCATTGCCTACATATCAAATACTCCAAATAGGGCCTCAATAATTATGTATTTACCCCTTACATGTTGGCTTGTGTGTGCATAAGGATACAATGTGTGATAAATAAGTACATACCATGACCTAACTTGTAACTTGAAAAATATGGCTCATGGGATGCCACTTCAGGACCTCAAATCTTTAGGGACACTAATGATATGACTAATATGGAAATAAGGGTGAATAGGATAGGTTTTCTCACTTTAATTCTTGATTGAGTTCTTCTTAATAAGTTATGTTATGAGTTCCCAATATTTACTAGGTGAAGAATGAATGAGGGTTGATCTTATATATATACCAATTCATTTTAAGAATATCTCGCACTAAAGCACTTAGTTTGACCATAAGGACATGTTTAATCTTTAAATTGGATAAATTTTGGGTACTAAACTCTTAGTTGGAAAAGGGACACCTGTGTCAATGTAGGCATTTAGTTGAAGAGCAAGTGTATGAGAAGCTAGAAAATAGGTACATATCTAAAATTGATAGAGAAGGATGATGATCAATTTTAGATAATTTTTCACAGTATAGAAGGATTGGTCATCATAATAATAATTTTTAACTAAGAGATAAGTAATTTGGCACAAAGAGATAGTGAATGCAAGTTTTTTGGTAGTGGGAGGGTATTTGAACTAAAGGGTACAAACATGATAGGTATTTTCCAAATGTATAATTCTAAGATGCTATATAATTTAGAGTTAGTGTTTACACCACCATATCCACTTTTGATGAGGGAAAATGTAGACATTTTAAGGAAAATTAATGTCTGATCAACCCAACTCAATTTGAATTGAGGTCAAATTGGTGTGGTTGGGACAATGTAGGTCCCATTGGTAAATAAAACACACCCAACCAATGGGTAAGTACATAGAGTTGGAGGAAATTTTTGTGGAAATTTATCATAACATCTACATGTTATAGAAATTATGCATACATGTAATTGTTGTGCCCTAAACACACACATCACCATATTAAAAACATTCAACTTATGGACCCATTATTATTGAAAATATTTATTTAGGATCCTACAAACCTTAGGGATCCATGATATGAATTTATTTATGCAAAAGTCTAAAGTTGTCTTCAGAAGTCTAAACTTACAAGAGTTTAAACTATTAAAATCAAAGATTGAATGGATATTTTGAGTTATTTTTAACCTTAGGTTTTCATATTTTCCTTCAAAAAATTGGTTCTTTGATTTATGGACTAACGTAGCTAACATTTTCATCATAGTGTTCCTTTGATTTTTAAATGACCACAAGACTATCGGTAAAGACTTGTTAATCATTCATGATCGGGCCCTACCCTTATTGCAGAAAATCAAGACAGGTGGCATTATCACATTATTGGGGCCTTCAAATTTCATGAAAAGTTTCTAAGTCTTTGAGGTCATTAAATTCTGAGACATAGACAAGTGGTTTTACCATGTTGCATGGAACCTTTCAAACTTCAAATAAAATACTAAGTGATTAAATCCTTCGAGACCCCAAAGCATGCTACATGGAAATGTTTCATTGCACAAAACCCTACAAGATTTGAAGGTAAATAAAAGTCTAATGATAATGAGTTCTCATAGTTTAATGGCTTTGATCATTCCTGAAGTCTAATGGTTTTGATCTTATGAGCTCTGAGTGTTTGACAGTTGGCACATTTTTGTTTACCTAGAACCATGGAGAAATTAAAATAAAGTCAATCATTTAATGGTCACATGGATATAAGTCTCCATGTCTACAAGGTCCATCTATCATGCCACATGTTAACATCCCATTACATGGAACATTTACATTGACATGCACAATATAAAAGGCTTAAACACCTGTGTTCCCATGCCCCTAAGACAAGATTGAGGTTGTTCCATATGGCACAATTATGTTAACTCATGGCCCTAGAGTATATAAATCAAATATGAAAATTTAAAGGTCTGAGTGAAGTAAATTTGGACAAGTGTCAAAATTTGGGAGACAGAGGTTTAAAGTACACATAAATTAGCTCAATAGAAAGGTTGAGAAGTGGGTAAGTGAGAATCTGATATCTGCTTAGAACATGATGACTAGATACATAAAGTTAATGAATATTTTCCATTTGACAAACAAGTAAACACGATAAAGCTGATTGACATGTTCAAATTGAAATGTGAACAAAATCAAAAGGTTATTATTTGCATTGATGACATACAAATGCATTCAAGACTCAGACTTTTTGAAAATATATGCAAAATATAGTTGAAGCCTAGTCATTTTTCCATCAATATATCAATCAAACTTTATAATTCTGAGCCCTCAAGCATCTAAAGAGCCCTAACTTTTTAAGTGAACTTATAATAATAAAATATATGATTTATAGAATAAATTACATAATTTGGATTGAAATAATAGCCTCCTCTTCAAATAAAGTGCATGTTCAAGCCCCTTCAATGTACTCTTGTGTTGGAATCACAAAATACATGGACACAATATTCGACAAAAGTGACCTCAAATTTAAGTTACTCCACTATTCGACACTTTAGAATGATGTAGAGTCTGTGGTGCCCTACTCTATGCAAGACCAATTATCTCCATATGAGAAATAGTATATCGATGACCTGCTACCCATCAAAATACAAGGTCTCCATCAAGCAACAAAAAAACAAAAGGTAGTGTCTTACATAGACCTACTTAGAGGTTTATTTTTTAATATAACATTTTTAGGGATTGATTTCACCTTAGGAAAAGCAAATATATATCTGTGGTTATTTTTGAGAGGGATTTAAAAAGGCACCTCAGATTTATAGTGCCTGAGACCGCCTATAGCCAAGTCTCGATCAATATTTGGCTCAAACACAACATAGTAGATAGAAAACTAAAATAATGGATAATTAAGAGCTAGTAACTAAATCCAAAGGGAAACATTTCCTCCAATTGCATTATCAAATTCAGAACTAGGATTAGGATAGCTATGGCCCTCCTAAATAGACTATGTGGTTTTGAAATCATAAATTATGTCCAATTAGAATGGGTCACATTTTTGGACATGCTTTTAACTTCAAACATGATAGTTTCCCTGGGGGAGGTCATACTTTTTCCAGATTGAAGACACATGTTCTATCCTAATCAAGGGCCATTTGATATCACTTTTAATATGATGTCATATCTACTAGATGCAATTATGGGCATAGTTCATAGAATAATTGGGGAACTATAGCAGCCTTCAACAAAATATTGAAGTAATATAATCTAAAAATATTACTCACTCATGTTTACATATGAATTTAAAAATGAAATTCAAAGAATATGTGATGGAATCTATCCTTAAGTATATCAGGTGATTCATGGCACCCAAATGCCTAGATTATCTAAAAACCTAACAAGAAGCATTGGTAAAATGAGGGATTACTGGTATTATCCTAACTTCATAGTCATCAAAATTGAAGGGACAAGGGAATATATTCTATTTCTATCATTCCATGTCCAAGACAAAATTATAGAACACAAAGTGGCTTTTCAACTCTAAAAAAACACTGATGAAGAACCTGGCTTTAAGCATCAGGCCTAATATTATAAAACTCATTTGATTATTAAACAAATCCAATTTCTAGTTAGAATGCATTTTAACCATGTTGGGAAAGTTGTATCCCACTATAATTTAAATGTGACCCAATTCAAGGAATAATATGCCAAGATGAAAATCACGACATATCTCAAGCACCTCAAGGAAAAGAAGAAGGTGAAAATTTCATATGGTCACCATGAATATGATTATGATGTTATTTTTTTGAATGCATCATAGGTGTGGGCTAGGATGAAAGATGAACAATTATCTATAATATTTGCTCAGGCTCTTCAGTACAATCCTAAGATCACTAAAGAACAAACAATGGGGATGAAACAATAAGATCAAAGAGTATGGATCCATCTGTGGCCTCCAACTTTGTCACAAGATTCAAAATGGAAAGACCAACCTCCCTCTCCTACAAGAGAACAAACAAATTTACAAGAGGGAGAGTCTATTAACTAGAGGGAGCCTAATCCCCAAATAACGAGGGAAATACTTAGAGGCCTCCCCAATCCTTAATTTTACTCTACATATTTAGATACTAATACTAAAATTTTGGGAACAACCACTACAAAGGAGAAAACTACACCTCCTCCAGATCGGTAGAAGAGCGCATTATTTGTGACACCTCTGTCATCACTTACAATAACCACCTAGGTTAGTCTCCTTGAGTGTTTATAAGATTTTTTATTGTCTATTATAATTACTCATTCTCCTCTTTAGGCACATATGGTAAATATATCTCTATCCACTACCATTAGTGAGGAGGCATTTCCTCAAACACTCCCTACCATACCAGCCCTTACTCCATTTACCCTTCCTTCCATCACGTTTGTCCTACTAACTATTCTTTCACCAACACCTGCATTGATTCTTTTTACCACTGTAACTCCTTTAGTCATTTCACCACCTCCATCACCTTACACTCCCCATGTGGTCACTTTCTAGAGGAAATATAACAATTTTTCCACCTCTTCCAAAGGAAAACAATTAGAATAAAGTCTAGTTTTTGGTCTCCCCACCATAGAGGAATCACTTGATGAGGAGGAAATAGAAGAAGAGGAGCCTAGATAGGTAATATCTTTAGTTTAATATTTAATTGATGAAGGTGAATAAGATGTAGAAATGATGAAGGGGTCAGGAACTCTAATAAGTGAAGAGGCAACCCTAGATAATGAAGAAACAAAGTTGAAAAGGGATAAATCTATGAGATTAGAAGGCTTGCAAGAGGAAAAGGCTCCAGTTGACACTTTAGATTAGCAAGTCCTCAAAGTAGAGCAAAGATAAAACATAAATGAGGTAGTCTCTTCTCTTCTTTCATCTCTTACCAGTGTAGATATTCTAGCTATATATTTGATTCCATTTATTCCAAATATTAGTTTGTCTAGTTCTATTGATTCTCCCGTTCTTTTAACTTTTAAGTAAATTAAGGATCTAAGGAAAGGAGTTCATTTCAGTATAGGGTTATAGTTTATAATTACAACCCAAGAATTTCACCAATCCTTAGGAAAAAATTATCTCAACTAGATATGCATATGCCATATTCTTCACCCATATAGTCAACCACTATGACTATTGAGAAAACCTCAAGCTTGACTAAGTAAGTAGTTGAAGTTACTCCATTTAGATAAACTTCACCATAGGAGAGAATTGTCTATCCACCTATCTAGTTTTCAATACAAATAAGTGTATCATTGACACAACTAATAATAAAACCTCCTTCAATGACTCCACCTTCTACATATGAAGACCTGAGCCTACCATATGTATAAATATGGGAACTTGTTATTCCCCAATCAGAAAAAGACATGAAAAATAAAAGGGATGAGAGACATAATCTAGTTTTCATAGAGTTACCTAAAGTCTATAATTAGTTTGACAAAAAGAGTGGAACCATCCAAAGGGGGAGGAAGAGGAAGGCATTGAATTTGGATACAAGGGAAGGAATGAAATTTGAACAAAGAGAAAATATATTTCCCTTGGAAAATATCCAAAAAGGGTACAAATTATCCTAATGAATATTTTTATGCTTTTGTGGACTCAAATGGTGAAGCTATGATATAAATGTACAAAAACAAAGAGAAGGCACATCATAGGTTATTGTGCAGATAGAATACACATATTATTTAGGAGATAATTAATGATTTATAGAGTGAAGTTAGTAAGATGTACAATATTTTGCAAATATTTAGGTTTATAGAATAAGAAGCCAATCATATAAGAAAATGTTGATTAAACTTTGGCACTAATTAAAAGAGTTACATAAAATATTGAATTTCTTGGTTCAATGCTCTAGAAGTAGTGCCTTTAATCAATTGAAGTTAATGTCTACTATGGATGCACCATGGTGCCTCAATTATGTAATTTACAAAAGGGATGGTTACCTCAATTGACATACACAAATGAATACTCTATTGAGACATTTTACAAATAATGAGAATGAAACCTTGGAAATTTTTAAAGACATGAGGGCCACTAATGTGATTACTCCTATAGGTGATTTAGTCGACATGCCAAATTTTGAGATCTTTCTCCAAGCATCTACAAACAACTTCAAGGAGAAAGTTTAAGGTGCAATATATAGGACCAATGATGAAATTTTGCAATTGGTAAATTTTTCCAAGGATAGGGTAATAAGTGTCAAAGATTTAGGATCAGAGTTTAAGAGCTTAGAAGTTAAACAAACAAGGTTAATAGCCAAGGCCATCAAACTCTTCAAACCTTCCTTACTCAATTTTGAAATCATTAATAAGGATCACATGCATTATTTGAATAACTCAGGGAAAAATAAAGAGCTTCAGGATCAACATCAAGCACGCAGCCAACTACTAGTGTTGTCATGTCATTTTAAGGTTCCCAATTTTCAAGATTTGTAGTCATGCAAACTTTAATAGGCCAATTTTGATTCCCCAAGGAAAAAAGTGGCTACTTTAGTTACTCTAGCTGTCACTCCATCATCTTCTTTGGCTAGTGGTGCCACATCAACACTTTGACAAATATAAATATATAATTACATGTTTTTGGTTATGTCAAAACTTTGGTTCTATATTTACATTGCATGTATATATTTTATTTTTATCTATTAAATTCTATTATGGGTTGACTTTTGTACACGTATCCTTTACTTGAGATTTGGATGTAAGTCATATTTTTTGAAATGTATTTTTAGACTTCTCTTGAAGAAATGAGGCCTTCTCCATCCCAAGCTATTTATAATTATATCATCCTAGTCCCATAGGGAGTGGAATTTTTGCTATCAATATTAATAGTAAATTCTAAGAAGTTCTACAATTTTAGTCTTGATGTGAAAAATATGATTCTTCTCCAATTGGATTGTATAATAAGTTATATCATTCTGATTTCTTAGTATTTTGGTTATGTATGGATTATCTTTTTTACATAGAATTATTCATATTAAGCTATCACTGATTTTAATGCCTTTTTCATATATATCACAATCCCCCTTGTATATGTGTTATTGCAATCTAACAAATGTGGAAACCTTTGATTTCATATGCTTAATTATGTTATATTTTGGCTCCTTTTGACTCTTAACTATGTTTCATTGTTGATGTGCTATAGTATCCTACATCAAATATTGGTTTATAATTTCTTTTCCAACCTATACTTCAAGTTTTGATCTTGAAAATTTTCATCTATTGTGGTCCACAAGCCTCCTTTCCTACCCTACATTTCCCTCCTTTTGACTTTATTTTGAAGTCCTATGTACCTTAGGATAGAACCATTACAAGTCCATCCATATCAAATAGATTTAGATTCATCCATAGATAACCCATCCATGGTAAAATAACTACCTCATTCACATCTATTCAACCAACAAGTTATTTATAAAACTCAATATCCTATAACTCATGCCTTGGAGTAAATACTTTTTACTAATCCTAAATGTTAAAGGCTACCTCATAAAATGTTAATGTGTACAGTGCATAAAAATCAAATCAATAGGTAATTAAAGTAGTTCTAGAAGTAGGGATTAAACTTCCACGTCTATCTTTATTTGAAAATAATCACTTGAGTTGCATTGGAAGCACCCAAAAGATTAACAAGATCAACCTCATACACTAAATTTTTATTCCCACATTTGGAAATCCATAGAAAAATTAGGTTTGAAAAATGAGTCAGGAGACAAGGATCAATAATTATCTCTAGGTAGACAACCTCTTCTTCCATTACTCCTGTTGGCCCATCCTTAGCCTTAGCCTCAACCCCAAATCCAAAGTCTAGTTTAGGCTCCAACCTAACTAACTAGTTTTATTCTCAATGTTGCTGGAGTTGGATATGATCTACCTACAAACCTTGATAAATATCTACCTTCATTTTCTCTTTCAAGAGGAAGGATTGTAGAAGAACACATCAAGGCCTTCAAAACTACTTTGGGAATCTTGAATGTAACCCATAGAGACTGGCATGCAAACTATTCCCATTCACATTACTAGATGTAGTCTATGACAGGGTTATCAATATCCTAATAGGTTCAATCACTTCTCTAGTACAAATTTTCTAGGTCACTAGTGCAAGTGTTATTTATCAACACTTTGCAATAATGAGAAGAGAGCTAAACAAGCCAATCTGAGACTTCAATGCTAGGTTTTAGAATATGTATATCAGACTTGAGACTACTTACACACCAAATGAGGTAGTGGCCCTTGATATTTATAAGAATGATTTGGACCCTATGACCATTGTATTTATAGATATATCTATCAGTATTGATACATTACCTTTGGCTTATGCTAAAGCTATCAACGTATACAAAAAATTTAATCCTCAGACATAATATTTTACCCCACTCAGTCTTGGCCCTATTTTTCCATTTTTTTATCTAATTCTAAATACAAACTAGAATATTATGGCCCAAAACTTGAACTAGGTGTATAATTAGATGCCTTTAACCTAGGCTTTACCCAATCAACATCTTGGCTTTCTAAATGATTTTATACCTAGGTCTAACTAACAAAACCTAAATCAATCATTGGTACTAGTCAATACTATTATAACATAGGGAATTAATTCTAATTCCAAAAAAATAGGATTGGAATCAATCCATAGGATGGTCAAGAAATTAAGCAATGAGTTTCTAAACATGTGTAAACACATGGGTAACATTGGAGGACATAATACCTGTTAGATCTTTGGATTCCAGAGGTAAAATAAGAATTTCAATAGGTTTTGGAACAATATAAAACATCACCTACCTAAAAATATGTCATAGTTCAACATCATGGAAGTAGCCATTCCAAATTGGTGTCGATTTCATAATACTGCATAACATGGTGAGCTAGATTGCATCGAGTTCTACACATCATTTGATATCTTTCAGAAGGAGAAGGATATACAAGAAGGATCTACACATCAAACAAAAACTTATTCCTCTATTGATCCCAGACATTCCAATAAAAAATAGTCTTTGAGACATATGATCTTCTATTTATAGAAGATAACGATAATAAACTAGAAGATAATATAGATGAGATCCATGCATTCCAGTAGTTCCATACGAATAATTACAATCTAAATAGAAATTATCCTATTACTACTTCAACACCTCTAGATGATTAAGCTATTACTCCTCTATATTTTTAAGTTAATAAAAACTTGCCTCCCCATAAGAGAGATGAGCAGTTGTAGGGTGCATAACTGTAAATTAGGGCTAGGTACAACATTGTTGAGGACATGAATAAGATCAAGGCCAATGTCACCTTACATGAACTGGCTCACATCACCAAACAAAGATAACTTTTACTCAAGGCCATAACTAGGAGAACCATTACATTGGATAGATCCAAAATTGTGCATGCAAATGTGATGGTATTTAATGATAAACTTAAATTACCACAATTTTTGCTAACTATCCAAATGTTAAGAAAGAATGTGCATAACTTCTTGGTTTATTGAGGTGCCTTGACCAACGTGATGTTGAAAAATGTGTGCAATAAGTTAGATTTTACTCTGAATAAGTAAAATGGGGTGGTCATACAATTAGATAAGTACAAACATGTGCATTTAGTTGGTATCATAACCATGTGTGAAATAGACCATCAACATCTTGGTCATTGACATTATAAAAGCTTATGGTTTATTTTAAGCCATGATTAGTCTAAGACACTGAATAGATACAAGGCCACCAAATTTTCACACACATGGTTTCCTCAAAAAGGAGTGGCAAACTTGATTTGGGTAGATAAAGAACCAAAATGAAACACTTGATTACCAAGTGCAATTCGACTAATGAGAAAGCAAACTTTATGTCTTCACATGTAGGAGTTTATACATTCACCACCAAGTAGGAGATGCATGAACAAGAATTTGAAAGTCAATCTCATTTATAGATTCTCCATTTCGATAGAGTGAGATAAAATCAAGGTTTTGGTGTTGGCATAGCCTTGACTGATCTAGATGGAAAGAAATACCTTAATAATTAGATGTTGTAGTTCCCCTACATTAACAACATAAAAAAGTATGAGTCTCTGATCCTCTGCTTACAGTTTGCACTCAATCATAATGTTAAACAACTCTAGATCTTTGGTGCTTCTTAACTGATGGTTAATCAAATTAGGAACAAGTATCAATATAAGATCACATACTTATGGAAGTATAAATATCGAGCATGGGACTTGATTGAGTCCTTTAAAGGATTGAACATCAAATCCATCCCCAGAGAGAAATATCAAACAACCATCTCACTAAAAATTTTAGCTACTAAACAAACACCACTTTAGGAGTCTAAGATGCATAAGTTCACAATAGAGTGAGTTCCTTACCCCATCCATCCTAGATAATGTGGACAACTTCTAAATGTTTGATGATGACCAAAAAATCATACAATTTATGAACAACTCTACAGATTTTGAAGCTCAAATAATAAATGAGAAAGATGTCAAACCTAGACATGGTGAGGACTTAGAAGAGGATCACATTTTGTAATTGAAGGAGAACCACATCCCTCTAGGCATGGTCTCCTTAGAGCAAGATTTTGATCTAGACCCCCAATATCAAACACAAAAACCATTAAGAGTAACTAAATTAAATTTCATTAAATAAAATTTGGGCACTAATCATCACCTGTAATAGGTGAAGATAGGTATGAGTTTCACTAAAATTGAGAAATAGAAAATTAAAGACCTACTATCAGAATACAAATATGTGATATAATGGACATACAAAGACCTAAAAGTATTTGACCTCAGAGTCATTACACACACTATCCTAATGAAGCTAGATCATAAGCCTTTTAGGTAGAGACAAAGGCCAGTTAATCCAATTTTGGAATCTCTAATTTAGACAAAAGTAAAAAAGCTACTGGAGGCCAAATTGTATTCCCAATTAGCTATTCTACTTGGGTAGCCAATTTGGTACCAGTCAAGAAAAAGATTAGAGAAATTAGATTTTGTGCCAATTTTAGGAACCTAAATAGAGCATCAAAGAAATATAATTACCCCTACCTTCACTGTATGAGTTAATTCAAATGGTGCATGGATTAGAGATGTTGTCCTTCTTTTATAGATTCTTATATTATAATGAGGTACTGATAGAGGTACAGGATCAGATGAAGATTGCCTTCACCATAAAGTAGGGAAATTATGCATATAAGAGGATGTTTTAAAACCTAATTAATGTAGAATATACTTTACAAAGGGCCATGGAATTTTATTTCTAAGGCTAGTTTGCAAGTGCATCATGATATATATGGATGACCTCACTGCATTGTCCAAAGATAGAGATAACAACATAGACCTCCTCCAAAATGTGTTTGATGGATGTAGAAAGTATGGAGTGTCACTTAATCCAAAGAAATGAATATTTGGAGTTACTAAAGAGAAGTTATTAGACCATGCCATCACCAAATATAGGATCTCCATTGATCTAGATCAGGTTTAAGTCATATCCAATTTGACATTTCCAAGCAACAAGAAAGAGCTCAGGTCCTTCTTTGGCAAAATAAACTTTGTGCAAAAATTAATTTCTAGATTTCTTGAGATTTTCAAACCATTAAATGCCATCATGAATAAATATGTTAATATAGAATAGATGATATAAAATTAGAGAGATTTAAAAGACATCAAGACTGCTATTGATCAAACCTTAGTTTTGATTAATCCATACTTCAATCTTGAATTTAATCTTTGTTCCTTTACTTCAGAACATACTATAGCTATTATGATGACACAAAAGGTGGATGAAAATGAACATCCCAGTGCCTTCAAGACCACCAATCTAAGGATGCAAAGTTGAAATACTCTAGTATAGACAAGCAAATTTATGCCTTGATAAAAGTGGCAAAAAATTCATGGATTATATTCTATGTAATAAAATATATGCCATTGTTTTAGATCCTACTATAAAGCTTGCACTTGGACATAATAAATTAGATGAAAGAAAAGGTAAATGGATGGCCAAACTTTAGAAGTTTGACCTTGAAATTAGGACATCTAAGATGGTAAAAGGTCAAGGGATCACCTAATTGATGATTAAGAATGATCCATAGATTAATATTAAACAAATTAATGAGACTTAGGTAACCAGTGGAAAGTGGTACACTCAAATCATCCACTACTTGCTCACAGACACCTATCCCCCTAAACTAAAGATAAATAGAAAAAATGAGCATTCATGCTCAAATCAACTCATTACATGATTAAGAAGGGAGTCCTATATTGGAATAAATATGAGGGAAACTATTTGATATGTGATTCAAAAGAAGAGGCTATATATATATCTTGAACAATCTACATAAAAATATATGCAATGGTAATCCCTCAAGAAACATGATAGCTCATAAAATTTTGAGGATGAGATACTATTGGATGAAAATATTCAAATATGATCACAATCACATAAGGACCTACCATGAATGCTAGGTATTTGGGAAGAGAGAAGTGAATGATGGTATGTATTTATAAATAGTCATTAAAGGGCATCCTTTTTCCCAATGGGACCTTGATTTTATTGGGGTGATAAAACCAAACTCTTTAGTAAGACATAAATTTGTCCTCACAAACTACTGACTACTTTACTAGGTGGACAAAATCTATAGAAACACAAAATTCTAGAGCAATTGATGTCATCAAGTTTTTTGAAGAAAATATATTAACTAGATTTGACACTCCTATTTATTTAGTTTGTGATAATAGTCTATCTTTTCAATCTTTTGAATTTATATATTGGGCTTATGACAATAAAATCACAATCAAGTTCTCTTCAAATTATTATCCATAATGGAATATAGTAGTTGAGTCTACCAATAAAAATATGATGAATGCCATTAAGAATTAGACATAAGAGGGACCAAGAGAAAGACATCTCTTATTGAAATATGCACTATGGAAAGATAGAACCACGCATAAGCATGCCCTCAAGGCTTCACCTTTTCTGTTGGTGTGTGGAAAATAATCAATATTCTCTATTAATCTCAAGATAATACCATACCAATTCATGTAGGATTATATGGGAGAAGGCAAAAGAGTAAAGTATAAACTATTAGATATAGTCTAAATGGAGGACATAAGAATTGAAGCACTGCACAACTTCAATAAACATCAAGATATTGTCAAAAGATGGTTTGACAAGAGATTCAAGATAAAATATTTTTAGACTTAATACTTATTTGGGATAAAACACATGAGGATAAAGTACAACATGATAAGTTCACTCCTTTATGGATTGGACCATATGAAATATCAAAGATCCTAAGTTATAATGCCTTTCGATTGAAAGACCTCCAAGGTAATGAACTCACCTTTCCAATCAATGGACCATTTTTGAAGCACTATTTCACGGATGATTCAATTAGAGATGCCTCAAGATGACTGTGAGTTAAGGTTGTAGATGTGGGATTAGATTAGATTTATTTCTTTTTAGGTCAGATTGCCTTCTTTCTAGAATAATTTCTTTCTTTCTAGGAGTAATATTTCCTGCTTTCTACATTTTAATTTTAGTAGATTAGTTGTTATGATTTATATATTAGTTTTCTAAAATAGTAGAACAAACTAAAAAATTTATTATACTGAAGTCACAAAGGACATGTTAAAATCAAGGGGACAAGATATAAGGAAACACAATTGATATTCACAAAGATTTAATCTAGCAGTAATAGATTTTCTAAGATTGAGGTATGCATTATGATTGAATTAGGTTCTTCTTGAATTGAATAATTTTACTAAACCTTTGGGATTTACTCTAATATACTCATGAAAAATTTAGAAATACTTTCCATTTTCAAAGATTAATTTCACTATAACATGATAAAACTTGATGAGAGAAAATAAACATAGAACTAGATACACATTGATAGGGAAATATTGATTGAAATAAATTTTATTATGCATAAACCCAACTAATGGTGACTCCTAACCCTTATTATATATTTATTTTAAAATATAGACACACACACACACACAATCATACAAACTGATAGAAAAGGGCGATTCAAGTAATCTCTACTGAAGCTATAGATGCTTGACTGGTAGTAGAAAAAGGCTTTGAGTGGAGTCAGAGGTATCTCCATCAAGGCTATGGATGCCTAGATGGTAGTAGATAAATACCATGACTTTGTTTACTATTTAGTTATCAAATCTAAAATCAAAATAAAACCTATAGTGTCTATCTAGGACTTTGTCAAAACTCTCATAACAAGAGAAAATTGAATTCACAAGATCACATACTCAAATCAAAGGAATGGAAAGGGTTAATATGTTGTATGAGGAATTAGGATCCATTTTCAAGGTCTAGTTTATTTATTCTATTCTTGGTAGGGCTGAAGTTTTTTTATACTACATTATCGAGATTTTGTCTTCTCAAAATACTCATGAGTATTTTCCCCACTAAGTCTCCATTTGTTGTTCCCTAAACACACACCTGCCCATTTAATTTTTTTAAAATGAGGACCCATTATTGTTGAAAATATTTGTTTAGGCTCATATAAACCTTAGGGATCCATGATATGAGTTTATTCATGCAAAAAGTATAAGGTTGTCTTTGGAAGTCTAAGGTTACAAGAGTTCAAACTATGGAATTCAAAGTTTGAATGGATATTTTTAGTTATTTTTAACCTTAAGTTTTCAATTTTCCTTTAAAAAAATTGGTGCTTTGATTTAAGACTAATAAAACTAATGTTTTCATCCCAGTGTTTGTTCGAATGATCATAAGACTATCATTAAAGACTTGTTAATCATTCATGATTTGGCCCTACCCTTATTGCATAAAATTAGGACAAGTGATGTTACCACATTACTTGGAGCCTTCAAGTTTCATAAAGAGTTTCTAAGTCTTCGAGCTCCCCAAGTTTTGAGACAGGGATAGGTGGCATTACCACATTGCTTAAAACCTTTCTGCTTCAAAGAAAATGCCAAGTGATTAAAGTCTTCAAGCTTCGAGAGTATGCCACGTGACACTTTTTCATTACATACAACCCTAAAATAGTTGAAGGTAAAGAAAAGTCTAATGGTTTCAAGTTACCATGGTCTAATGTTTTTGAGCTTCTAAACTCCAAGCATTCACCACTTGACACATTTTTATTGACATGGAACTACATAGGGATTAAAGTAAAGTTGACCATTCAATGGTCTTGTGGATCTAAGTATCCATGCCTCTAAGTCCTTGAGATCAAATCACGTGTCAACATCTCATTACATAAAACATTTACATTTACATGCACAGTCTAAAGGATCAAGTGCTCATGTTTTTGTGCCCCCAAGTCATCGTAAGCTTGAGCTTTCTCTAAATGGCACAGTTGCATAAAATCATGGCCCCAGAGTTTATAAAGTTAATATACAAATATAAAGGCCTGAGTGAAATAAATTTGGATAAGTGTAAAATCCAAGAGATGTAGGCTCAAAGTACACATAAATGAGTTTGACATAAAGGCAATGAAATGGGTAATTTTTTTTGATAGTTGTCTAGAACATGATAACTGGATGCATAAAGTTAATGACTAATTACCATTTGGCAAATAAATAAACTCAACAAATCTAACTGGCATGTTTAAATTGAATGGGAACAAAATCAAAAGGTAATTATTTACACTCATGACACATGAATGCATTCAAGGATCATCCTTTTGGGAAATATATGCAAAATCTATTCAAAGTCTAGTAATTTCACCATTAATCTATCAATTGAACTTTACAATTTCAAGACATTGAACATACAAGGATCTCTAGATTTTTTAGTGAACTTGCAAGAATAAACTAGATGGTTTATAGAAGAAATTATATATTTTGTCTTGGCAGAATGGCCTCCTTTTCAAAGTAAGTGCATGTTTAGGCCCTCTCAATGTACTCTTGTGATAGAAACACATAATACATGGACACAATGTTCAATAAAAGTGCCATAGAATTCAAGTTCCTCCACTATTCATTGCTCTAGAATGTTTTAGACTCTATGGAGACCTAATCTATACAAGACCAATTGTCTCTAGATGAGAAAAAATATATCGGCAACCTTCTATCCATTAAAACACAAGGTCTCCATCAAGCAGAGGTGAAGATAGAGGTGATGCCTTTCATAGACCTACTCAGAGGTTTATTTTTCAATGGAACATTTTATGGGGATTGCTTTCACCTTAGGAAAAAAACATATCACAGTTATTTTTGGGAGGGCTTTCAAATGGTACCTCAAACTTATAGAGCTTGAGACCACTTATAACCAAGTCTCAGCCAACCTTTGGCTTGAATATAACATGATATATGGTAAAATAAAATAATGGATAGTTAAGGTCTAAAGACTAAAAGTCAAGGGAGGCATTTCTTCCAATTTCATTATCAAATTTAGACTTGGGATTATGATAGCTATGGCCCTCTAAATAGAATATATGGTTTTGAAAGCATAACTTATGTACAAGTAGAATGGGTCCATTTATTGGACATACTTTTAACTTCAGATAAGATAGTTGCCTTGGGGGAAGTCATAAGTGCTAGATTGAAGACACATATGTTCTATCCTGAACATAGACTAGCTGATGTTTTTTTTATACAATGTAATATCTACTAGATGCAGTCTTGGGAAATGTTCATAGGACACATGGGGAACTATGAAAACCCTCAACAAAATATTTAGGTAATAGAATCTATGAAGATTACTCTTTTATGTTTACACACAAATTCAAAAATGAAATTCAAAAGATATGTGATGGAATCTATCCTCAATTATATCAGGTGATTCATGGCACCCAGATGCCTAGATTGTCTAAAAACCTAACAAGATGCATTGGTAAAATGGGGGATTAATGGTATTATCCTAACTACATAGTCATCAAAATAGAAGGGACAAGGTAATCTCTTTTGTTTCTACCACACCATGTCGCAGACAAAATTATAGAATAGAAAGTGACTTTTTAAATCTACAACAATATTGATGAATAACTTAGCCTTAAGCATTAGGATTATTATTATAAAACTCTATGTATTGGATAACTTATTTTTTTTGTTAGGACACATTTCAACCATGTTAGGAAATTTATATCCCACTAACATTTAAAGGTGGACCAATTCAGGGAATGAGACCCTAAGATGAAAATTAGTACATATCTCAAGCACCTCAAGGAAAAAAAGAAGGTGAAAATTTCATATGGTCACCAGGAATATGATCATGATGCTATTTTTATGAATGCATCAGATGATACTAAGGTGTGGACTAGGATGAAAGATAAACATATGTCTATGATATTTGCTCAAGATCTTATGTACAATCCTAAGATCACCTAAGAACAAGCTAAGGAGATAGATCAAAAAGCTCAGAGAGCATGGAGCCATCAGTGGCCTCAAAGTTAGCTACAAGATTCAGAGTGGAAAGACCAACCTCCTTTTCCTACAAGAGAACAAATAAATTTATAAGAGGGAGAGTCTAGTAGCCAGAAGGAGTCTAATCCCCAAATAAGAAGGAAAATTATAAGAGGCCTCCCCTATCCTAAACTACCTTATACATCTCCAAATACTACTACTATAGTTTTGGGAATAACCACTATAAAGGATAAAACTACAACTCCTCCAAACTGGTAGAAGAGCATAGTGTTTGTGACACCTCTATCACCACTTAAAATATCCCCTTAGGTTAGTCTCCCTGAGTGTTTATAAGCTTCTTTATTATCTATTCTAACCATTCCTTATTCTCCTCAAGCACCTCTAGTAAGTCCACCTCTATCCACCACCATTAATGAAGAGACATTTCCTCAAGTAATCCTTACCATACCATCCCTTGATCCATTCACCCTTCCTTCAACCATTGTTATCCTACCAAATATTACTTCACCATCACCTACAGTGATTCTTTCTACCATTTTAGTTGTTTTAGTCATTCCACCATTTACCTTCCCTTCCATTCCCCATGTGGTCACTTAATAGAGGAAATATAAGGGTCCTTCTACCACTTCTAAGGGAAAATAATAAGATTAAAGGCCATATTTGGTCTCCCTACCATAGAGGAATACCTTGATGAGGAAGAAGCAGAAGAAGAGGAGCCTAGATAGGTAATATATTTAGTTGAATATTCAACTGATGAAGGTGAATAATATGTAAAAATGATGAAGGGGATAGGACCTATAATAAGTGAAGAGGTAGCCCTAAATGATGAGGAAGTAGATTTGTAAAGGGATAAAGCTATGAGCTTGGAAGGCCTGTAATAAAAAGAGGCTTTGAATAACACTTTAGATTAGCAATACCTCAAAAAAGAGAAAAACAAAACATAATTTACGTAATCTCTTCTCTTATTTCATCTATTACAAGTGTAGATATTCCATCTATAGATTTGTCTATATCTATTCTAAATATTATTTTGTCTAGTTCTATTGATTCTCCCATTCTTTCAAATTTAAAGCAAATAAAAGATCCAAGGAAAGGATTTTATTTTCAAAGTGGGTTACAATTTCTACTTAAACCCTATAAGGCCACTAATCCTTAAGAAACATTCTACTCAAATAGATCTACCAATGCCATAGACTTCACCCATATAGCCAGTTACTGTGACTATTGAGAAAACCCAAAGCTTGACCAAGTATGTGGTTGAAGTTACTCCATTGAGAGAACCTTTACCATAAGATACAACTGTCAATACACCTCTCTAATTTCCATTAAAAATAAGTGAATCATTGGCACTACTATAAATAACACCTCCTTTAATTACTCTTCCACCTTCCACATTTAAAGACTCGAGCCTACTAAATGTAGAAACAAGGGAAATTGTTATTCCATAATAGGTAAAAGAGATGAAAATAAAAAGGGATGCGAGAAATAACCTAATTATCATAGAGTTACCTATAGTCTCTACTCATTTTGACAAAAGAGTGGAACCATCCAAATGGTGAGGAAGATGAAGGCATTGAATTTGGATACAAGGGAAGAAATAAAATTTGAGCAAAGAAAAAATCTATTTCCCTTGGCAAAGAAAGCCAAAAAGGATCCAAATGAATATATTGAATATTTATATGCTTTTATGGACTCAACTAGTGAAGCTATGAAATAAATGTACAAAATCAAAGAGAAGGCACAACATAGGTTGTTGAAGAGACAAACTATACATGTTCCTCAAGAGATAGTTAATGATGTACATTGTAGCTATTAAGATATAAAACACTTTGCATAATATTTGGGTTTCTAAAGAAGGAATCCAATCAAACAAAAAAAAGTTGATTAAACTTTGGCACTAATTGAAATAGTTAGAGAAAGGAATGAATTTATTAATTTAGTGTTTCAAAAGTAGTGACTTCAAATAGTTGAACTTAATATCTATCATGGATACATCATGGTGCTTCAATTATGTAATCACCAAAAGGGATGGTTACCTCAATTAGTATACATAGACAAATACTCTATTGGGACATTTTATAAATCATGAGAGTGAGGCCTTATAAGTTATGAAATACATGAGGGTTACTAATATGATTACCCCTATAGGTGAATTAGTCAACAAGCCAAATTTTGACATCCTCCTCCAAGAAACTACAAGAAAATTCAAGGAGGAAGTTGAAGGCAAGATATATAGGACCAATCATGAAATATAATAATTGGTAAAATTTTTCAAGGATAGGGTAATAATATCTAACGCTCTGAGAGTATAATTCAATATCTCAAAATTTGAACAAACAAGGTTGATGGATGAGGCCATCAAAATCTTCAAACCTTCCTTACTCAATTTGACATTATTAATGAGGAGTTTGAAGTAGTACATGCATTATTCAAAGAACTTAGGCCAAAATAAATAGCTTTAGGGTCAATGCCAAGCACACATCCAAATTCTAGTGTTTTCACATCATATCAAGTTTCTTAATTTGTGTGAATCGTAGTCATGCAAACTCCACTAGGCCTGGTTTTGATTCCCCAAGGAATAATAGTGGTTAATTCAATTCTTCCAATTGTAACTCCATCATCTTCTTCAGATAGTGGTGATACATCAACACCTTGAAAAATATAATTATGTACTTTCATGTTTTGGTTAAGTCAAAAATTTGGTTCCAAATATATATTGCATGTATATATTATATTTTTAGCTATGAAATTCTATTATGGGTTGACTGCTATACATGCATCCTTTGCATGAGTTTTAGATGCAAGTCCTATTTTTATAAATATATTTTTAGACTTTTCTTGAAGATATGAGGCCTTCCCATCCCAATATATTTATACTTGTATCCTCCCAGTCTCAAAGGGAGGAGAGTTTTGGTGGTTAAGATTAATAAGAAATTATGAGAAGTCTTGTAATTTTAGTCTTGATAAGAAAAATCTGATTCTTCTCCAACTTATGGATTGTGTATAAGTTATATCATTATAATTTCTTATTCTTTTATTTGTGTATAATTTATCTATTTTACATACATTTATTCATATTAATATATAGCTAATATGAATACCTTTTGCATATAAATCATAAACCCTGTTGTATATGTGTTATTGCAGTCTAAAAAACATGAAAAACTTTGATCTCATGTGTTTAAGTATGTTATATTTTTGTTCCTTTTGACTCCTAACCATGTTTGATTGTTGATGTGCTATATTATCCTAAAAAAAATATTGCTTTGTGATTTCTTGTCCAACCTATAGTTCATGTTTTGGTCTTGAAAAGTTTCATCTAGTTTGGTCTATATGCCTCATTTTCATCCCTACCTTTCTCTCCTTTTTGAGTTTATTTTGAAGTCTTATCCACTTTAGGTTAGAATAATAATAATTCCACCCATCTCAATTATATTTATATTCATCCATATCTAACCCATCCATGGTAAACAAGATGCCTTGCTCACCACTATTCCACCAATAAGTTGTATATAAAATCCAATACCCTAAAACTCGTGCCTTGGAATGAATACTTTTCACTGATCTTAAAATGTTAGAAGTTAACTTATATATATATATTATGGTGTGAATAAAACCTATAGCATAAATGATGACCATAATGTGTATGCATGATTTAAAACTAGGATCAAGGTTAATGAACCTAAACACTTACTTGTTATAACACGTACGTGTTTTGTTTAGTAAACATAATGCGTATGTGTTATGTTTACTTGACAAAAAACATAAAAATCCCAAAATTCATAGGCATCAAACAATTCTCACCTATTTTATCTTTCCTGTGCCCTTCTTTATGCTAAATAATGTTTGCATTATACTTGGAGGAGGAGAAAACATGATATGATCTCCTGTTAGCTTGAGGAATCAACAATGTCACCATGAAAGGGAGGTAAGTAATTAAAAAAAAAACTTATTAACATTAAATTTTTAGTATATTTTATTTGCATTATTTTATTTTTAAAACATATTTTTTTAAACATCCCATTCAACTACAAGATAACAAACTACTTACCCTCCTCCTAACACACCTAGCCCTCTACCTAACCTTCCTAACCCTCATGGCCCTCATATAGTTCCACAAGACCCCACAAAGAATTTAAGAAGATTTGGAAACACACACAGTGGAAAATAAAATAGAAATTAAAGAAATAATTATGAGAATGAGGGACCCCATTTTAACCAACAACCACTACACCTATTTAGCCAATACCCTAGAGTCAACATTAGGTCATGTTAACTCGATAACAAATCAAATTGATAGTTGGGAATCATATATGGATAGATGTAGGGCTTAATATGCTAAAAAATTGTCATCATGTGAGGTGAAAGACAAAAAAATATAAACATACCTAATTTATGACTTATTCATCGAGCCAACAACCAATGCACCCCTTTTACCATCCTTAAAATGATTCTCGATCCACTAATGCCAACATAGTTTGTTTATAAATAATTTTTGGGACCGATGGATGGTGTTTGATTACCCATTGTGTAATAACCACGAGGTCCCATTGTATTTTTTGATGAAAATATACTACGAGTTTGTCCTCAGTGATATTCCTAGCTATTTTGACAACTTAGAGTTTTAGGCTGAGGGAAAAGATCTATGTAGGATAGACCAGGTGCATGCCATTCACCTAGTCAGCCTACAAGGGTCCCTTCCCACAAGCCACTTCATCTTGATATCCCCTCTATGGTGAAGTAGGCTATGGATATTGACACTTTGTACTCACTTAGTATGCTTACTAACACACTCATTTAATATATGAGTAGGCTTTTTGAGATTGATGCTAGAGATATTCCACCTAATGTGCATACCTAACCTCACCATTGCATATGTTATGATGTTATATGAACTGCACCTTTAGATGATGATGGTGGTGATTCTAAAGGCTTAGATGATATGCTTTTAAGTGATGAGTTTTTGGCTTATACATTTTGTGTGCACATGTTTGTCACTACATATATGCATGTATATTTTATATTTGACATGTTAAATTTTAGTTATATCTTTATTTAAAATCTAACAATTAACTTACACAAAAAATGAATAACATATATGTTTATATATGTTGTAGGAGGAGATAATTCCATCATCTTCATGGCCCACTATTGCATTTTTTGGTCAAATGATGTTTACATATACACAACCAGTTTTTGGGCTATCTACTACTGCATCTATTGATGTTAGTAGGCCAATGTTAACATATACATAGGTAATTTTGAATTAATATTATACTCTATGTACATATTTTTATTCATATATATTTATTATCTTAACTAAAAATCATACATGTTCAAATTTAAATTGGAATAATATTGATGTGAATGCAAATTATATGTGTGAGACGTGTTGAAAGATATATAGAGAAAATTCCTAATCTAAGAACCCCTAATAGAATATATACCTTATAGGGTGAGTCAATGAATCTTTGAATGTTTTTTATCAATGATCAACCTTATAGAGAGTCTCATTTAATGTTTAATGATGTCTTTATCCCATTTTTTTAAAAATATGTTCTTCCTCCCATTTCTTCTAATTTCAAATTTTTGGTATCCCTTCACCTTCTCAAACTTCTTTTAATGCTTCACAAGTTTTTTGATAATCATCTCTTCTTCATAGTGTTTATTAAGTATTCAATATTTTCATTGCTACCTATAGTACCACTATGTATCTTCCAAATATTTAAGTTAGTCCCATTGTGTCAATCAAACATGTTATGTAATATCTTGAGTTAAATTTATCTATCAAGGATCTCAAAATTCAAGTACAATGTTATTAAATAGTATGCTCTTGGTTTGTTTTATTCTTAGGTCCCTTTGATGATTTTTCGCCCAATTGTTTGCTTCTCTTTTTCATATTTTTATTCTCTTAATGTGTCTACTTCCATGCCAATAGGATCATAAGTTGATATAGAGAAGTTTAGAAACACACAAGTTCACAATGCATGTATATAGGATAATGAATAATTCAAGAAAGTGAGTAGAGTTTTAGAGGTTAAGAGTGATGAAATTTTAAGTGTAAGGATTGAATTGAAGTGGCTAGGGAAAATTATTATCTCGATTCCTCAAATTACATCATTTCCATTTCAATATGAAAGTGAAAAATCATATAAATGTTAGGTCTTACACCACAACAAATTATTTTTTAGATAAAATTCTTACTAGTTTATATTTTTTTATAGAGAGAAGGATTTTGAAATTTATTTTAATTGATTATGAGTTTAATACAGGAGATAAATTTTCCATATATCTTAAATATTTTCTAGAAAACTAAACTAGGTTGTTTGTTTATTTCATTACCACAGTGGAGAATCATCCATTTCTATAAGCTGAGATAGACTCATGAATTTTTGTTGCAATGTCATCTATGTAGGTACTCACGAAGGTACATGTTAACTTGTAAGTTTTATTTTAATAATTTTACTAGATAGCTGAGAAAATATAAATTATGTGAATGTTTCGTGTATGTAGGTTTATTTAATGATATTTGGTAGTCCCATTAAAATGATTAGTAGGGAACCTTCTCATGCTTTATCTCCATTTCACACACCTATTCATGCAAGTCAACCTATCATTGACCCTATTGAGTGTCAGATGCAGATTGAGCATGACCATGAGATTGAATTAAGTGCATGTTTAATTTTTTTCTATTTTAGTTTAAAATTAATTTTTGAACTTGGTTTCATGTATAGTATGTAAATTTTCTAATAATATTTGTATTTAAATAGGTTTAGCTATAGGCGAGATATGAGCATATAAGGACACACAATCAAACCTTATAGGAATCCAAGGCATTTAAGGGATATCCATATATAATAAAGGAATCCTAGGGAGAGTGTTATTCAAGGAAGGCAAAGAGAGGGAGACTATTTGATGAGTAGGATGTCTTAGATGATGGACTTGTTTGTATGTCTATATGGCAATATACATATTTTTGGCATTGTATATGTATATGATATTCACTTGACATTCTATTATGTTGTTATATGATGCAATTTTTTGTATGCCTATATGGAAATGTATGTGTTATTAGAATTTTATGCCTATATGAAATTCACATGACATCCTATTATGTTCTTATTTTGTAAGCCTTTATGGCTTTCACACACACACACACACACACACACACACACACACACACACACACACACACACACACACACACACACACACACACACACACACATGTTCATATTTTGTGGTGATAATCTTTCCATGTATAATTTGTCTCACATTATTATTGTAAAACTAAATTTTATGGTTGTATTTCCATATTTGTAGTGAAGAGGCAAGTTATTAAGCTCAAATTAGAATTTATGCCTCTAGGACCTTTAAGTGTAAATACATCATTTTAAGCACCTTAGATAGGAAAATTACATGTGATTCCATGACCTGGACATTTAAATCCATTTGGAAGCATGTTTTCACTACTGATCATGAGTATGGAAACATTGACAACAAATGTTGTCAAAGTTAAAGTGGTCATTAGATAAATGCACTTATTATGATTCATGGCTAGAAAATGGCACTAACAATATATTTGGGGTGGAAGATAACATCTAGGACCATGTTATTGTCCTCTGATCATGCTCGATCGAGAGACCCACCACCCATTCTAGCCTCAAGAATGCCCTTCCAAACACAAGAAAATTCATATTTTTAGCCTAACTTTAGATGCGTGTAAATAAAAATTGTAAGTAATTTGGATGAACTAGAAGAAATATCTTGTGAATGTATAATCTATATAATTTTATCATAAAACACATTGATGTAACCTTTTTTTATAGTGAAGAGATAAGTTATTGAGCTCTAATTGGTATTTATGCCTCCAAGACCTCCAGGTGAAAATCCATCACTTCAAGCATGCACACACACACACACACGCACATGCACGCGTATGCGCGTGCGTGCACACACACACACACACACAATAAAATTACACATGATATCATGACCTTAACATATAAATCCACCTAAAAGTGTGTTTTCACTATTCTTCAAGAGTGTGAAAACACTAATAATAAATGTTATCAAAATTGAAGTGATAGTTGGAGAACTTTACTTTTAGTGTTTCATGGCTAGAAACTAGCACTGCCAACATGCCTGAAGTGGCATATAATGTATAATACTAGGTTATTTTCCTCTAATATTTCTTGATTGAGAGACCCACCACCCATTTTGGCATCAAGAATACCCTTCCCAATACTAGAAAATGTAATTTTTTTCCCTAACTTCATATATGTGTAAAATAGAAATCGTAAGTCATTTGGATGAACTGGAAGAACCATCACATGCATGTTGAATCCATATAATCTCACCATGGATCAATTAAATGGAAACTTAAATACCAATATATGGTATGTGTTTCATTAATGGGTCCTAAAATGTAACATTTTTGTAGTGAAGAGACAATTTCTTGAGCTCTAACTAGAATTTATGCCTCCAAGACCTCAAAGTGTAAATACATCACTTAAAAACTATATAGATAGGAAAATTAAAATTCTCCCATTAAATAAACATACAAATACACTTAAAAGTGTGTTTTCACTACTATTTAGGAGGGTGGAAACACTGACATAAAAGGTTGTCAAAGTTGAAGTAATAGCTAGATAACTTTGCTTTTAGTGCTTTGTGGATGGAAAATGGCACTGCCAATATGTATGAGGTAGATGATAACACATAGGACCAGTTTAATATCCTCATATAATACCCAATTGAGATATCCACCACCCATTTCAGCCTCAAGAATGCCCTTCCCAATACAAGAAAAATGTATTTTTTTAAGCCTAACTTCAGACTTATGTAAAATGAAAATTGTAAGTCTTTGGATGAAATGAAATAACCCTCACATATGTGTTGAAGCCCTATATTTTAACCCTATATTACATTTATGGAATCTTCAATACCATTCTATGGCACACGCTACATTAACATGTCCTAAAATGTAATGGCTTTATAGTGGAGACAAGTTCTTGAGCTCCAATTATAATTTATGCCTCTGGGACCTCTAGGTGAAAATATATCACTTCAAGAGAATGCGTGCACACACACAAATATATATATATATATATATATATATATATATATATATATATATATATATATATATATATATATATATATATATATATGAAAATAACATGTGTTACCATGACCTTGATGTGAAAATACATTTGGAATCATGTTTTCACTATTGTTTGGGAGCACACAAACACTAACAATAAATGTTGTCGAAGTAAAAGTGGTAATTAGAAAACTTTGCTTTTGGTACTTTATGGCTAGAAATGTCACTGCCAACATGTCTAGGGGGGTGGATAACATCTAGGACTAGGTTATTATCCTTCTATCATGCCACATCGATAGACCCACCACCCATTCTAACCTAAAAAATGCCCTTACCAATAAAAGAAAAAATGCATTTTTAAGCCTAAATTTAGATGTGTGTAAAATGAAAACTATAATTCATTTGGATGAACTAAAGGAACCCTCACATGCATGTTGAATCCCTATAATTTAACCTTGGATCACACCGATGGAACCTTCAAGACCAACTGTGGCACAAATTGTAGTAATAGGTCATAAAATGTAACCTTTTTTTAGTGAAGAGACAAGTTCTTAAACTCCAACTAAAGTTTATGTTTCTGAGACCTCCATGTGCAAATATATAACTTTGAGCATGTCTATATAGTCAAATGACATGTGATCACATTTTCTCAATGTCTAAATCCATCTAGATGCATATTTTCACAAATTTTTAGGAGTTTGGAAACAGTGCCAATAAATGTTGTAAAATTTAAAGTGACAGTTGTAGAATTCTTCTTTTGGTGATTTGTGGAAGGAAACTAGTGTTGCCAACATGTTAAGGGTATCATATAAAACTGAGGTCCAAGTTGCTGGCCTCTCATCATGCTCAGTCAAGAAACCCACTTCCCATTCTGGTCTCAACAATGTCCTAAATCTATAATAACTAAATAATTTTATTAATCTTCTCTTAGCTTTAATAATATGAAATTATTTACTAATAGTACCAACCACATGAAAGAAGAAGCTTGTTTGGCATCACTAACCTAAAAAAATATATATTTGTAAATAATAAAAAATGAAATTTATATGTACTACATACAAAATTAAAAACATTTGATAAAATTTATTACATCTACATTTGACAAGTCAATATACCTTCAAATTTCAATCCAACAAACCACTAGGATTTAATCTAATATTGATAGTAGTAAGAATTATTTCATGGCCTAATTCAAAAAAATTCATAGATTCCTATTTAATGACCTTTCATGATATTTGAGAAATTAAATATTTTTTTAAGGACCTAATTTAAATAGTGTAGTGCCTTTTTATGCATTTCAAAGTCTTCAAACAACCATACATCTAATTTTTTGATAGGATATCATCAAAGATAAGTTAAAGTGACTACCACAAACATAGTGGGATGGTCAATGTTTTCTCCATTTATGATTGGGGAAGTCAATTTTTTATTTTCCTCTACACATTGACATAATTAGTAATTTGTTCCCTCATCATTGTCCTCATCTGTAATAACTGTAAAAACATGCCATGTATCATAAAAAATAATTTTTAATGACACCATCAAGTTAGATAATGAGAATAAACAATACATAATCATTAATATTCTATTTAGTTGCACTAGATCAAATACATAGTTAAATTAATGTGATGATGTTCTAATTACACCATTCAACAATGGTTTTTGCATTAGTCAAAACAACACCATCTTCAAATTTCAACTCTTCTCTTACAATAGCTCTTTTTAAACATGATCCATCATCATCATCATCATGTTCCCCTTTTCCATGGATAGCCTTGGTGAAACTCTAAATATGTTCTATTCTAGTGGTAATGTGCATCCTACTCAACTAGTAAATCATTTGTGTATTCTTAAATTGTGATGTGCAATTGTCTGACCAAATGTGATGTTGATTTAAAGTAATGTTCCTATATGTCAACTATCCATAAAACATCTCAAAATAACCTTTCATGTACTCTGTACAATGTGATCTCTCATCAATGACATAGAAATGGTAATCTTTTAATATTTTTTGATCTTGCTCTATACTATCAGGGGCATGCATGAATGCTATATGCATGACTATAGAAACCTATATTTCATTGTAATACTATGACTGACCTTCCATATGTGGTTTGAATGTGTAATTCTCAGCAAAGTCAACTATTGAAATGTTCATCCAACCATCTAGCCTTGTGCATGTGTTTTGCATACTCACAAACAATTTTTTCCTTGAATTTGATCATAAAGTCTGAAATAGGTATCTATTTTATAAAAATATCGTACCTTTTAAATTCTTTGCCATATTTTATTTAATATGTCATATATTTGTATTTTTTCAAACCAACTAATTTGTGCCCAATTGCACTTGTACTCTCCTCATGGATACAATATTTTAATTTTGTAAATCCACCATAAATGTTATAATTTCCATCCAAACACACTTTGTTATAAAAGAGTTATCAATCTAGGCTTTAAAAAAAATGATTGGAATAAATTCCTTAGTTGATTTTGGTGGAACATCTATGCCTCACTCTTGAAAATTGTTATCAATATGTAAATTATAATGTATATGGTTAAAAATATCATAGTACATTGATAATTCAACACGTGGCATACGACAATAAGTGGTGTATGTGTGTGATTTATTTTTACATAAAATGGTTTGGACATCTCAGAATATCTTTGATTAATATAAATTTATGGATATTTTTCCAAAAAATTAGAGTATAATTATGTTTGGGTCATATCTAATAAATGTTTTAGATTTGGTTCATGGTTATGAGAACCAACTCTCCTTTTCACTACATCTATTGTATTAGGTGAAACTCTTGTATTGTCTTTCCAATATTGTTCAAGTAAATATTTGAGATCATAAGCTATAGCCTTTTCCTTTCATGGAAGACTACCAAAAAATGACCATAACTCAGTGGTATTGGCATCATTAAGTCTTTGGCATCTTCCAATTGCTTTTACTAATATTTTTCTATTTTTGTCTAGTGCTTGGCTAGTTTTTAAAATCAATCATTTTTTCCCTGTTTGACCACTTAATACACAACTTTTAACTATATAAATAGAAACATTACTATGTTTGTTATGTGAATTTAGGCCTTCAATATGATATGCATCATTTATATTTTTAACAATTTATAGATTTTCATCATCCATGTTAGATGTTATTAGTCCTAGGGTGTACATTGTAGGTCTCATCTTAATCAATTTATCAATGAAACAAACAATTAACATTTCCAATTATTAAAATATAATTTATCAAAGAAATTATCTCAATGTTCTCATCTAGTCTTGTTGAATGGTGGTTAGACATTTTGTTATGCATTGGTTTAAAAAAAAAGTTCATAAACTTTAATTAAGTACTTTCTTTTTCTATGCATAATCCTTGGAGGTGTTGTTAATGATGAAATTTATTGATAGGGGTTTTAAAAATTGTTATGTTCACTACTATTTTATTCATTTTTAGTTTCATTGTTTAGTTGTGGGATGACATTTTATTCATTGTTACTTTCATCATTATGTGTTTCCATGAAATTATCTTCGTTGATAGGAGGTAAATCATCATGGATAGATTCATTATCAATAAAATAAAAAATTATATACTTTGAATGTGGACTTGTAACATAATTAGGACTTCTAGGTAAATATTCAACATCGTTATGGAATTCATTATTGTTAATTTCATCATTATCTATGACAATTGGCTTGTTAGGGATAGTGTCTATACTTTGTCTGAGAAAAATGCTTGCATTCATACATTTTGTTTTTCTCTCAACTCTTATAATTGCTCAAGTGTTTTATAATTTAACTTATTCCTATTCTTTGAATGAGATATATCACTAATGATTAGACAAAGAAAAATTTGATTCCTTTTGACGGTGTGGACCCAATGAGAAATTTGATTCCTTTTGATGGTGGGGGACCCAAAGAATAATTCGATACCTCTTGTCTTCACCATGGAAAATGTATAATGATGCAAAGAATGTTTATAGGGTTAGAATTCTCAGAATACCCTAAAAATAAATGTTAGACAAAGATTTATTGTCAATTTAGATAATAACATGTATGCGTTATAACATGTACATGTTATATATATTATATCTATGTGATCATATATCATATTATTATGATATATGATTACATTACATGATGAAAAAATTATGTTATATTAATATTTTATATGATTATGTGATGGAATACAAAATATGAAATATTATCATGTGAAGTAATCCCATACAATTACCTCTATATTTGCATTTGTGTTACAATTCTAAGGTCAATTTACCCATATGTCGCATCCTATACAATCTATTGAACCATAATTTAGGTTCATGACACTCAATTTAGACCAAATCACATGTTTAATTGCACAAATTGACTAATTAGATTAGTTCATGACTAATTGTGGCTCAAATCACATCTCTAATTACACCAATAGACTAATTAGATCAATTCATTATTATTTTAACCCCAAATCATGTTCTGATCTTGTCTATTTAGGTTAAAGGGGCTCAAATTGGCCCTAATTTTCTTCTTAATTAAATTATTGGAATTTTCAACTTATTTTTGTATGATATTAGGTTCAATTGATCCTAAAATTACTTCCATATAGTCAACATTAGGTTTATAGGGTTCGATTTCATCTAACTTACATCGATTATTGTAACAATGGACTAATTAGGTAAATATGTCAAGAAAAATGAGATAATTTATCCCTTTGAATCAAATCATAGACCCATATTTTTAGACACCCAATTTTGGCCACAACTATGTTCTAATTTGACTTTAAATTGATTTATACCAAACAATGCAAATTAAACCTAGGAATTACTGAATGTTCTAATTTCATCCACACATCTGACATTAGTGCTCAGAATCATGTTGAGGCATCCATATTTTGGGTATTATCATATACACAATAATAGCCTCTCATGGATTCATCTCTAATCAACTTGTGACCTAGAAAATTGACAGTTTGGCCTTTGAATCCATTAAGTGGGGCACTTGAAAAATTCTTATAGTGCAAAAAATGCTGATTAGAATGAATCAAGTAAAAAAATAAAATTAAATGATTATGTTATATTTACATGTAAAATTAGTGAAAATGAATTTTGTAAAAAGGATATTGCAATAAAAATGAGGTCATGATGATGTCATCATCCTCAAAGTCAATAAATTGAAAATATCTCCCTTAAATCCTTAAATTTAGAAATGGAGATCCATGCTTAATAAATGTGATCTCTATCTCAAATATTAATTAATTTTACCCTCATTAACTCAATTAGGGTTAGTCTAAACTTAACCATAGTTAACTCTAATCTAAATGTACTTATGATAGAATTAGTTTGGAAGGCTATAAATACAAGGCTTCACCCATTGTTCAACAAGCTCTTTTGGTGTAATGATATGATATAAAATACCTTCAAAGATCCTATTTTTAGTGTTATAATGTTCATTTTTTGAGAGATCCAAGCCAAAGCCAAAGTGAATCCCAACATTACCAAGGTGACAAGGAAAGATGATGTAAGGATCACCATTGCCAAATATTCTTTGATAACATGACTGAGCACATTCCTTCATGTCCAACATAAAACTCTTACTCTCAAGGAAAGTAAATATTATTTATTTTATCTTCTATCGATAGTTACTTATATTGTTATCTTGTTCTTTGAGTGTCTAGGCTTGATGTGTTATCTTAATTAGTGTGTTTTTATTTGGTTTTTACTCATACTAACACAATAATAATATCCCCTCTTGGATTACTATTTTTCATATTAGTTAGGTTTAAGGGGTTTAAATTGGTCCCAATTAACTTCATGTTTGCATTTGTAATAAACTAGGGTTGATTAAGCCATATGTTGCATCTTATATAATCAATTCACCAATAAATTAGGTTCACTGGGCTCAAATTTACCCAAATCACATCCCTAATTACACCAATTGACTTATTAGATCAATTCATGATATAATCAAACCTAATTTATCCCTAAATCATGTCTTGCTCTTATATTTAGGTTGAAGGGGCTCAAATTGGCCCCAATTTCCTTCATGATTGAACTAGTGGATAATTTTATTTATTTTATTATGATTTTGGGGTCAATTGACCCCCAAGATACATATTTAATAGGTAAAATTAGGTTCACATGGTTCAATTTCATCTAACTTGCATCAATAATTCCAATAATTGATTGATTGGCTGAATATGATAGGAAATATGGGCTAATTTAGCCCCAAATCACATCATAGACTCATAGTTAGGTTAAATGTGTTTAGATTGACCCTAATTACCTTCATATTTGCATTTGTGATAAAATTAAGGTTTATATTTTAAAGTTGTAAAATAAAATAATTAGCTGAATATGCTAGAAATATTAGCTAATTTAGCCCCAAATCACATCCTAGACTTGCAGTTAGGTCAATGGGTTCACATTAGCTCTAATTAGCTTCATGTGAATGAATTTGTGATAAAATTAGATTTTAGGGTTTAAGGATTGTATTTGTGATAAAATTAGGGTTTGGATTAAATTAGGGTTTAGGGTCAACATTTTAGGAAACATGAGCTAATTTATCCCCTTGAATCACATCCTATATTTTTAGTTAGGTTCAATAGGTTCATATTGGCCCAAATTGCCTTCACTCTTGCATTTGTGATAAAATTAGGTTCAATAGGATTAATTTAGCTCAAATCACATCTCTAATTACACGAATTGACTAATTATATAAATTCACGACCAAATTAGAGCTAATTTAGCCCTAAATCACATATTGCTCTAGTAGCTGAAGGGGCTCAAATTAGCCTCAAATTACTCTTTGATTGAATTAATAAACTATTTGATTCATTATATGATGATTTTAGGGTCTATTTCACTCCAAATCACATCATATACAATTGAAAATAAGTTAATGTGGCTCAATTTTAAAAAAATCATGTCACTGATTGCACCATTTGACTAATTGCCTCAATCTATAATGAAATCAAACCCAATTTAGCCTTGAATCATGTTTTATAATCAAAATTAGGTTCAAGGGCCCCATATTCACCCTAATTACCTCCACAATCAAACCAATCAGTTATTTCATTCATTATATGATGACATCTAAGTTCATTGAACCCAAAACCACATCTTATACATGTTAAAATTGCATATATCATTGAATTAAATGATTCTTTGTTTATTTATTTGATGAATAGAGTTGATAAATCCCCAAATCATATTTTATAGTCATGCACTTAGGTTGAAGGGGCTAAAATTGGCTCCAATTACATTAAGATTCAACCATTAAACTATTTGGCTTATTTAGTTATGATGTTAGGGTTGACATGCCCAAATTAAATCCTTTATAATCAAAATTAGGATTATGAGGCTAAAGTTCACTCAAGTTATATCATTGATTGTACCAATTCACTCAATTTAAGATAGTTTAGCCTTAAATCACATTTTATACACACTATTATGTTCAAGGGGTTCAAATTGATAATAATTTACTCCACCATCAAAACAATTAATTCATTCATTAATTTTTTAATGAAAATAGGACTAGCTTGAACCCTAAATCATGTTATATATAGTCAAAATTATGATTGTGGGTGCAAACTCACCAAAGTTGGATCACTTTATCTATAATGTCATTTTTAAGGTAGTGTATATCATGACACACTCTACTTTAATATAAAAATATAAAAATTATAAATGTGAACTAAATAAGTATAAACATGTATAAATGTAATATAAATAAGTATAAACGTGAACTAAATTAGTATAAATAAGTGTATATCATGATACATGGATAAGTATAAACATGTATGAGTAGACCAAATTTTCTTTTTTGATGCTATGCCAACATAACACATATGCGTTATGCTTTATTTGAATTCAAAAACCAAGCATTTTAGCTTGAAAATAGCTTAGATTCCTGAGCCAAAGGCTTGAACTTGTCAACAAATAGCTGAATCTGAGAGTTTAGACATAAGAAAAAAAATTTAACTTCCATCACCAAATACACTAAAAATATCAATGAGAAAATTTATTAAATTATTACCACGAAGATGAGCATGCTCTCCTCTTTCCAAATAAATTATTTTTATAAAATTTGGATTATTTTTAGGTTTTAATCTATGTTGATTTATAACTATAGATTTTTTAGGCCACTACATGCCACAAATATACATGCCTATATATGTTTTTGTATCTTTTTTTAGTTGATCCAAATGAAAAAAACATTATATGGCTAAAAAATAGGCCTAATTCTACATGCATAAAAAAAACTAGGTTTCAATTTTTTGAGGTAGTTTAATTAGATATCCATTTTTTGGTTAGTTTTTAGGATTTATTTACATGTAAAAAAAATATTTGAAAAACAATAAAAAAAATATAGGTTACAAACTAGATGATCTTATCTAAAGTTTCACCAAATGGTTTTAAAATATATTGAATGATGCTAAAAAAATAAGGGGCCGCATGTCCGACTATCTACTTTATTTTCCTAAAAAATGAGTTCCTATTCAAATTTTATATGTTTAACTTAGTTATACTTAACCATTTTTTTTAAAATAGTATTTTTGAAACTAGACTCATAAACCATCCTCACACATTGAGTGTAGCCATCTTAAATTATCTATAGAATAAATTTATAAGTTTTTAGGAAAAACATGTCCATGGGTAAACCCCTTTTTATCCCCCAAATTTGTGCACTTACTCCACTCACTTATGTCACTTTTTTATATGAATATATACCTTATAAGGTAAAAGTGATCTAACAATACCATATTCATGTGACCAGGGTAAATGCAAATAATTTTGGGCATATTTGTGCACAATATCCCCAACTCATTTTGAATCCCAGTTTAAGTGATGTAATTGGGGAAATGTAGGCTTCATTGGTGAATAATGCACACCCTACCACCCCTTTATGATGATTTTAATTTTGATTAAGACCCTCATAGGTAAAAAATAACACAATAACTAATAGAATTATCCATGATCTAATTGATAGAATTAAACACATGAACTACAAATGCAAAGCAAATAAAAACATGACTTTGTTGTTGAGACTAAAATTAAAATAGAGAAGAATTATATTAATATTTCATTCATAAATCATTAAAAAATATCTTAGATGAAAGGTGTATTTATAGGTACAATGGAGGCATAGAGTCAAGACATTTGGCAATGTGAGCATAAGACATTTGCCAAATTATTTGTGTACTTTATATGTCAATATTGGTGGGTAAGGGTATCCTTACCCACCAATTTGACTAAAATTTTTACATGTGCATGTGCACCTTAATTACCTCATTTATGACAACTGAGTGACCTTAAAATAACACCTAAGCAAGATAAATACATGTGTAGAAATAATCTATAATAATAAATACAATAAAAATAATATCCTACACTAACACCCCCCCTTAAGTGTAGCTTAGGTGGGTAAAAAAAATTGGGTCCTAACAATATGGCCTAATGAGGTATCCAAGCATAATGCAAATCTAAAAAAGTGGAGGAAAAGGAGAAAACCCATAGGAAAAAACTCCCTCCCCCAAAAGAGAGAAAATAAGAAGAGGACTAAAAGGCCCCCTTGAAGATGATGTTGATGTAGCCTATACCCCAAAAAGAGCACACAAGTGAAGATGCTTTCTCTCAGTGAAGGTCTTGGTGAATATATTGGCTATCTACTCTGTAGTCTAGTAAAATCTGAGATCAATGACTTGCCCATGAATGAGCTCCTGAATGAAGTGCATATGAATCTCAATTTGCTTGGTCTGTTGATGTTGGACTGGATTTATACAAATTTGGATGGTACTTTGGTTATCACAAAAGATGATTATAAGTCACTTGAACTGTATAAAAAACTCAATAATAATCCCTTGAATCCAAATAGCTTTAGTAGCAGCATTGACAACCCCTCTATATTCGACCTCAATATATGATAAAGCAATAGCATTTTGCTTCTTGCTAGACAAACTAATTAGTCCTCAACCAAGTGAGAAACTATATCCTAAAGTAGACTTGCGATGATGAATATGACTAGCCCAGTCTAAATATATATACCCAATCAAGTTAATATTAATGCCTGCTCTTAGTGAATCCCAAAATTATGAGTACCTTAAATATAGTGGAGAATCTATTTGGTTGCTTTCTAGTGCAGCTCATGCAATGTTTGCATAAACCTAGAGACCATACCCACTGCATATGAAATATCAAGTCTAGTGTGAGTTAGATAGATGAGGTTTCCAACTAGTTGTCGATACAAGGTAGCATCAACCAATGAAGAACAATCAACCTCAAGTTTGAATCTAGAAAGAAAGGGAGTCAGATCTGGCTTACAAGCATCCATATGGAATTGTGCAAGAAAATCAAGAGCATACTTGGATTGTGTAATGGTAATCCCTGAGTCAGATTGTGAAATCTCAATACCAAGGAAGTAATGTAATAAACCTAAGTTAGTCATGGAGAATTTATCATGCAGAGTAATTTTCACTACTGTAATGGAGGATGAATAACTCCCTATGATCAATAGGTCTTCTAAATATAGAACCAGAATCAAGAGTCAATTATCCTATCGCAAGATGTAGACATTTAGATTAGAATTGCATCTAGTGAAACCAACTATGAGAAGAAATAAATCCATCTTGGTTTACCAAGCTTGAGGGGCCTGTTTGAGGCCATAGATAGATTTCTAAAGTTTACACACTAAAGAAGAATCTTACACAAAACCTTGTGGTTTCTCCATATATATCTCCTCCTTAAGGTCTCCATGAAGAAAGGCACTCTTCACATCCATCTGATGAACATCCCAATGATAAGCTATAGCAATAGAAGGAGTGAGTCAAACAAAATTCATTTTAGTGACTGGAGCAAATGTTTCAGTATAGTCTATGATAGGAACTTGTCAAAATCCTTTTACTACCAATCATGCTTTGAACTTATCCCCCAACCCATCTGCTACAAATTTTGGTTGATAAATCCACCTACATCAAACAAGTTTCCTTCCCTTAGGAAGGGGTACTAGATTCCAAGTGTGATTCCTAATTAAGGAACTATACTCTTCATACATAGTTGTATCCCACTTAGGAATGCTAGATGCCTCATGAAATGACTGTGAATCAGAAGCACAAGCAATGAAAACATGTGGAATACCCTAAAATTATGAATGAGTCTATTTGACATTTGATGGATCCTTAACCGAATCCCCTGCACTCTGTAGAGTCTATCTATCCCAAAGAGGACCTAAAATTAGAGAATCAAGAGGAGATTATTCAAATTTATAAATATTACTGTGAATGGCATGAGGTGAATCTCTATCACTATCCTCATCATCTAAATTGGAAGAAGAATTTTCATCAATAGATATTTGATTTGGATGATCTGAATCATCTAAATTGTCATCATATCCTAGAGATTCCAAAGAAGGGGGAGAAGTGTCGAGTGTGGATTTTGATGGACCCTCTTGAAAGTGTAAACTCCTCTCAATGAACAACTCATGTGTGGTCAGATGAAGAATCTTATATCCCTTAACACTTTATGCATACCCAACAAATATGAAAGTCTTACTCTGACATTCTATGGCCTTACATTTTTTTAGGAATACGGGCCATAGTTGGAGATCCAAATACCCTAAAGTACTTAAATTCATGTTTTTGATTGCTCTAAGATTTAAAAGGAGTGATCTACTTCAATGCTTTGTGAGGAACATGATTTTGTATATAACAAGCAAAATTAATGGCTTCTGCCCAATATTGTGGTGTAAGTGATTTGGAATGTATCGTATAGTTTGCCATTTCCTTCAAAGATATGTTCTTAGGTTTTGCAACACCATTCTATTGAGGACTATATGGAACTATTCATTGTAGATCAATCCCTTCTAAAGTAAAAAATTGCTCAAAATGATGACTAACATACTCACCACCATTATCAGTGCACAAAATCTTAATGGTTTTCCCTGACTATTTCTCAACAAGAGCCTTGAAATCCTTAAAATGGTAAAATACCTTAGACTTTTTTGAATAAAATACACCCAATTATACCTAGAGAAGTCATTTATGAAGGTAGGTAAACATGTACTTAGCCCTGTTGAATGAAAGCTTTGGAAATGGCCCAAAAACATCACTGTGAATTGGCTCCAAAATTTGAGTGGCTCTCCATGATTTGCCTTTGTAATATTTCTCTTTGATATGTTTACCAAGCATGCAACCTTTATAAACACCATAAAAAAAATGAATATGAGGCAACCCTATTACCATATCTTGTCGACTAAGTTATTCCAAGTAGCGATAATTTATATGACTAAATCGCTCATGCCATAGTTTACGCACCCCATCAAAATGAGTGAGTAATATAGTACAAGGGTAATCAATAGAAATTTTATAGAAGTTGTACAACCTTGATTGGTGATTTTCTTTCCCAATGGCCACTATAGTATTACTATGCAACTCTTTAATGACAATAGAATCTGAAGTAAACTCAACTTTATTGCTTGATCCAATATGGGTGATTTGATAAATAGATAGGAGCTTAGTTGAAAGTGATGAAACACATAAGATATTTTCAAATGTTCCATCATTAATTTCAATATATCCTTTCCCAAAAACTTCAACATAAGTGTCATCACCTATTAGAATATATGGCATAGAACATGGCTCTCAGGATAAGAACAAGTCTCATGAAAAAGCCATGTGATGTGAGGCACCATAATCAATCACCCATGTGGATGGATGAGATGCTATTACAATAAGGGCCTTGCCCTTACTACTATATTTTACCTTAGAAGACTCCTATGTTGATGAGTTTGATTTGACTGAATTAGGGACATTGATGTTTTTTCTCTCAAGCATCTTTGTTAGTTGATCAATCTATTTCTTCATATATTTTATTTCATCATTCCTAGTTCTCTTACAATAGTCACATGTGATCCTCTCTTTCTTGGGTTTCCCACCTCAAGAGGACTCATAATCAATCACCCATGTGGATGGATGAGATGCTATTACAATAAGGGCCTTGCCCTTACTACTATATTTTACCTTAGAAGACTCCTATGTTGATGAGTTTGATTTGACTGAATTAGGGACATTGATGTTTTTTCTCTCAAGCATCTTTGTTAGTTGATCAATCTATTTCTTCATATATTTTATTTCATCATTCCTAGTTCTCTTACAATAGTCACATGTGATCCTCTCTTTCTTGGGTTACTTTTAGCTTAGTATCTAATTTTGACCCCTTCATTACTCTTGGTCCTTGTTTTTTTTCTTCTCTTTATTAATTGAAGTCTTTGGTTTGTTATGACTCAACAAAGCATGTGATTTGGAAGAATTTAATGTACCCATTTGGATGAGCTTGTCTTTCTTCCAAGTTAATTCTTTGGAAAAATCATCTAAGGATGGCAAACTCCATGTAGTTCTTATGGCACATTTTGTAGCATAAAAAGTAGAGACAAAAACTGAGTAGTCAGGTCCTAACTTAGAAAGAATAGAGAGGATCAATTGTTCATCATTTTTCTCTATGCCACACAATTTTAATTGCAACCTAAGTGATTTAAGTTTGGTAAAAATTATTTTAAGTATAAAAAATTCCTAGACTCAATTTAAAATATAAAATATAAACATAAACATAATTCCCTGTAATATTTTTATTTAATTTTAAATTACAAAATTTAAAATATAGACATAATTCCCTGTAATATTTTTATTTAATTTTAAATTACAAAATTTCAAATATAAACATAATTCCCTGTAATATTTTTATTTAATTTTAAATTACAAATTTTTTTTAATCAAGTTTAATAATTTTTAAACCATTAAAAAAAATTGAAAAAAAATATATTTCACATCCCATTGATTAGAAGGCATGACATGACAATTTTTATATATTATTACACTACAATTTAAAAAAAAAAAAAATTTAAACTTAGATTATAAGAATAACATATGTACATATGCTAATTAATAGCATTTAAAATTGGCAGCTATCTTGAGGTTTTAAAATCAGTGAAATGATGTTGGAGATGCAGAAATATAGATTTAACTGAGAAAAGTATTTAACGAAGCCATATCTCTTCATATCTCCGATTATCCTATCACACAAGTACAAATTCTAAGTGGGTATCCGGAAAATGAACGGAGGGGAGCATAGAATTACAAAGAATAAAGAATAGCAGCTGGTGTTGAGCTTGCACATGAAACTGAGTGCAACGTACAGTGTGTTTGTTCATTTTAAATATGACAAATAATAAATGTTTGGGGGTATAATTGGTGATGATGTTTGGTTTATATATAATTTATAAAGATTAATTTTTATTGTTAATAAAATCTGGATGATTTTTAATGATTTTGACAGAATAAATATCACGAACTAAAAATAATTATTAATATAATAAATGTGCCCTCGAATAGGAATGACAAATTTAATGTCTCCTTTATGTAGAATCTTGATGCTTGAACATGATCAATTTACTGTTTCCTTCAGTAGACACGTGTTTTTTACCTCCTGTACTAATATTTAGTTTACTACGAAGAATCTCCAACCTTACCAGCAAGATGGATCCAACTAGCCAAGTTTTCATATGCAAACACAACTTGAACATGGCGATTGGAATGAGGCATCTCATAAAATGAAGACATCACACGTGTGGAACGAAGATAAAATAAGGGGTATAAAGTGTCAAGTTCTTTTAAGGCAGTTTGTGGAGTAATTTGTTTATATTATAGTTATTCAATGTTTAAAGTTGAAAATAAATTTTATTTTTTGAATTGTATATGTTTTAAGATTAGGGATGTATTTGAATTCTTTTTATTGTTGCAAATGTAGAGAACAATTGTATCATAATTTTTGGAGCTTAAAAAAAATTAAATTTATAGTTTAAAAATAAAATTATAATAAATTAAATTAAAATTAAAACTTAATTTTATATAAAAATTAAAATAATGACACGCTAACGTGAACATGAGCTAAGAGAGGTCATATGGTCCATGGTGGGGGATCATACTATAGGCCAAAGTTTCTCACTGATGTAGGAAGGATCCTTTCATTGTGAACTTGCTTGCAAAGGTTCTATACAATCAATAGGTTGTGAATTGTTGTAAGGGAGGAGAAGCACATAATACTAGTGTGACACAATAAGACACAATGTGGATATGGTTAAAAAAAATCTATATAATAAGATCAATGTGTTCATATATACGGTACTACAGTATCACATGTTTCTCATAAAAATAAATTTGTTTACTATAAATGACCATTAGTAGAATCTCATCTTTGCCCTTGAATCCTACCAAATATTCTTACAAAATGTCTTATAGCTATTGAGAAAACAATCAATATTTGTCAATGCCATATTTGTTGAATATAGGTGCTTAGTAAATCCCCTGCATTTAATTGTTGTTTATCTATTCTTGAATTTTTAGATTGGAGAAATTTGAACTCAGAACTAACCGTGGTCTGACAAAAATTATAGGCATCACTCTATTTGTGGGAGGGACAATGATCATGACATTATATAAAGGCCCTACACTTCATCTACTTAAAAATAATAATACATGGATCTTGGGTGCCCTAATGTTGTTTGGAAGCACAATTTGTTGGTCTATATATATAATTTTTCAGGTACTCATGTTTAAAACTATCCATAAACATATGCATGTTTAAAAAAAATCACTTTAGTAATGGTATATGTATATACATGGAAAATGTAATGAATGTTCCTAATGTAGTCTCTAGTTTTGAAGAACTATTCAACCCAAAAATCATTTACAGTAATGGCATTGCTACTAGGGACAGTCTAGAGCATGATAATGGCCTTAATTTTTAAGCCAAATGTCTCTGCTTGGAATCTAAAGTGGGACATGGAGCTTCTAAGTATCATATACTCTGTTAGGATCCCAAGCTCTGAATTACTAAAATTGGCATTTCCAAACATTTTAATGTCTTTTCATTACGTATCTGTGGCTAGTATTCTGTACATAATTATTTAAATTTCAGACTAGTTTCTAAAGCATTATGTGGTAATTGATATCATTGATGCAGGGAGTATTATGTTCAGTGTTTGGATCTTTTATTACAACTTACTGTGTCCATGAAAAAGGAGATGTCTTTATCGCATTATTCAATCCATTATCAATAGTCTTGGTTGCAATCTTATAACCACTGATCCTTCATGTGAATCTCAATTTGGGAAGGTTGGATGATTTCTTGTACATGCAATTTCCACTTTAAAGTGAGATTTAGAAAAATCAATATCTTTTAAGCCATTTATATATGCAAAGAATTGGAAAATATACATAACCAAACAATAAAAATGTGACACGCATCCATCTCCATGTATTTCACATATTAGACATCCTTTTCCATTTCACCATGAAAATAAATAAGAAAAATAAAAACATTACATAATAAAAGCATTAAAGTTTATAGTACATAGAAATAGAATTACAAGACAACAAAATTTGTGATATTAAAATAAATCACAATTTTTGAAAAACACAACACGATTTTTGTGTTTCTTTCAACATATTTTCATTTTTGTAAAATATATCATGGAAACAAGTAACAACCATAATAGTGTGTTAATAATATTTACTAAATAATAAATCACTCGAATGGGAACAACCATTATAGTGTGTTAAAAATTAATACTAATTAATAAAACATAAATCCCTCTACCCCAAAGTAAATTAGAAAGAAATTGGACATTCAATAGTTAGGTGCCGGAAGTTGGAAATATGATTTAGCATATAAATATGGAATACTCTTATGTAAATAAGCGTATATATCACCTTTACTTGGAGGAATATGATATAAGGTTAAGGTGTATATATATATATATATATATATATAACCTTTACTTGGAGGAATATGATATAAGGTGAAGGTTAAGGTATATGAGATAGATGTGGTGGAAGAATTTCTCTTTGCATTTAATTAAGTTTATATTTATAGCATCTAAATTTGAGATCAAGCTTGAAAGTAACCCTGATTTCATCAGAGATCAATTTTGAAAGCAATCCTGATTTGATTATAGATCAAAGTTTGAAAGTTGAAATCAGGTTAAAAGTTAAATCACCCAACCTAATATTGGAAAATCTAATGTTATCAACCTATCACTATCACTAAATGGGTTACTGATCCTAAAGACAACCAACATTTTAAAACCTAACCTAGAATTGCAAATAAGGTTCAAAACTTTGGTATCTAAACTCAAGATCAAGCTTGAAAGCGAGCTTGACTTTGTTATTAAGCTTAAGATTAAATCTCCTAACCTAATATTGAGCAGCCGCAATGAACTCCTCATGAGCAACAAAATGATGGGTGGGAGACTCTTACCTTGGATGAGGAGCCCCCAACTGACAGGGGGTGGGGAGGGAAGTCTCAGGGCTCTTTGCTGCCTCTACCACCTACTACCATGTTTGCTGCTACTACTTAAGGACATGTTTGTTTATTTGTGCTTTATTCTTTTTTGGTTTTTAGTGCACACGTGTTAGACTTTTTGGCCGGTATGGCCTTCTACTTGCTTCTGCTGCTTTCCCAGAGTTTCTATAACCCAGTGTGTTTTTGGGGTGTGACTTTTCCACCTATTTTTTTATATGACTAACTGTATTTTATTTTCTAAAATTTTTATATAATAAAGTGCACTTTTCAATCAAAAAAATCTAACCCTCTCAAAGTATCACTATCACTAAAAGATAGCGATTACTAACCTTAAACTTTAAAGATACCCAAAACTTTAAAACCTATTATTAAAAACTCCAATATCGAAAATTTCGACCAAAATGTCTATAAAGGATGTAAAATCAGTCGTGTGAAATAGAGGGTGTTTGAGCTATAAAATAGCTCAATGCAGAAAGCAACCAACAATTTCGATCTACTTACCAATGGTTAAAAAATGAAACATAAAAAAAAATTTGTTGGGAAGGTCAATAAAGAAAGAGAAATCAAAACAGAGAAACGATGAGAAAAACAATACGCATCTCTTCTTCAGTAAAACCCTATGCGTTGATGGAAACGCTGTCTAGATGTGTCGAAGACCTCCAGGGCTTTAAATGCAAATCAGATTTTCTGATAATCACACTTAAGATTTAGGGTCTGATTAAAACTACAAAATTTGAATGTTTAACATTTGCATACCAGGGGGGGTGCCTGCAAATCCTGTACATCAGGGGGAAGCGGTTCGAGACTTCAAAAAGGCTTTCAACCATTTTCCAAGCCCTGTATTTTTGTTAGAAGAATTGTAATAGATATGGTGGAGGCCGCATGGGTATAGCCAAATGAAAAGTTCGAGGTAGCTGACCTGAGGAATGAATTTTCCAAGTTATTAATAATTAGCACATAGCAGATAGCAACTTACGCACAGCCTCTACTACTGCACTGGGATTCACATGAATTGCCAATTTCAACAACTGTTTCTTGCACCCTCCAAGACATCATGGCAAGCAATGAAAAACTGTATTAAAATTGAAAACCACACCAAAAAAATAGATTGCGGTAGGATGCACACCGTCATTGGCAATCATAAACAACAGGGATGGAGTACGATTACCTTGATTAATGTGAAGGTTGAAACATTTTTCAACCAATCATTATGTATGATTAATAATATTTTATTTTAATAATTAAAACCTTCACAAATTATCTCTGGGAAAAAATTATACATTTTTAAACACAAATTGATGCAGTTTAATTGATTGAAAAACTAAATTTTAATTACAAGTTAATTAAAACCAAGTCTATAGTTATCCCTTTTCGAAATTAATAATATGGAAGATCCTTAAGAGTTTTTCATTTTCATATTAAAGACAGTTTTTAATAAAAAAATATTATGTAATTAATTGATTTTTTTTAACTTCTTTCTTTTGCGCTTTTCATGTGTGTGTTTTTTTGGGGTGTGTTTTTTTTAAAATTTATTTATTTAAGGATTTATTATTATTATTATTATTATTATTATTATTATTATTATTATTATTATTATTATTATTATTATCCTTTCATTTCGCTTTGTGAGAGTTGCTTTTTTAGGATGTGTTTTTTAAGGATTTTTATTTATTTATTTATTTTGGGAGGTGATGAGGGATTTTTTTGGGGTGATAAATAAATATTTTGTATTTAATTTGTATGATGCTATTATAATTATCTAATTCATATGAAGTTTTTGTAATTATTTAATTCATATGGCTCGTATTGATTCTAATTTATAATAAAATAAATGTTTTATGTCAATACAAAATAAATATTTTACATTTAATTCGTGTGATTTAAAAAATATTAATACGAAATAAATATTTTGTATTTAATTTATATGATGTCATTATAATTATTTAATTCGTATAACCTTATTACAATTGAATTCATATAAACTATTGCAATCATATTAATCCTAATTTATAATAAAATAAATGTTTTGTATTTAACTCACGTGATATTATAATTTTAAATTTATTTCATTCTATAAATAAATGTCACTATTTAAATCATGATAAAATGTCAATATATTTTACATTTAATTTATGTAATATTATAATTTCAAAATTATTTCATTCTATAAATAAATGTCACTAATTCATAATAAAATAAATGTTAATATAAAATAAATATTTTATATTTCATTCATGTGTTATTATAGTTTTAAAATTTATTTAAATTTTATAATTTAATTCATATAGTTTCAAATTTATTTCATTCTATAAATAAATGTTAATATAGAATAAATATTTTATATTTAATTCATGTGATATTTGATTAATGATAAAATAAATGCTAATATGAAACAAATATTTTATATTTCATTCATGTGATATTGTAATTTATTTATCTTTTATATAAATTATAAAATTTAAATTTAATTTATTTATAATTTATATAAATTATAAAATTTATTTATATTTTATAATTTAAATTTAATTTATTCATAATTTATATAGTTTCAAATTTATTTCATTCTATAAATAAATGTCACTATTTGACTCATATGATAAAATAAATGTTAATATAAAATAAATATTTTACATTTAATTCATGTGCTATTGCAATTTTAAAATTTGTTTATATTTTATAATTTATATTTAATTCATATAATATTATAATTTTAAATTTGTTTCATTTTATAAATAAATATTATTATTTAATTTATGTTATATTTTATAATTTATATTTAATTCATATAATATTATAATTTCAAATTTGTTCCATTTTATGATTAAATATTATTATTTAATTCATGTTTAATTTATGTCACTATTTTTGATTGATGATAAAATAAATATTAATAAAAAATAAATATTTTATATTTAATTTATGTGGTATTATAATTTCAAAATTTGTTTATATTTTATTATTTATATTTAATTTGTATAATATTATAATTTCAAAATTGTTCCATTTTATGAATAAATACTACTATTTAATTTATAATAAAATAAATGTTTAAATGTCACTATTTAATTTATAATAAAATAAATGTTTTATATATCATTATTTAATTTATAATAAAATAAATATTTTATATTTAATTCATATAGTGTTGTAATTTCAAATTTGTTTTATTCTGTGAATTAAATGTCACTATTTAATTCATGATAAAATAAATGTCTTATATTTAATTCATACGAATAATTTCAAATTTGTTCGTAAATAAATATCATTACTTAATGCCTGATAAAATAAATGTTTTCTATTTATTTTATGTGCTGTAGTTTCAAATCTGTTTCTTTTTATGAATAAATGTCACTATATAATTTCAAATGTTTTGTATATAATTCATGTGATGGTGTAGTTTCAGATTTGTTCCTTTCTATGGATGTCATTATAAAGTAAACATTTACTTTATATTTAATTTGTGTAACATTATTGCAATTACATTTATCCCAAAAATAAAAACTTGTATTTTTTTATCAATAGATTCAGATTTATTCCTTTCTATAGGCAGGCAGCAGGAGTCGGGACTCTCTACATTCTAAAAAGTAGATTAAAAAACATCTTATAAAAACTACCAATGCATTAATCCTTTTGTGGTTAATTTGAGCAGGGTTTTCCAATACGTTGCATTTTGCTGAACATAGACAATCTTCTACACTTCTTCATCATTTTTTACTTTGCGACAATGTTGTTGTTACTGCTTGTTTTTAAGGACCTTTCGAGACTTCATAGAAATTTAAAAACAATTTCAACCCAAGTGAATTCTCAACAAACACAAAAACACGTCGTATTCCTAATTTTTTCTATTTTTATTCTTCAACAACAATACATATTTTCTACCAAAGGAGGAAGTGGCCGCTCCGCAGCTTTTGTTTAGATTACATATAATGGCAAAACAATACTGTAAATATAATTCCTATTGCGCATCTATACTTAAGGCTTTGGACATATGGTATACACTTATCTACCTTATGCACACAGGCTACGGTCACAAAAATACAATATGTACATAATTTCCTGGATCAAACGGGGGCAACGGTGGTTATTTCAATCCGCCACAAATTTCTTCCTCACTTGCAGGCCAAACTCCAGAACACGCTCAGGAGTCGGAAGTATTTTCTTGACGCTCTCCCTCTCCATACATTTCTTAACCCACGCACGGAGCAGCGGAAATTGAGTCTCGAACGGGAGCTTGAAATTCCCAACAGTTTCATAAGAATGGAACCAGGACGCAAACGGAATGAAGACAATATCCACGAAGCCGAATTCTTCTCCGCCGAAATAAGGCCCCCGGCCTCGTGACATCTGCTTCAACGCCCCTTCTAAAAATTCGAGATTCGCCAACATGTCACGCTTGGCCTCCTCTTGAGCCTCCCCTTTTGTTCTCAATACACGAGTTGCTGAATCATAGAACTGCAAACAGAAAGCATTAGTAGGGCAACTGGATTCCCAAAACCTCTTAAACAATAAAAATAAACATCCATGAGGCTTGGCGGTCTCAGTTATACCTTGTTGTCTACGAAGCCAGCCCAGAATCTGAAAAGCGCACGGTCGTATGGCTCGGAAGGCAGAAATGGCTTGGAAGACCAGACCTCGTCGATGTAGTGAAGGATTATCAGAGAATCGCAGACGGGCTTGTCGTTGTGAATGAGCACAGGTATCTTCTTGTAGACTGGATTCATTTGCAACAGCAGCTGACTCTTGGTGGTGGTAACGTCTTCTTCTTGGTTTTCATATTTCACACCTTTCTCTTCCAATCCAATCAAGACGCGCATGCCAAAGGGACTCACCCACATGCTCAGCACTTTCACTTCCTCCATGCTAATCACAGGTCCAAAGAACAATACAGTATTGATTTATTGTTCTCGTGTAATAAACCAGGGAGAATATATAACAAAACAGAGTCGGCAACCATTAAGGATCTAGACCTATTCTTCAGTTTTCCAGAAGCATCATTACAATGGCGGTGACAAGATGCCGATGGATACAAGTCTAGAGGCAGCTGTATGAGGGTGCCCTGGCCCCGCTGCCTATGCTCCCTACACCTGGGCCTCATGCAATAGAAGACAAGAGACGCTGTTGATGTGGTATTTTGAAAAGCCTTATACTGCCGCCCGCCTTATGTAAATTTGAAGATGTAATTGTACTTGTTATTGACCTTATTAGGAGAATCGAGAACTCTTCTTCAAAGTAGTCCTAGGATAATATTTTCACGGAGTAAAGAATAGTATTTTATTTATGGATAGTTGTCTAATTAATATATATATTTTTTAATTAATAAGGTTTAAAATATATATAAAAGAACTAGATTTAAGAGTGGAAATAGAAGTAGTTTTTCAATAAATTTATAATATGATGAAAAGTGCAAGGCAATAAAAAAGACTTTCAGAGGATTTAGATTGATCAAAGAAAATAAATTTTTTTTATGAAAGAATCATTCAGTCTAAAAATGAAAGCCATATGTATACAAGAAGAAAAGAATTAATTTCTCTTGGAAAACATAATCTCAATTTTTTTTTGGAAGGAACTATATCAAAAAGGAAAAAAACAAAGAATAATATTACATATACCTAATCGTTAGAGTATGCAAAACTACTCTATGAAAGAGTTCAAGATAAAGATAATCTTCTCATAACCAACATAACAAATAAGTTTTTTCTACAAAATATATCATTCAAGACAAACAAAAACTAATAGGTGTTAAAGTGCAAGACATAGATAGAATGCAAGTTGAATATCTAAAGTGGGGCTTAGACACCCTCACACTACACATCAAAAGCATATTCAATTGTCTCATTCAATAAGGCTTCTTGATAGATTGGATGACTAGTGTTGTTATCCCTCTTTATAAGATTGGAGATATCAATAATCCATCTCATTACCCTATTATCATGTTCAATCCCTTCCTCAGAAAGTTATTTGGTAGCATGATAGACTACAAAAGTAGCAATTGGGTAGAAAAAGAGGGTAAAAGGGAAAAGGTCAAGTAAGGTTTAGGCCAAAACACTCTACTATCGACAACTACAACATTCTTAGACACTTGATCGAAAAAATATGGGATACACAAGGAGAAGAAGATTTTTGTTTCTTTGTTGATGTCAAAAAAGTATTTGACATGGTCCCTAAAAGTAAACTTCAGAGTAGAATGGAGGAGTTTGGAGTTTTGGACAAGTATAGAGCAATAGTGCACATATTTTATTACCAAGTTAAGGTCAAAATAAAAACAAGTGAAGGCATGACAGAATGCTTGGGAAGATACATTAAAGTCAAACAAGGATGTACTCTATCTCCCACCTTGTTTGGACTATACATTGATGAACTAAAAGAGTGGATAGATAATGTGGGTGGAGATCGAGTTCGCCTAGATAGTTATGTTATAAAGTTAATTTTATACGTAGATGATTTTATTCTAATTACAAAAAAACTCATAATTTGAGAGAACATTTAAAGGCTCTAGAGATTTTCTACCAAGAGGTGGGAACATATGTAAGACAAAAGTCATGATCTTTTCTCTATGGAGAAAAAAGAAACAAATTGAGATCCTTTTCGAAGGAAGATTACTAGAAGTAGTGGAAGAATAGAAATATCTCCAGATTTACTACCACAACAAGCTTAGCTAGAAGACCTATAGGACAAAAAAAAAACTAAGGAGGTTGGAAGGATTTATACTCATTATAAACAATGGATATGAATGTTGAAGTATGGGACTAGAGAACTAAGAGAACCTTGTTTGTCTTACTTTTCACACTAATAATATTATATATATGTGAAGTTTGGGGTAGCAATGTTTCTTATCTAAATTGAAGACAAAAAAAGAGATTTGAGAAATATTAAATCACATGCAACCTCAAAGTCAAAGCCTCAGTTCTATATGAGAATCTATTAGCTGAAATAGATACCTTCCTATTGGAAGCATCAACAATGACTTGGATGTTAATTAAATTAAAAAGGACACAAAATATGGAGAATCATTGATGGCCCAAAATGGTAACCAAAGAAGATATAAGTAGAATAAAAAACACATGGATAAAATAAAACAACAAATGCATGAGTAAATGGGACATCAACATGTAAGAATGTCCAAACACCAATGATGAAATAAAAATAGTATGTGAGAGAGAGGTTTATGACACCCATGTAGACAAAGAAATCAAGATATAAAAAATCATATGACACCCCACATGGGAGCATAAAGAAAAGACACACATTGGGAAAAAATTCAAATGAAAAGCAAAGATGTTGATTGCATAGTTGAGGACTAGCTCACATCATATTAGGTGTGTAATTGGTAGGTGGACAATTTTCAAGGAAGAATAGGAAATAAGAATATGTTTATTTTGTGACAAGGGGGTAGTGGAGACAAAATGACACTATAATATGCAATGTGTAGCCTATAATGAAATATACATCAAATATAGAGACAACTTAAGGGGGATAACTTAGTTGATTTGTTTGAAGAGAAAATATTAAATAGAACAACAAGTTTTCTAATCAAGATCCATAGTAGAAGAGTAAGCATCAAGAAGGGTTTTGAAATTTTATAGGATTAGTAGGACCACCCTTATATTAGGTGATTGTATTAACAAAAAATAACTCTATCACAACCCTTGGTCCCATAAACTACTTAGTCTCATTGACATTATTAAAATATTTATTTCATTCATTCAACAAGTTAAATCATTATGACTTACATTTATTTTGATAATTTAATGAAATGTTCTATTTTATAGTGGTTGTAATGAAATTACTTAGATGTTCGCATAATAGAATATTATATCCCAAAACATAAAATAAAAATATGTATATCTACAATAATAATTGATAGAAGATCAAAATACTTGATATTTATAGTTGAGCCACTTCAAGGGGGCAACCTCCACAACAATGCAATAAGATTAGAATTCACAATATGATACTCAAATACTAATGACTACCTCCTATATATACTCTACTTATCTATGCTTATTCCATAGGTCAACTTTTATAATAACATAGATAAATTCCACAAGATAATATAAGACCTATGTAAGCCACAAGTTGGTCACACATATCTTTAGACACACCACAGGTTAAGGGCATAACATGCCCCTCCCCATAATAAAAATATTTTATTCTATGTTGAATAAAACCATTATATTGCTGCAGGAATGTTTCATCCTCCCATGTTGCATCTTCAAAATGTATATTATTCCATTTGATCAAACACTCCTTAATCGCTTTGGTCTGTAGTTGCTTATTACACATGCGAAATATCTCTTCAAGCTCTAGAATGATTTAGAATTCTACATCAAATCTAGGTGACTCATTTTTAAGTAGAAAATATGTGTCTAATTACTTTCTTCAAAAAAGATACATGGAATACTAGATGTATGTGATTGGACATGGGAAATCCTAGCTTGTAGGCCACATGACCAATTTTCTCGAAGATCTGATAAGGGTCATAATACTTAGGGGACAACTTTTTATCATTTTCTATTTATTTATAGATATCTATTTATATGGATACAAATGAAAAATGACCCAATTTTACATATGTAAAAATTTCATTCACTACAATTTTAATTTGCTTGATACTTCATTATGTTATGTGCTATTATTGAATTCTCTCACAAACTAGCAAGTACTTCCTATTGATAGTGAATGTGTTCCTCAACAACTTAGTCCTTGGGATTCACCTTCAAGGTTGAAGTGATTTATGAGGGGTGATACCCATACAAAGCCACAAATGGATAAATTTTAAAATAAGTGTGAAAATAAGTGTTGTACCACCATTCAACAAGTGGTAGCCAATGAACCCATTTGTCCTATTCATTGGAAATAAAACAACAAAGTTACCCTTCTAGACATTTTTTAAATACCTTGGTTTGTCCATTATATTGAGGATGATAAGATGAGCAATGAACCAACTAGGTGCCCAAATATACAAATAATTTAGTCTAAAAATTACTAGTAAATATGGGATCTAGGTTGCTTACAATGATCTTTGGAATACGATGCAATTTTTGAACTATATTGATAAAAATAAAGCTATTGTAATAGTGAAAAATGCTTATGATAAGGAAACAAAATGAGCATACTTGATGAGTCAATTCAAAAGTATCATAATAAAAATTTTACCCTCAGACCATGGTAACTTAGTATTAAAATCCATGGAAACCTCCTCCCACCTCTGGCTAGGGATGAATACAGGCTACAAAAGACCTAGGGTCTTAATGGTTTCACCTTTATTCTATATTGATATACCATGCATTCAAATACATATTTATTGATATCCACCTTGAGTCCTTCCCCAAATAAATCTTACTTGATTCTGTGATATATTTTTTAAAATCTTGAATGACTTGCTATTGGAGATGCATGAAGTTCCTGAAGGATTTTATGTTTGAGGAGAGAATGAATACAAAGGTATAATAAATATTTATACCATAATGTATTCCCATTTCATGATTTTTTAAAAAACCCCCTAGAACCAAGCTAGAGATTCTAAATCAAATCCTAGGTATCCCTATCACTCTCCCATTTTGATCTTGCTTCCTCTAGCCAATCTTCATACCAAATGGTCATTATGCATAACAATGCCTCAACTGATTCATCCCACCTGGATAGTGAATTTGCACCACATTATCTTTTGATTTTTTATATACCATTTTAAAATCATATCCTAACATCTTAGCTACCCATTTCTATTTTTCTTCTGATGATAATCATTTTTCCAAAAAATATTTGAAGCTATCATGATCAATGTTTACTTGAAATTGTTGACCCATTTGATAAGGTCTTCATTGCTTCACTGCATATAGAATATCCATCATCTCTTTTTAATATACTAGTTTGAGCCTATTTTTACCCTTTAGTTGATGACTCTCAAATGCAAGTGGTCTACCTTATTGCATGAGTACAACCCATATGTTGTATCCTGATACATCACATTTAATAATAAAAGTTTTATAAAAATCAAGGGTAACTAAAATTAGAGTAGTGCATATATCCATTTTCAGTTGTTTAAATGCCTTGGTAACTATTTTAGTCCACTAAAAGGAGTCTTTATTCAACAAAGACGTGAGTGGGGATGTGATGCTGCCATAATTTTTGACAAACCTATGATAGTAACCTATTAGCCCCAAAAATCCATGAAGGTTTTTAAGGGTCTTGGGCACTTACCACTCCATCATTGCTTAGATATTTTTAGGATCAACTTTCATGATTTCATGTGAAATAATATGACCCAAACTCTCCACCTCTTTGATTCCAAAATCACTTTTTGAAGGTTTGGCATAACGCTGATGTTTTTCTAGAACCAAAACTACATGTTTCACATGTTTCAAATAGTCTTCTCAATTTTTATTGTAAATGAAAATGTCATCTAAAAAAAACATAAACTTTCTCAAAAATAAATAAAAAATAGTATTCATCAAACTTTGAAATATATATGGTACATTTGTGAGGCCAAAAGGCATGACCATAAACTCATAATATCCTTCATGAATTTGAAAAGTTATTTTACGTATGTCCTCTTCACAGATTTAAATCTGATGATACATAGAGTGAAGATCTAATTTGTTAAAATAAACATTGTGATGCAATTCATCTATCAACTCATCAATTACTAAAATAGGAAACTTATCTTTGATGGTGTACTTGTTGATTTTTACTTGCTTAATTCTCTGTAGTCTGGGCATATCCTCTAAGTGTCATCCTTATTATGCACCATGACAATAGGGAGGAATATTTGTTTTGGCTATGTCTTATAATTTGTTACATTCTAATTCCTTACTAGACAAACTTAATTATCTATGAATATTTATAGTTAATAAATTTAATTTAATTATTTTAACTAAGCTTTGATATATATGCTAATATTAGAGAGTAGGATATTACTTAGGTTACATGATTACATTGATATGAATTAGCTTTAGTGTATATATTTACAATACGAACATGTTGATTTGTTATTTCAGCTATATTTTATAATGAACGTATATTGTGATGTTATGATTTAACTACCAGTTTGTTGTGAGGTTGATGCAAGAGAACTCATTATTCATAGTGTGATGGAGGGAGGAAATCATTGGAGAGGGTGATGTAGATGGAGATATCAAAGGATGACAGAGAAACTGGGTAGAACCCTACACACACCACATTAGCTAACACATGTTAGATGCATAATAAAGTGGTTAACATAATGTGTTTTGATGCCATTTACATTAGATAGTCATTTATACATGGTTTCTAGCATAGTTTAATGGTTTTATAAAATTTATTTTGCATGTGTGATCATTAAATACTTTTAGAAATATGATTTTCATAATTAGAATTAAATTCAGATTTATTGATTGATTTATCAATAAATCATCATGATATTTGAAGAGCTAATTTAATTAACAAATATACTAATTTTTGTATTTAGAGATAAATTATTAAAATATAATAAATTATGTTTCACAAGGGAAAATGAAAAAAAGAAAAACAAATAAATAAATAAAGATAAATAAAGAGGTTAAAAATTAGGGAAAACAAAAGAAGAAAGATATTCTTTAAAATAATAAGAAAAATAATAAAAAACAATAATGAAAGGAAAAATCTTAAAAAGCCATGCCCTTTTCACATAGAACAAGAAAGAATTTATACAAGGAAAAAAAGAAGAGTAAAGTGCAACACACAGAGCAAAGGAAGGCAACATAGAGGAAAGAAGAAGGAAGGCAAGGAAGCTTGCACAACAAAGCAAAATTTTTAGGTTGGTTATGTAATTGATTCCTATGTATTCATGTTGATCATTGTGAAAACTTAGGTGAATCTGGGCATCTTTTATATGTGAATCTAGTTGCAAGATACAAATATGACTTAATGTTCCCTTCATAAAAAACTTACATACATTTACTTTCATATGAATAATGATCTACCATATTTAAGATGATCTGATCCACTATCTATATGAAAAAATGATCCACAAAAGATAACTTGAACCATTAGCTGGCATTGATAGTTAGTGAATTATTATCTATATATTTAGTGTCCTTTTATTATAACTAAGTTGAACTATGAAATATAGATTATTCAAAACTATTTTAATCAACAAATCTATTGGATTATTATGCAACCTAAGTATGGCGATCTAAATTGTAGTAAATATAGTTAATATATATAACAAACCAATTTAATTAGGGTGATTTGATTAGTTACAAAAAAAAAAACTTTGTTGAGTCAACAATTTGAAACATATACTAATGAGCAATAGAAATTATGTAGTAATTTGAAAATGTATGGCAATGGAGGGAAACCATATAGATAGATTAATATCATGCCTAGTCGCTAGATGTAGAGCATGGTGTTTGGTAAACAAAAAGGAAAAGACTTTTCAATATATTATGATGCCAAGACCAATTTGAGAGTGGCAATTTGTTAAACCTTGAACTATGTGATCTATTAGATAGGTGTTTGATGTATATGTTTTTGAATAGTAAAAATTCTCATAGATTAATAAGTGTCTAATATATATCATTTCTATAATTTGTATATAAATATTTGAGTAACATTTGTATGTGTATATTAAAGCAATGCATCTATACAATTATTGAATTGAATTATGAGTAAGCAACATTGATTATGTGGTGGACTAGAATTGTATATAGAAGCTATGTGTGGCAACTAATAGAATAAGATAGTTATACGACTATATATATATATATATATATATATATATATATATATATATATATATATATATATATATATATAGTCGTATAACTATCTTATTCTATTAGTTGCCACACATAGCTTCTATAGTGAATAAACTATTTAAAATAAAGTTATGGATTTATAAAACTGAAAATAAAATACATCCTTACTAAGTCACTTTTCCCTAACATAAGACTTTAATCAACCCTATTATAATAGTTGATGGGAATTTTAATTGCCTCAATATTTAAAAGAAAGGTATTAAAGCTGTTATTATCGAGCTAAGTGTAAATAATGATACTACCATCATTTGTTTATAGATTATATATAAATATATTCTTTCCATTTGAATTGATACTGTGGAAGAGTGTCAATTAGTATTTATACTGTGTTGAACTTACAGTGTGCCTATATTAAGGAATTTTTGACATGAACATATATCAGTATGATTAAAGTTTATGTAAAATAAAAGAATCATTGAACTTGTAGGTGAATATACTTATCTAGATTTAGGAATCAATGGATGTTGGGAAGTCATAACTAAACAATTATTTGAAAAGGACAATGTATAACCTCAACTTGAGCTAGATGGTTTGTTTATTAATATTCCAATATTGAAATTGGTAGTTGATCTATTTTAACAGAGGATTGTTGAAAACATTATTTGGAATGCAAAAGACTATAGGTGTCTATTTGCTATTATAATATATCAAAATCTTAAAATAGTTTTAATATAAAGAGCTCAATGTTATCTTTCATTATCTTGTGTTAGGCTTTAAGATATGCATGAGTTTAATTATCATATATAGCATGTGAAACAAAAAGTGTTGAGTGGATATAACATTATAATGAGACACATATTTATGAATAATGATATGCTAAATGTGAATATTGGTATACATGAGCCTATTAACATATACATGTATGTAGGGGAGTGTTATTATAATTATAGTTCCCTTGGTGGTCTAAAACTATATTCTATATAATAGAACCTTGTGAATGAATGCATACAATCCCCTGAGAGTATAAAAAATACTAGAGTAGAGTACTCTATGTTTCATGTGAACTAAGAATTTTTTTATTATATCTATTTACTTGAACAAAATCTTATGTTTCCATTGGTTTATACTACTTTATTTGACTAGTTGTGGTATTTAATAGTTGTGAACTAGACTATGATAATATAGATTATCATAGGGTGTAGTATATTTGAAAACTACTTATAGTAATTAAAATTTTCAATTATATGTATATTTTATTTAGGTGGTATAAACTATAGTTATTATTTCTATTATGGGATGGATATAATGTGAGATTCATCCATACATTTGATGGAATAAATGTATATTGTTATATTATCCTATGCTTATCATGTTATATGTTGCTAGTAGGATGTAATCTATGTGAATCTAGTGGTTATATTATGTTAATCAATTATCACATTACTAATAATGAGTAAGTAGTGAGATGGACTTTACTAGCTTAATAACATCACAATGATAGATGAAGGTAATCGGATCAAGTGGTGTATATAAATTTTGACTAATATTTAGATCATTATTATTAAAAAATTTGGCCATAGTAATGTTTAGTGAGACATTATCATTTTATGAGTATGATTTACATGTTTGTGTGATATAATATTATATAATAGGTTTCTATAATACACTACATATTTAGTTTTATAAATTATACTATACATGGGTACTAGCTTATCTCTTTAGATTTATGTAACATCACTATCTACTCATCCATAAAGGGAGGGCCATTCCCTGATGAAATTAGTATGGGGGATCATTAGTTTGTGATTGGTGTATAAAAATGCTCAGATGATGTTCTCTCTCTCTCTCTCTCTCTCTCTCTCTCTCTCTCTCTCTCTCTCTCTCTCTCTCTCTCTCTCTCTCTCCATAGTAGTACTAATTTTGAGAAGACACTTGAGGTTGCCATAGATATTAGAGTTTGAGAAACTATGCTCTAGGAAGCCATGTATGTTATATATACATTGTATTGTATTTATTATTGGAACATTATTAGGATGAGCTATAATTAATTATTTATTGTACATTGATAGCAGTGGCTATAGGCATGTATCAGTCATGGCTAGCTAATTGTAATTACTTTATATATTTATATTATGATGTGTTTCTTATGATGATAGTGATCAATGATGTATGATGTAGTATACTTAATTTAAATTTATCACACTTAAATAATTTTATATGATCACTAATTATATTTTTATGGTGTAATCTATTTATAGTATATGTGTTTATATTAAAAAAAATCATGTATTTCTAGGTAGATCCTAGTGGGGACGTTACATATGATATCAGAGCTACAACTTGAACTCTAGGACCTAATGAGTCTACTAACATATTCATATCATTATGTTCACATAAAAGAGGATGGTGAAAGCTAGAGTTTCTAGAAAGGGTCCATCAAATTTCAATGACAGTAACCCTCCATTTGATCCTAATTGATTTGCCACTAAGTAATCAACAAAGATAGATCATATTCTAAAAACCATGAATGAGACTAGAGAATAGATTAAAAATCTAGAGTAGGTGGTTCATGGCCATGAAAAGGAAGAATAATAAGACATATCTAAAGAACATCCCACTAAGCAAGAAAACCATCAAGATGCTAGAGCTTAGGTAGTTGTAGAGTTGGCTAGAGATATAAAGAAGGTGAACCCACATAAATTTGGTGAGAATATCTGAGGTGATAGAGATAAGACATGGTTGACTGAGATGGAGAAGTATTTTGAGTTTTAAAACTACTTTGAGGTCACTAAGGTAGTATGGGGAACATACAAGTTGGTTGGTGAGACACCTACATGGTGGGCCAACAAGAGTTTGGAAATGCATTTTAACTCGACCACCACTACTTGGGATTAGTTTGTGTCATTATTTAGGTCACTATGACTACTACAAATTTATTTTGATAAGAAGCTCATAGATTTCTCTAATCTAAAGTAGGGAGCCTTATCAGTGAATGAGTACTAGGAGTAGATCACTAAAATTTTGAAGTACGTACCTTAGTATTAGGAGATAAGAGGTTCAGGATTAGAAATTTTATCATGGGATTGAAACTCTATATCAATAAAGAGGTGGATGTTCATGAACCTTCTACCATAGACCAAGTCTTTGAGAAAGTGGTCAAACAAGAATAGAAGTTGAAGTCTCTTTCAGAAGCTAGGGACAAGTTAAAGAAAAAATTTGGAAATTATAAGTCAAACTTTAAGAAGAACAATTAGAAATAGAGGATTGGATATTTTAAGAAATAATTCAAAATTTAGAATGCCAGGTTCAACAATGGTCTAAGCAATAAGAAACAGGGCAATGGTTACAAAGGTAGTTTCAAGGGAAACAGATAGACTAATAAAAAAAGACCTCCTAGAGGTTATTTAATTTGTGGAGATGACCATTATACTTGGGACTATACTAAGGACAAGTCAAAGGGTAAAGGTCCTAATATTTAGCAAGATAGTTTTCAGCAACGGATTCATGCAATAGTTGACAATCAACAAAATGAATTTCAAGCACTACCCATAGAGCTATTAGGTACTTTGTTTGACCATCCAATTTATATTTTGATAGAAATAAGATCCAAATAATGTTTTATAGATCCCAAAATGCTTAGGAAGTTTACTAGAAGAGTTGGAGTAATGGCAAATGCATGGCCAATATAATATGGGAATGACTTAAAAGTCATGTTTGACAAGTGTTTAGTTGAAGTAGAGATTAGGTTTCCTGAATTTACAATAGTAGTGGATTTGTATGTAGCACCACGAAAATCATATGATGTGATATTATGATTTAAATAGATTACAAAACATAAAGCCAAGGTTAACTGCTACCTAAAGAAGGTTGAGTGTCTAGATGATTTTAGAAATCAGACACAAATTCAAGGTGAGAAAAGAGAGTTGAGGCTTAAGAAGATATTTATATGCAACTTAAGAGGGCCCAAGGAAAACGGTGCCAAGCATTTATCATCAAGATAAATGAAATTGATAAATATAAGGAACCATCTCTCAAAGATTATCCATTTTTTAGAATTTTCAGAAGATGTTTTGGAAGAGTTGTTAGGCTTTCATCAAGTGTTGGAAGATATTCTTCATATATATTAAATGGATAAACAATATAATTAGGAAAATTATATTTCATTGGTTGAGTTTTCATACAATAACTCATATCAATTAGTTTTAAAGATGGCACCATTTGAGGCACTGTATGGAAGAAGGTGCAAGACATCAATTAGTTGGGATAGTTTAGAAGACAAGGTAGTCTTTGGACCCAAGATGCTTTCAATTAGTTGGGATAGTTTTAATATAAAGAGCTCAATGTTATCTTTCATTATCTTGTGTTAGGCTTTAAGATATGCATGAGTTTAATTATCATATATAGCATGTGAAACAAAAAGTGTTGAGTGGATATAACACTATAATGAGCTACATATTTATGAATAATGGTATGATAAATGTGAATGTTGGTATACATGGTCCTATTAACATATACATGTACATAGGGGTGTGTTATTCTTATTCTAATTATAGTTCGATCGGTGGTATAAAACTATATTATATATAATAAAACCTTGTGAATGTGTGCATACAACCCCTAAGAGTATAACAAATTATAGAGTGGAGTATTCTATGTTTCATATGAATTAAGAATTTATTTGTTATATCTATTTTATTAAATATAAGCTTATGTTTCCATTAATTTATACTAGTTTATTTGAATGGTTGTGGTATTTAGTATTTATGCACTAGAGTATGATAATATGGGTTATCATAGGGCATAGTATATTTGAAAACTACTTATAGTAATTATAAATTGTAGTTAAATGTGTATTTTACCTAGGTGATATAAATTATTTATATTATGGGATAGATATAATGTGAGATTCATTCATACATTTAATAGAATAACTATAGTATGAGATAAATATAACATGAGATTCATTCATACGTTTGATAGAATAAATGTATATTGTTAGATTATCCTATGCTTAACATATTTTATGCTGTTAGTAGGATGTAATCTATGTGAATATAGTGGTTATATTATGTTAACCAATTTTCGTATAGTTGATACTGAATAAGTAGTGAGATGGACTTCATTAGCTTACTAGCATCACAATGCCAGATGAAGGTAATCCGATCAAGCGGTATGTATAAATTTTAATTGATCCTTAGATCATTATTATTATTGAAAACTTTATCCCAAGTAATGTTTAGTGAGACATTGTCATTTTATGAGTATGATTTAAATGTTTGTATGATATCTTGTAATGGAATAAGTTTCTATGATACATCCCATGTTTAGTTTTATAAATCATACAACATACTTGTACTCTCTTGTCTCTTTGGATTTTTACACCATCACTATCTAATCATCCATGAAGGGAGGGCCATTCCCTAATGGGATTAGGGTGGGGGATCATTGGTCCATGGTTGGTGTGGAAAATTGATTAGATGATGCTCTCCCTCCCTATAATAGTACTAATTTTTATATGACATTTGAGATTGCCATAGATATTAGAATTCAAGAAACTATGCTTCAGGGAGCCATATATACTATATACATATGTTGTATTGTATTTATTATAAGAACAATATCATGACAAAATGTAATTACTTATTTATTGTACATTGATATAATTGGTTGTAGGCATGTATCAGTCATGGTTGGCTAATTGTAATTACGTTATATATTTGTATTACGATGTGTTTTTTATGTTGGTAGTGATCAGTGATGTATGATGTAGTATACTTCATTTACAATTATCACACTTATGGTATTTTATATGATCACTAATTGGATTTTCATGGTGTAATATATTTATAGTATATGTGTTTAAATTAAAAAAAAATGTATTTATAGGTAGATCCCAATGGGGATGTTACATAATTCCTATCTGCAACATCTCTTGTATCATCTATTCAATTTCATTCTTCTACACATATGGATACCTATAGGGTTTGATGTTGGGTGGTGATTACCTAGAATTAGTTTGATGGTGTGATCATTAACTTTGTTTTTTTGAAATCCTTTTGGCATGGGACCAAAAATATTTTTTTTTTCATCCAACACTAGTTGTAAATCAAGATGGGTTGATGTAATATCCTATTTCAAGGATACTATCCAAATCTAGAAATTAACTTCAAACCCTAACACCATAATATAATTTTTTGATTTTTTTGTTAAACCCTAACCTAAAAATTTATAGTTTTTATAAATATGAAACTGGGGAATAAATTATAATATTTTTATCCTTAAATAATTACAAAAAATTCTATAAATATTATAGCCAATAGAATACCTTCAATTTTGATTTTAACATATAAATATAGGCTTGAAAATTTAATAATAAATATAAATTTTATGTTTTATTGAAAATATATCAAAATATACAAATAACTACCCCAAAAATAGTAGTGATGGACTCCCAAGTGAGTCACCACACTAAAAAAGGCTTCCCAAGTAGGTCACTGGTCCAAAACACCTCCAAATTGGTTTGACACCCTCCAAAAAGGGTCTTCAAACAACTTCATCCCTCTCACAAGTGCTAAAAACTATTATGCTCCAATTAATGAGACCCTAGAAATCACAAATTGATTAAATCTATCATTTTAACCTATGAAATTAAGTTGACCAAATAAGGTTAAGGTTTTTCATCCTTAATTTTAGGTTTTCAGTGAAGGTTATCATATTAAATGGAGATAAGCCAAGTGTTTTTTTCTCAGACTTAAAATTTAATTCATCAAACATAACATGAGACATCAAAATGAACCTCCTTCCCATTTTTGTATCCTTTCCCTCTAATATACTTTCTAAATTAAGTACTGACTTATATCAAATTAGAGGAATCCCATTCTTTATTACAAGTCACAATAGAAAGGAGTTGTTGACATATTCACTTTTGGCAACTAAGGCATATTATTAATTTTATTTAGAGTATTTAAAAATAAATTTTATTTTTTATAATAACATTTTTTTGTTTTTAGAAAAAGGGACATTATAGTATACTCTTTGGTTGGTTGAAATTCCATGGAAAATAATGGTGCGACAAATCCTTCATCACCTTTTCTGAGCATCTTCATCATCTGGTGAGAACTAACCAACTGTGGACATTTAGCTCATAAACCATGTATTTTAAATGTCATGCCTTCTGAAAGAAAGTGCATGAATAGTTCTTGGGAATTAATCTCAATTTTGCCCAAAGAGGTGAGCCATTGCACTCCCAAAACAATGTCAACCTCACCCATGGGAATAACAAACATAGGAGATTCTAACATGTTGTCTCCCATAACAAGATTAATACTATGACATTTTATAGACTAGTTGAATGTACCACCATCTATAATCATGACCTAAAATTCCAAAGATGATTGAATAAATTAGTTCAAACGAGTATCCAACTTACTGTTGATCAAGTTGTGTGTACTCCAAGAGTTAATCAACACAATCACCTTCTATTTCTTGATAAAACCAACCACCTTAAGATTTTTAGGAGTAATAATACCTAAAATTAGATTACATGAAATAGTAGGTTGAGAATATTTAGATTTCTTCTCAGTTTCTTCTAGACCTGCACCTGAGGCTTTATCATCTTCTTCATCCTCATTGGCCCGTTCAATGTAAAATAAATTCATTTCAACAAATCTATGTCCTTTGCTATATATATATTTTTATCTCAGTCAAAACATAATCCTTTTGTATATTTCTCTTTAATTTTTTGAGGGGTCAATCTTGTACGCTGAGGAAATGATGTGGTTGGGAAATTGCATTCACAGACATTAGTGAAAGGTCCTTATTTGAATAGATATTTTTTCTCTACTATGAATATCATTGGTATGGCTTCAAATACTTAAATAGAACTAAACATGTGAACCTCCATTTTAATGATATCTTCGAGGCCACCCAAGAAGTGGTAATTCAAATTTACCTTAATGATGTCATCCACACGTGAGGAAAGACTCTATAATTGATTAATATAATCCTTCACAGTCCCTATTTAACATAGTATGTATAGTTGACTGAAGTAGTTTTCTAGGACATTAATATGATAGTGGAATTACAACTCCTCTAAAAATATAGACTAGGTAAGGCCCTTATTTTAATTTTGAGCACAAAACCATCAATACCAAATGAATTACTTTGATTCTAGATGTAGAGAGGTGATGACCACTTTTTTGTGAACATAGAGTCTAAATTAGATCAAACACATTTTTTATTTGATTGCTGCAAGTGAGTGGATCCTTACCATCAAACTTGTGCAAGTCCACTTTTACAAACAATTGGTTCAGACTAGGATGGAGGTGTGATTGTTTGAATGGGGACAATAGAATTGGAGTGGTGAAAGATTATTTTGTGAAGTCTAACCTATAAAATTAGAAAATTACCCATTTATAAGTGTTAATTGATAATTTAAAACATTCAGGTCCCCTTTTACCCTAATTATGTCCCCTTTGACTGCATCAAGATCATATTTCCTCACCATACTTTGTAAATCTAACTAAAGTTGGTGAACCACCTCAGAACGAAGCAAATCAAAAGTGATAGACTCCATGTCATAATTGTGAGGAGTTTTTAGAGTTTTTTTCTTTTTATGTATCCATGAGTGCTAGGATCAGCGATGCACAAACCTTAGGATGGAGGGTTTCATACCCACAAAAAAGTGTATCAGTAGATTATACCAGTATGATCATCTTACCAAGGCAAATATAATGACTGATAATGTGCACAAGAAAGAAAAATTTCAGCTTGAAAAGTGTACCAATAGATTATACAATTTTGATCATCTTGCTGAGACTAATCCAATGACTATTAATTTGCACAAGGGTGAAATTTTTTCCATAATATTTTTTTCAAAAAAAAAACTTTAAACAATATTGTAGTGATTTTTTTTTTAAAATTGTTCCTCAGTTGCAAGTTATGTTTTTCAATCCTTTCACTCGTAGGAGATCCACAACACCAAATTTGAAAAAAATAATGCCACATAAACTTTCTCAAATTGAAGCTTTGATACTAATTGTAATGAAATTACTTAGATGTTCATAAAATAAAATATTATATCACAAGAAAAAGAGAAGAATATGTAGATCCATAATAATAATTGATAGAAGAGTAGAATACTTGATAAATATAGCTAAACAACTTTGAGGGGGAAACCTCCATAGTAATGCAATAATATTAGAATTCATAATATGATTATCAAATAATAACCACTACTTCATATATATACTCTACTTAACCATGGTTATTATATAGGCCAACCTTACTAAGAACATAGATAGATGCCACAATATAATATAAAAAGTATGTAAGACACAAGTCAACCACACATATCCCTAGACACATCGTAGGTCAAAGGTGTAGCAATAATTTTTATAAGACATTTTATATTTATAATTTTATATATCGATCTTTATAATATATTGGTATTTATAATACAAATCATGTAAAATTGAATTAGAAAAGCTAAAAAATGTAAAAATTGAGAAATAATTTATTAAAATTAGTACAAAGACATGTTTTTGCCATTATTTTTTACTAATGGCCAAGTTTAAGAAAATATATTTAAAAATAATTATATTTATGATTTGGAATAATCTAATTTATTATAAAACATATTTTATAGATTGTTTTTAAAAAGTATTTGTTTATATTGAACAAGGTCATATCTATATTGGTTAAAAACAAATAACATGTCTTTTTAACATGGTTTGTTTTTAAATGTGTATTGTACATGATGTTATATAGAGTATTTAGAATCAAGTATGCACATGTAGACAATATTTATGGATTATAAAACACCTCAATATTGTACACTTGGTAAAATTAGACCTTGGTTATTCCTCTTAGTTATAAATCTTTCCCACCTTCCACAAGTCTCACATTTGCTCTATCTTATACCCCTTGGCCTATGTCTTAGTTTGAGTAGTCGTATGTGGATGACCCAAGTCTTATATCTTATCTAAAATCCTTAAAATTTACTTATCTTCCACCTCTACATGTTCTGAGTCTATACCTACTTTCCTACTCCTTGGAAACTAATGTTTGGGATAGACACTAGCATTGATGATAGTATCTTGACCCAATACAAGTGTCTAGTTCCCTAAAGTAATCTATTTTTCAAATGAAACATACCTTAATGGTCAGCCTAACTGATTTAATATAAGTTAATTCTCTAAATGGATTTATATAAATACAAAATCAACTCTCATTCTTTCCTCACCTAGCAAAATACCAAAGAGACTAAGGCAAATGTATCAAAAGTATTCTATCAAGAATTTAGTTGAGAAAAACTTCCCTATTTCTATACCAGTCATAGGAAAAATACATCTACCAGGATCATCCCAATAGCTATATTTTAAAATTTACAATCTAGGTCACTATTATACTTGCTTTGCACATATTGCATGATTCATACAAAAGGAAACACGTAGGGGATAAATACATCAGTCTAAAACCCTCTTCAGAGTATTATATATGTAAGCAGTGCTCACTAATAAAGGAATATTTTGGGTTAGCTTGATATTATGTTCCCACTAGTATATTTTCTCCTAAGATCACTATGAAGATGAAGAACTATGGTTTTACAAATTCATGAGTAATTATCCATGACCCATATTTGAATGCACCATAAAAAAGATGAAGTCAAACCCAAAATTATCCAAGTGGTAACTTTATTTTCCATTAGGTATTCTGTATATGACACTTATATTGAACCCATATATTAGCATTGCTGAAATTGTCCCAAGTTGACGTTAGTGTATGCAACTCTAGAAGCATCCAAATCAGGATCTAATGACTATTCTAAAACCATATTTTAGTCTGCTTCTTTCTTATTCTATATCCAACATTATGGTAGCATTAGAACCAATTAAGTATATTACTTATTTATCCTTTCCATACATAGATTAGTTATACTTTTTATATTTATCCTATTCTTAGCATAATAAATTCAATATATGTTTATATCCGAGTTTTGCACCCAATTGCCTTAATGTAGATCTAATTATCACCCTTGTGCATTATCATTTCTATATAAAACTTTTATATTATAGGTAACCTGATTAAACATTTGGTGAACCCGATTCATATGAATGCAATTTTTTTAATTCTTAAGTTTTTAAGCTAGTTAGGGTTTTAAATTGTTTTAATTTTTCAATTCTTACTTCTATTATTTTGCATGCAACCTAGGCATAGCCTTAGATTGGGAGGTCTACCTATTGAACACATTAAACTTCCCCTCCCACCATATAAGATGTCTCAAACCAATGAGGGATCTCATATTATGGACCATGATGATACCCATGTTGATAATGAAAAATGTATTGATAGGGTTACCATAGAAGAATATTTTGATAATGAAAACCATGAAATAAATGAAAATGAGCACCTAGACCATGATCAAGTGAAAGTAATTGAATTTTTTCATGAGGGTAGTCATAAAAACCTTGAAGATATTGATGAAATACTAAAAACTATACTGGAAACAATTTTTTCAAAAGTTATAGTTGAAACATCCAGGTCCCCTTGAGCACATTAAAACATAATACATCTAGTGGGGGTATAGGTTATGTGTTTAAACCTTTGTTTTTTGAAATTAATATTGTTACACCTACCATTTAATTACTAATTTTTTCAACACAAATACCATTTTCAATTACTATTAATACTCAAACCATGTCTACATCCCCTTCGGTGATGATTCAAATTGCTAAATTAAATCCTAATAGGTCTATAGTTCAAACACTCCTTCAAGTTATAAATACCTTGGAGGACAAGGTTACCAAAATTGAAAAAAATGATTTAAAATATCCACATGCTATTGATTTGAAATATGTGTTACATAACCCTCTTGCAATTGAGATATATTTGTACCCTTTGCCCACTAGATTTGTTGCACCTAATTTTTTATTTTATGATGGAAAAGGTGATTCTAAGAAGCATCTTCAATCCTTTTATGTGGCATGCCTTGAGTTGATTCTATGATTTACCTCTCCAATTTGTGAAAGCATTCAAACCTCTTCCAGAGAATTTTTTATCACACTTTTCCATTAATATTTTGAAAAGGTTTCCTATGCTCAAATTGCCAAATCAAACAAGGAACCAATGAACCTATAAATGAAAACATCTTGAGATATAAGATAATGCTATCTAAAATGACCAATCCTATGGCAGATAAGGAGTTTCAAGACACATTCAAGAAAATTATGCTTGATTCTTTACATGAGTCCATTATTTTTAAGAAATTGAAATCTTTCAATGACTTATGCCATGTTGTATGGGATTGTGAAATAAATATTATTTCATTAAATAAGCTCAAGTATGTATCAAACACACAAGCTGCACACACACACACACACACACACACACACACACACACACACACACACACACACACACACACACACACACACACACACACACACACACACACACACACACACACACACAGAGTACCAAGTTTACAATCAAACCAAGTCATAAGGTAAAACCTATAGATCCTAGAAAGGAAACAAACACCATGGTTAACATAATTTCATAACATCCTAATCATTTTGTTTTATCAAATACACCATGGAGACATTTCTCCCATTTACCTGATTCTATAGCCTCATTACTCCCATGGTTACTAGAGTGTTAGCTTATACCTCTTCCTCATCCTATCGAGGTCGATATGAATATACCTTGACCCAAAGGATATGATGCAAATGCTTATTGTGATTATCTTTAGGGACTAGTACATTCTAAAAATAGATGACTTTCTATAAAACACAAGATCCAAGATATTATTGATGACCAGAATATTGCATCTGAGGATCCTCCAAAGGAATCAAGTTTACAACTTGGTGATCACCAAAAGTAAAAAATATTTAACAATCCTTTACAAGACCATTCTAAAAAGGAACCCAAAGTGTAAATGGAATATGATGAACATCCTCCTCCATCACATTATGGGAACCAAATAGATGGGATTATTAGTACTTATAGGCATGATATACCTCCTATGGTTTAGAAACTTCTATCACTTTTGATGATAGTAAGATTAAGGATGCTAAATATGATCTTCATTCTTTATTCATTTGAGCATACCTTGATAAGTACCCTATATGAATTATTATGATTGATAATAGTAAAATTGAGAATGTTTTCACCATAACATTGATTACACATTTGGGTTATACTCATCATGATTTACATCCTTTTACTAGATTAGTTAGAGAAGTTGATGGGACCTCCCAGAAGGTTCTAGGCAAGATTGACCTACCTTTATAGGTCAATCCCACACACGTGGTTAATAAATTTTTAGTTATACCTTCCATGTGCATATTTTATATGTTATTGAGTAGAAATTGTATCCATACACTTCAAGGAGTACCCTTTATAGTGCATGGATGTGTTAAATATATTTATTCCAATCAGGTAGTCATAGTTGTTGGAGTTACATATGAGCATCCTCATGAATAAGAGAAACCTATAACAAAACAAATAATTAAGAATCCTAATAAATTTAATTCACCACAAAAGGGTAAGCAATATGTAATCATCTTTAATAGGTATCCAAAACTTGAGAGACCATTACATCAGAGACATACAATAGATTTTGCATTATCTGTATCTACTACACAACATGTTTAGTTATCCAAAACACTTAAGCATGTTTCTATTATTTTTAGACCAAATAAAACATAGAGCACTCAATAATGGGTTCCATGAACCCCTACTCATATTACTTTTACTACTTCACAACTATAGAGTTCTTTTTTACATATGCATAACATCACTGATATTATAGTGACATATATTAAACCTATACTTTATATTTGATAGCATCACAATATATTACACTAGGTTCAAAATGGGGATATATCTATGACCATCCATTGGATGGAATCACAAGATGATCTTTCCTTTTCAAACATTCCAAATACCAAAAAAATTCAAAAATCTAAAAATATTTTCAGCACCTACATGTTCTATTAGTTCCTTAATATATATGTTTTAATTCCATGCTAATGGATGACATACTTAGTTAATTATACATATTAACACATGTGTCACACTTTTTCTTAAGTGTGATACAAGCATACACAAATACATGATCTATTCTTATTTGAGATGACGGGCCCTCCTTCTACTCATGTCATACAGACATTGGGGACATCCACCATCTTTGATATTGATACACATAGGTTGTATGCTTTGATGATCACATTTTATTATCATTTTTGAGCTTAAATATGTGCTTACACATGATTCTATCCATGATTTTATCTTACACAGGGCACTTGATATTCTATACACTTGACTTTTTTTTAACATATTTTATCCATGGGATACTATGCCATGTTTATATTGGTTGCTTATGCATTAATTTATGTACTTAACTGAGTATCTTTCCTTTCTATTGTATTCCTTATTTGAGAATTTGAATATGATCCTTTGATTGCATCCCCATGCCTATGTATTCTTTCATTGAAATTTGCATATGTCATTGTTTGTTGTATGGATATTTGAATATGTCATCCTTGATTTAGTGGATATTTAAATAAGTCATTTCCCTTAAATTATGTGACATTTGAATATGATCCTTATTTTTGGTCTCTTTGGACCATTTCCTTTTGACTTGCTTTAGAGAGATTTTGTGTGTTTGATTTTTTTCTTGTTGAGCTTGTACTGTTACTATCTAGACATTGATATGATCCTTATCATGCATCTTAGGATTTCATGTGATCACATTGGTTATATACAATTCAATTATATATATACTTATACCTATTCATTATATATGATACATGGTTGTTGAGGTCAACATACCCCCATTTTTGAAAAATGAGGACCCTTGTTTAATTTTGAAATTTGTGTTATTAATTGACATTCAAATTGATCAAAATGAATTATTGAATCTCATGTTTTTCCTCAGATCTTATTGGTATATTTTCCTATAATACTTATTTTAAATCATCTAATATTTCTAAGTTTTTATTCTTGTGTTTTCATGTTGCAGGTTTAATGGGGTCCCATCTGAATAAATAATGTTCAGGGTTTCATGCTTTAAATGCCATTTTAACCCTTTTTTATTAAGCCTTTGGTAGTTTAATCTATTAATTGAATCTATGTCTAAATAGTGTTAAAGACCTTAGTCTAAATGTTTTATCTTATGTTCCTTTTAAAACAGATTCAAATTTACACGGGATCCATATTTATATGGGAAATTTTTAATACCTTAGACCTAGTTTAAGTTTTATCCTAAGTCCTAATTGTGTTTATTAACATGACTAAAACCTTAGTCTAAAGTTTTATACTAAGTCTATACATATATCTCAAAAGATTATGTCTTCAATTTTATATTTGTAGGTATTGATTATAAGTGAAGATGCCAAGTGGAAGATCTTAGGAACTTAAAAGAAAATATCAATGATCAACATGCTAAGCCAGAGTCAATAAGTCAAAGGAATTGATCGAAGATGAGTGTCAATCTTGTAAAATAAAATTTGATGGTGAGTAAAGAGTAAACTTTTCAAAAAACCTACGAAGGTATGAAAAAGTGACAAGTGTCACAATCTTAGTAAGTGATCAAGTAGATCGATGGTCTACATTCAAGCTTAGTATAAAGAAAGGAATCAATGATCAACATTTGATTATACTCACAATAGATAAATGGTGTGAATGAAGGTAGAATTTTCAAAGTACCTCGATTGAATGTGATAGTGACATGTGTCACAACTATGTTGAATTAGATGGAAATCAATAAATCATGTTCAATCTTCCAGATCAAAATCAATAGTGTAAAACATGTCAAGAAGTCAAGAGCTTGGATTGAATGAGAAGCTATCATGTGGTGAAAGGGCATTGAGTAATGGAATGTGTTTAAGAGTTACATAGAGAGCCCATAGAGCTACCAAGTGGCACACTCTCAAGAACTTGAATGGAAGATCAATAACCCATGATGAAGTCAAGTCTAGGAAGACTTCTAAAGAGATCAATGGTGTGAATTGATCTTGCTTCAAGATTGCATGAGGTAATGACATGTATCCAAAAATGATAAATGGTCATATTTCAAACAAATTAACGGCATGACATGGTATTACCACATAGGCAAAACACATCATATTTGAAGATCTTGTGGACTCAGACACACAAAAGGTATCAATGTGTAATCCAAACTCAATATAAGGCATGAAAAATCATAGTTTGAGCTTATTTCTCACCATTGGAGCTCTGTATAAACCTTAAAAAAAATCCCTAGTGTATGGATTTCCCTAACTATCTCTAGTTTCATCATGACTAAACCAAAATAATTAGATTATCATCCCCAATTGGATAATTTAGTTAGGATTGTAGAAATGATGACCCATAAGCATGTTTCAAAGGAAGATGTTGAGCTAGATTTGACAATAGACGTAGAAGGTCATGTGTTCAAGGACATAGAGTTTATTGTTACTAATTTGAACACATGGGATAATAATTGGTTTAAATTGTTTTAGATAATTAAGAACCAACTAGATATCACCAAGGAAGAAGAGAAGATCCTCTCTACAAGGAGACTATATGATGACATCATAGCAATCTAGATGACTGGTCTACACTACATAGCTACAAAATTAGAGGTACTCCATTACATTGATATTATTGCTCCCATTTTTAAGGAAGATAAGATAGATAAGGGCATGCTAATTAATGAACATAATCATAGTAAAGTGGATTACATTTTTGATATTGTATTTGAGTCTTATTACAAACTGTACAAGCCCCAAATTGACCTAGCCTCTATCAATTCCTAGGCTAAAGAGCACAATTTGATGGACACCCTAGTTATGTGGTTAGAATTTGGAAACCAGGTCTTTTTAGAAATTAATAAGAACATCCATGTTAGTTAGTTTAGACTTAGAATTAAGATGATAATGACAATGTTAAACAAGTTGTGTGGATGTGAAAACACAACATATGTCGATCCAATATGGGTCCCCATGGTCTACTTCATTGTTGAAAGGGTAATTGTCCATCCATTAGGTGAAATAATTAGTATTTCCATAAGTATACAAATATATGTAATCAAGAATAAGAAGAAGAAATAATTTTACATAATTTCTTATCTATTGTATGCCTTGTGTGCAACAACAAAAATCCCAAACCAGAGAGATTGGTCTCCAATTGAAACCTAGATTGTTTCTCAATATTAATCCAAGTTACACATCCTCAAATATAGAGATCACATTCAATTTATTTGTGACTGTGTCTACCCTACACTGAGTGAGGTTATAATTGGCATTATTATGGAGAGAGTGAGCATTCTAATCATTTTTTTTGAAGCTATGGGAGATACATGGTTTTATCCAAATTTTACTATCATAAGGATTGATAGAACTCAAAATTCCCCTCTCAAGTTGCTAGTCCATGTTCCTAATAAGCTAGTAGAGCAAGAGGTGGCTTATCAATTATTCCATGGTGTAGATGGCCTTTAAAAAATAAAATAAAGGGACTTATTCACAACATCCGTATGATAATTAACAAGACTACATTAAAACATTGGGATCACATTGAGGAAACATCAAAGCATAGATCATCATTCAATTTATAGGTAGATGAACTTAGACAATGGAACCCTTATGGAAGGGTTAAAGAGGATTTGAAACTCAAAGGGATTCTAAATGTTCCCTATGAACATGAGCCTGGTGCCCTTAATTTTGTATACACAAAGGCGTCTACATATTTTTAAGTCACTAGAATTTTGAGAGAACACAACCTACGACCAGAGTCTAGATTGTTGAGAAATCAAAAGGTGGATGATAGGTGGCAGTTGGGCCCCAAACAATATCATTTAGTAGGTGGCAAATATTTTACACTTTCATTAGCTAGAACAAAAGTAAAACATAGGCATAACATAGACCAAAAGAAAGAAAGCTAGATGAAATCCCCTCAAGTTCATCAGTGCTTAAATTATCCAAGACAGTAAAACATGATCTACCTTTAGAGGAGGTTCATATGATATCCCTTGATCCTAATGAGACTATGAGGCTACATTGATGATGCTATCTAGGGCTTATGAGTCATACTCAGATGAAGAGGCAAAGGTTGAGGAAACTAAGGAAGAGAAAGGAAAAGAGAAAGTGGTAGACTTGGTTCCTATTGACACTCCAAAAATAAAATATGAGACATCCATTATCTCAAAGTCAAAGAGACCTAAAGTGACTATCACTACTCCTTTAAGTGAAGTCAATCTGTTTATTGAAGAGAACATATTATATGGTCCACCTATCCATAAGTGGTTCTTTTATGAACCTATATTGGAGAAGTTACCTACTTACCATCCATGGTTTATGGTGAAAGTCACTGATATCTCTATGGAGAAAGAAATGAAACCATGGATAGTTTTTCTACATGAAGAGGAGGCAATACGATTGGCTAATCTAAGCCATTTAGCAACCTAATCACAAATGGAGGTTTGAATCCCACATGTGACCCAATATTTAGTTAGAGTCAAGTTTGATCTAGAGATTACAGGCTTGCAAAGAGTGATAGAGAAAAAGGTCATAACAGGAGGTGAAGAAATTGTGTATCAAAATGTGGAGCCATTGACTAATTTGACTTAGAAGTAAGGATAGAGGCCTAGTGAAGATCCAATCTTTGAAAAAGATGTCTTGGAATTAGCTCAAGCACATTTAGATCAGTTGTAAGCTACTATCAAAGGGCTAAAGCAATAAAAGAAGAAATTGAAGGACCAGGTTATTTTGTCTATTCCAAGAGATATGGTCAACCAATTTGAAATAACCATGTATGATGTATTCAACTCCTTGGAATAATTAAAGTCCAAGTAGGATATGGTTAACAAACAAGGTACTTTAACATCAAGATAAGTTAGCCAATGGTAGGATTCAAGTAACAAGACAAAGGAATTGATCAATATTTTGATAGAGGAAAAAATTAGTAAATTTAAAGCTTTTAGCTTGGTACATTTGAATATGGATATGGCTATATTGATAGAGAAGACCAAAGCTTTGAAAAAATAGTCCAAGGAATTGGGAGATCTTTTTAGTGATCTTAAACAATTAGAAAATAGGATGATGCATATATTGGGGAGCCTAATCAAAGATATAACTACCATCAGTCCCATTATCTTGATCATAGATGAGGAATTCAAGCACAGGGAAACTCAATTCATACAAGAATTAAAGAATCAAAGTGAAGGCAAAATAGGGGCAAATAACAAAAAGATCCTAGATATGGTCCTATCTTCAGAGGAGAAGATAGGAGATGCAAGGAGCATCAAGGAAGGTTTGTATAGGGCTGAAAAGGACCTCAAAGTCCTATAATATCAAGAAAAATAACTTTTCATGGATCCCATCATCAACCTTAGTATGATTGATGAGAAACATAATGAAGCAATGAAGATCCTACAACAGAGATAAAAGACTACTAAAACAAGTGCTTCTCAAAGTCAAATTTGTTGAATTTAGCATATTATTTTGTAATTAAACATGTATATCATTTTGAAAAGGAATATTATTTTTATAAAATCATGTGCATCTTGTAAAGCACATTGATTATAGGTCAGTCTATTTAGAAAGTGTCTAGTTCTAAAAGGATGTAAAAGGACAACTATCCATGACACTTGTACCATTATCATTTGACATGATTAAATGACGTACCTCATTAGTTTTATATAAAAGAGGTATTGTCATTTGTAAAAGAGAGGAGGGAGGTTTTGAGAAAAAGACTATTTTTTAAATTTGGAGCAAATTAATGCAAGCAGGAGAATTTTGAAAGGATTGTCTTTTTTTGTTTGTGTATTTTGTTATCATGGTTACTTCCTCAATTAACTACTCTAATTTTTAGATTTGAATTATTTTTTATAGATTCTAGATGTGCATCTTTGAATGTAGAGTTTCTAATTTGTGCTTATGCTAGATTGATTGAAAGAGCTTACATTCAGTTCATTTTGCTTGCTTTCTTGTAGATGTGATTTTGTAATTTGCATGAAGAAGTAAATCTTTAAATTGAATCTGGTTTCTTATTTGCATTGTTTCAACTATCCTTAGATGTTTTCTTGATATGTGATAATATTTTTGATATAGCTATTTCATGTCATATATTGGTTTGAGTGCATGTTTGGATGAAATTTAAACTTTTTTATAATGTCTGAATTGGAGATCAATAATATCTTTCTTCTCTGCCCTACCCTTCCTTTTGCTATTTTTTTTTATCAACTCACTATAGTTTAGCTTCTATTTTAGATATACATGCTAGCTCAGACTTTAGAGTTTAGGTTTTGATCATAATTCACTTTACTTAGTTTAGATTACTTTCATTTTTCACAAGCAAGCTTAAGACCAAGGTTACTCCCAACAACCAACTATATTATCATTTTTGTGAAATAGTTCATTGCTTTACTAATATTCCACTAAAGATCTTAGGAAGATCACAACATGTAACTCATGCAATGGATCCTTTGAATCTAGAAATGATAAGTGTTTCTTAAATACTCTATAAACCCCTATGATACACTTTTAGGCATCAAAAGGATGTGTTCCATTGGTGCTAGAAGGAGGGCCTTTAGCTTAAATTTTGTGAATTTTAATTATATTTTATAAATTTATTGAGTTTTATTCAAATATTAGTTGATTATTTACATATTTTAGTTGTTCTTAGCTCAATTATATGAAGATCACTGATATTCATGGTTTCAGAGCAATCTTTATGCTTATTTATCTAAAGATAGTTATTCTTTGAATATTTATGAGAAATTATTACAAAGGTAGTTTAAGCTTTGTAAATTTAATGTGTTCAAGGTTAGCAATAATAATTTTGTTCAAATATTAGTTGATTCTTTACAAATTTAGGTTTATTTGAACTTATAGATGTAAACATCTTTCATACTCACAAGATTGGAGGTATCTTTGAGCTAATTTACTTAAAGATCATTTTTCTTTGTATGAATTTGTGCAAAATTTTCTTAACATATAAATATAATCATTTTATTTCTAAAGATAAGAGTGATACATCATATTTTGAACATGATTCAAATTTTACAAGCTAGAAATACCAAGAATCAGGTCTAGGTCACGTTCAGAGACAAGGCTACCTCTTCTTTCATTAGAAGTTCATAAGAAAGCAAGAGTAGATAAAGGTAAGCAAAGGGTTTCTAAATCCAAACCCACTTTACATGTTCATGGTGCTCCTGTGTTCAATCCTATCAAGGTATGGCTTGGTTATGTGGATATTCCATTAATGTGCCTAGTTAGGTACATGACTTACCTAGAAATCTTGAGAAATATCTACCTTCTTTTAGTCCTAATGGCGTGGTTACTAATAAAGAACATATCAAGTCCTTCAAGGCTGCTTTGAGGTTATTAAATGTTGTTCATGAAGATGTTGCATGTAGATTTTTCCCTTTTACTTTCAAATATGATACATATGATTGGTTTCTCAACCTTACTAAGAATTACATTACTAGTTCGAATGATTTAATAGTATTTTTATTGATCAATTTGGAAAAATCATTAGTCCTTGTATCCTTTATCAATAATTCACCATGGTGAAGATAGATTCAAGTGAAACCATTAGATATTTTAATGCCATACTCTAGAATATGATTAGTATAACTATAGCTCCATATAGACCTGATGAGGCTTTGGCTTTAAAAATTTATAAGGATGCTTTAGATCTAATGACTTCTATGTTTTTGAAAAGGTTTTTTAGAGTTATAAACACATTAGCCTTGGCTTATGTTGAAGCTGTGACAATAAATGATCAAATACAACCCCAAGGTCAACTAACATATGCTATCCCCAATGTCAACCCTAATCTACTTATGATGAATGTCATTCCCAATGCTGATCAAAACATGCCTACTTTTAACCAAACACCATTGTTGAATCAATTACCTTGAGTCATGATCATCCTAGTCAAAACCTAGGATTCTTGAATAACACTACAAGTGGATTTCATCTACAAGATCAAATAGCTATGGTTCCAACAACTAGTATTAGCACTCAAGTTCACAGTTCAGAGGCACCAAATAATGAGAATGACTCCATACTCAAAATGGTTCAAAAATAGAGCACTAATTTCCTTTAGTTGAAAAAATAAGTAGGTAATATTTGGGGAAATTCTAATAATAATTATTCTTATAAGAGGTTCAATAGACCTACAAACATGCTTCATAATAATAGCAATAAAAACAATAACAATGAGTCATCTTCCAATAATAACAATCCTAAAATAAGTATTTATGATGTAGCTTTAACTAAATATTGCAGAGTTCATAACACTTCAAAGCATGGTGAATTAGATTGTATTAAATTTTATAATGATTTTGAATTATTTTAGGATGAATTAGATACATTTTAAGGTGGACGTAACAAAGATAATATTGTAGGTACATCTGGGTCTTTAAAGTCATCTAAATCTACTGACTCAACTCTAATGGTGGAGATATTTGATTTTCCATTCTAGAATGAGAATGAGCCTAAGGATACTCCTGAAGTGATTCATAATTTTCAATATTATTTGAATAAAACTTATCTATTATGAATTAAGTGAATGTAAATTAGATTTCTTAGCCACCATAAAATCATAAAACCAGATTTTAAATGTGTGAAAATCAGATTTAATTATGCATAAACAATCCCTTCAAACCACAATTTAATGAAAACATAAAAAGAGAGAAAAAACCATAAATAACATATAACACAGATATACCGTGGTTCACCCAACGTGGGATACATCAACCAAGAAAGTCTTCAAATAAATCAATAATCTGAAACAAGATTACAATGAACTCTCAAAGAGATAGAAGAATCTCCTATAGAAAATGTTACAAAAAAGCTACGTTTCACCTACACTTGCACAATCTTGTACCTCAAAAGATGCTAAACCACACCCTATAATTAACATAATACTTTGTCTCATGCAAAACCTTTTATCATATCTTGTCTTAACCTGTCATGTCTCCAAAGCCTCACCACCACTTGTATATATGACAAATAAGGAGAAAACAAACCAAATAAAGGATATACATGCTATCCTTATCCAAAATATCCTCATCCACAAAAGAGCATGCATTTTCCACCTAATCATTCTCATTCATAATCCCCACCAAGTAGAAACATGCCATACTCCTCCAAAAGGCACAAATTCCAAGGTGGAAGTCCAACCCACTTCCATAATACATCAAACAATTATTAAATATTGCATTTAATAATTTTTATCCTCCTAATGCATCATAGAAATAAGTAAATACATCATTTAATAATTTCTCCTAATCCATCATGAAAATTATTAAATACATCAGTTAATAATTTTCTCTTAATGCATTAAAGAAATATTAAATAAATATAAAGGAATCATCATCAAAATGTTTGATGTACATGCAATGGTCAAAATTATACCTTTGATATTATTATTACAACATAAGACAATCAAATTTCTTATACCATTACCGTGGAGCTTATTTAAGGCCATACAAGCTCTTCTTTAATCTGCACACATAGTTCTCCTTTCCTTTGACCTCATATCCTTGTGGTTTCTTCATATACAACTCTTCATCCAAATCACCATGAAGAAAATCAGTTTTCACATCTAACTATTCTAAGTGCAAATCCTCAACTACAACTAAACCAAGAATAGTCCTAATAAAAGTAATTTTTACAATAGGAGAGAAAATCTTATCAAAATCAATCCCTTATTTTTGTGCAAACCCCTTGACCACCATCTTGGCCTTATACCTTTTTCTCCCTTGATCCTCTTCTTTTATTCTGAATATCCACCTATTTAGCAATGCACTCTTGCCCTTGGTAGCCTTACCAAATCCAATGTTTGGTTCTCCATGAGAGATCTATGCTCTTCATCCATTGCATGTTCCCATTTCAACATGGCATCTACTTGCATTTCTTCCTCATAACATTCTAGTTCTCCATTGTTTGTGACTAATAAATAATTCAAAGAAGGAGAAAAATGTTTAAGTGATTTTCTTACCCTAGAAGATATTCTTACCATAGGAGTTTGGGATCCTTGTGTAGAATATTCTTGAACTGATTCATTAGATGCTTTTCCATCTGCAATGTCATCCAATACTATGTACTCTTTCTATTCATGTTCCTACAAATGATCCCTATACATGACTTTTTTTTATTAAAGACAACATCTCTAGTCCAAAATATTTTCTTATCTTTAATGCTCTATAAAAGGAAACCAAAGTCATCCTCACCATATCAAACAAAGGTGAATTTTTCTAATTTAGCCTCTAACTTGGTCTTATTCTCTTTATTGATGAGGGCAAAATCCTCACATCCAAGACTCTAAGAAAAGAATAATCAACATTCTTACTAGACCAATCTTTTTTAGGAATGCCTCCATCCAAAGGCATAGAAGGTCCTCTATTAATCAGATATACTATCGTGCTAATTGCTTCTACCCAAGACTGTAAAGGCAACCCAACATGTAACCTCATACTCCTAGCATATTGTATTATTATTTTGTTCATCTTTTCAGACACCCCATTTTTTTGTGGAGTTCTTGGAACCATCATTTGGCTATAGATTCCATTGTTAAACCAATAATCAAAGAAAACATTACTACAATACTCACCTCCATTATCTAATCTAAGACATTTTAATTTGAGATCTGTTTCATTCTCAACCAAGGATTTTCACTTCTTAAAAGTGTCAAATCCATCAAATTTATTTTTAATACAATAAACCCAAACTTTCCTAGTTGCATCATCAATAAAAGGGACATAATAATTGGAACCACCAATAGAAGATACTTGAGCTGGTCCCCATACATATGAATGTACCAACTCTAGCTTTTGATCTTTATTTATGGGTCCAAATTTTAAGAACTTAACCCACTTCTATTTTCCATACACACAATCCTCACAGAAGTCTAGATCCAGATCTTTCAATCTAGGCAACTTATCCTGTAAGATCTCCATGCCCTTATGGCTCATATGACTGAGCCTATAGTGCCACATAGTTACATTTTTATTTATAGCAACTAAATCACAAGAATCAAAACTACTATTAAAATATAAAGTACTCTCTTTCTTACCTCTCAAAATCACAAGAGATACTTTGATAAATTTCCAAGAATCTACAATAAACATAATTGAACATCCTTCACTACCTAATTGCCCTACTAAAAACAAATTCTGTCTCAACATAGGCACATGTTTGACATCCTTAATTAGCCATGTGTTCCCATTCTGCATTTTCACCTGAATAGAACCTTTCCCTACTATCTCACATGGTTCATCATCACCATGATATACATGTCCTAGATTCTCTTGAACATAATCAGAAAAATAATGCCTATGTGGGGTGGCATGAAAAGAAGCCCCTAAATCTAATACCCAAGACTCATTAAAATTATCCAAATTAATAATTAAGGCATCTTTATTAGTTTTACCTGATGTCACATTTGCCTCATTCATTTCCTCCTTGTTGCCCTTCTTATCCCAAAGTGACCAACAATCCTTCTTTGAGTGTCCACTCTTCCCACAATGCCAACATATCATCTTAGCTTTAGATCTACCTTTTGAATTTCCATGGTTGCCTTTGATCTTGTCCTTTTGCCTCCCTCTAGTATTAATAGACAAAGCATTACCTGAAGATGATTCACCAATACTTTTCCTTCACATTTCCTCATTAAGAATCACACCTACAACATCCTCAAAATTCAAGCTTCCCTTGGCAGGGACTACATTACTCACAACCATAACCAAACTATCCCAACTATCTAGCAAAGAACATAAAATTAGAAACTCTCTAACTTCATCATCAAACTTCTCCACTCTGATTTTGATTTCTTCTCCCATAGCTCCCACTGAAGCTAATAACCTTTCTTGTAAATTACCACTTCAGCTGAAACACCACCAAAACTCTGATACTAGTTGTTAAGAATTAAGTGAATGTAAATAAAATTTCTTAACCACCATAAAATCATAAAACCAAATTTTAAATGTGTAAAAATCAGATTTAATTATGTGGAAACAATTCTTTTAAACCATAGTTTAATGAAATCATAAAAGGAGAGAACAAAATCAAAAATAACACATAACACATATATACCATGGTTCACCTAATGTGGGCTTCATACACCAAAAAAGTCTTCAAATAAAATAGTAATTTGAAACAAGATTACAATGAACTCTCAAAGAGATAGAAAAATCTCCTATAGAAAATGCTACATAAAAAGCTGCACTTTCACTTGCACTTACACAATCTTGTACCTCAAAAGATGCTAAACCACACCCTGTAAATTAACACCACACTTTATCTCATGTAAAACCTATTATCATATCTTGTCTTAACCTGTCATGTCTATAAAGCCTCACCACCACTTGCATATATGAGAAATGAGGAGAAAACACACCAAATAAAGGAGATACATGCTATTATTATCCAAAATAGCCTCATCCACAAAGGATCACACCATTTCCACCTAATCATGCTTATCCATAAGCCCCACCAAGTAGAAGCATGCCATACTTCTCTAAAAGGCACAACTTCCAATGTGGAAGTCTAACCCACTTCCATAATACATCAAGAAATTATTAAATACTGTATTTAATAATTTTTATCCTTTTAATGCATCATATAAATAAGTAAATATATCATTTAATAATTTCTCCTAATGCATCATGAAAATTATTAAATACATCATTTAATAATTTTCTCCTAATGCATTACAAAAATATTAAATAAACAATTAATTCCCAAGAACAAGGAAATCAATCCCACTTCCAAAAAACATGGAAGTATACATGAAAACTATTAAATAAACATTTAAAAATATTCACCTACATGAAGAACAAAGGAAAAATGTGCTCCCCACATCCTTGGAGCTCTCTAGGCCCCCAAAGTGTACCAACAAGGTCATGTGATAGCCCCAAAAGAGTCCACACTCAACATTATCCTCTAAGGAATATAGAGTAGAAGCAACATTTGACTACTCAACTCCACAAAATAACTTTGATACTCTTCCTAATCCTACAATAGACAACAATCTAGAAACTCCAAAGGGAAGTAACTCTAAACATAATGTTGAATCATCTAGTTCTTCTACTAGGAGTGGATATACTATAATCGAGGATATGAAAAATATTAAATCTAATATCATTTTACATGAACTGACTCAAATTACTGAACAAAGAGACTTGTTGCTTGAATCTTTATCCAAAAATCCTAGTAAATCACTAAAGGTTGCAAATGCCAATGTAGTGATGTATATGAACAAAGTAGAGGTTCCACCTTTCTTGCTAACAATTAGAGCTTTTGGTAAAAACTTGCATAATTGTTTGTTAGATTTAGGTTCCTTTGAAAATATCATGCCAAAAGGTATTTGTGAAAAACTTGGTTTAACTCCAATTAAGTTTGATAGAGTAGTTACTGAATTGGACAAATCAAGAGTTAAAGTAGTGAAAAATTATTGAATGTTCATATGCAACTTGCTACAGAGCCAAGTATATAAAAATTCATAGACATTCAAGTTGTGGACATTCCTGATGCCTATGGAATGCTACTCATCAGGGATTGGAGAAAATCATTAAATGGGTACATGCCAATTGACTATTCTCATATGTGGCTCCCATGGAATGGATTTCCTAATCAAACTTGGATTGAAGGAGAGCTAAAGATGAAACACATGATCCCTGAATACAATGCAAAAAATGAAAGGGTTAACATGGTTAATTCTAAGTTAGGAGTTTACACTCTTGACACTTCTAAGGTATGTGACTCTAAATATTTTCATGTTATGCTTGGAGTGTGTAAATTCTACTTTGATGGTGCTAGATGTAAATCTAGATTTGGAGTAAGAATTATTCTAATCAGTTGTTAGGTTGTGGAGCTAAAAGCTTCAACTATGCAGATGAAGAGGAGGTTGCTAAAGTTCTAGAAGTACCAACATTGACAGTATGACCAACGTTGGTCATGATGAATGCAGAAGGCAACTGGAATCAGCAGGGAGTTAGTTGACATCGGTCAGCACTACTTAGATAAGGACTGACGTCGATCGCCTGTGTGTTCCAAAACTGTTTGTTGCACGAATAGTTAGTTTGTTGAACTGAGTGTTTGCATGTAAAGGCTATTTTGAGTCTTGAGCTGCATGGATAATTATTCTAAACTAAGAGTCTAAGTTATTGTTTAAGTCTGGGATCTATTTATAGATCCATTGGCATGTATTGTAATTATGAGTTGAAAAGGAAGGCAAGGAAGATCCTTCCATTGTAAGATCATTGAGTTGTAGGTTGTTGCAAGCTCATAAGAGATCTACATGTGTAAGTATGGTCTATTGAATTGCAGGTTACAGGTTCATGGGAGATCTACTTGAAGTATTTTAGAGTGCTTGGTGTACTGGTAGGGTTATTACTGACTGGTTGGAGAGGTGAAGACCAATTTTGTGTGTGAGTTGTGTGTTGGGACCATTTTTGGTAAGACAGTGAACTTTTGAAGAAGAATTACTATACACTTGAGGTGTGGCAAGCCTCTATAAGGTGGAAGAGTGTGGCGTCTCTTTATTGTATTCTTTTCTGTACAAGTATTAATACAAGATAGTGTATTGTCTCTCATATTCTATGCTATTTGTGAATTCTAGTTACTTGTGCTTCTGGTATAATTTCTGCATGTTTAATTGCTTGTATTTGGTAATCATATTGTGCTCTTTCTGAGGAGCAAGATCCTAACAAGAGGGATCAGAACAAGGTGTGTTGTTCTTAGATTCCCCAACAACTGGTATCAGAGCTTTTAGGTTGGGATACTAACAGGTTGGATTAGATCTGGTTAGTGTGTGTTGATTATAGGTTACTCATAGGGGTTTCTATTTGAGTGGGAGTAGAGCAATGGTAGAAGATAGTAAGCTACGAATGGAGAAGTTTAATGGCAAGAACTATCAATTATGGAGGATGCAGATTGAAGATTATTTGTATCAGAAAGATTTGTACTTACCGTTGGGTGGGGTTGATTGCAAGCCCCAAGATATGAAGGATGAAGAATGGGAGGTTCTTGATCAGAAGGCTCTGGGATCTATAAGGTTGAGTCTTGCATCATCTGTGATTTCCAACTTATCACACGCTAAGACAATGGTAGAGTTGATGGAATCTTTGACAAATTTATATGAAAAACCCTTAGCTTCGAATAAGGTATTTCTTATGAAGCAATTATTTAATTTGCAAATGTTGGAAGGTGGATCTGTACATAGTCATCTTAGTGATTTCCATGGTTTGGTAAACCAGTTAAATTCAGTCAATATTGTTTTTGATGATGAAATTAAGGCTCTCTTAATCTTATGCTCATTACCTTAAAGTTGGGAGAGTTTGGTAATGGCAGTTAGCAATACTGCGTCTGCTTCAAAAATCTTAAAAGTGGATGATATTGTGAGTGTGATCTTGAATGAAGAGATACGCAAGAAAAGCACAGGTGAATCATCAGGGAATGCTTTGAGTGTGGAAAGTAGGGGAAGGCAAAGAGAGAAGATCGAGTGTGGGAGATCAAGTTCAAAGATAGGTAGGAGATCCAAGTCCAGGTATGGTAGAATAACTTGCTGGAAATGTGGAAAGCAAGGGCACTTAAAGAGAGATTGCAGGGCGGTTGAAGATCAGCATGAAGGACATGAAGAAGAAGCAGATGTTGCAGATTTTGTTGCAAAGGATGCTCTGGTATGTTCTTTAGATAAAGTAGAATCTTGGGTTTTAGATTCTGGTGCCTCTTTTAATGCATCCCCAAATAGGGAATTTTTTCATGAGTATGTCCAGGGAGACTTTGGAGAAATTTGTTTAGGGGATGGTAAGCCTTGTCAAATGGTTGGCAAAGGGAAAGTGAAGCTGAAATTGTAGACAAGTAACACATGGGTGTTGAAGGAGGTCATGCATGTCCCAGTTTTAGAGCAAAATTTGATTTCTGTAAGAAGTTTGGGTGATGAGGGTTGCACAGTAACTCTCACAGTAGACTCTTAGAAGGTTACCAAGGGTGCACTTGTTGTAGCAAGAGGTAAGAAAGTAGGTGCACTTTATCTATCTACTTGTATTACTGATTCTCTTTTTGGGTTATCTACTTCAGCTGTAGATTCGAAGATGGGGCTTAATAAGCTTGGTCACATGAATAAGAAGGAGATGCATGTTCTTGAGTCAAAGGGTATGCTTTTAGATTTGAAGAGCATAGATCGAGATTTCTGTATGCAGAAGAAGAAGGTAACATTTCTTGAGGAAACTGATGTTAGTGAGAAGAGCAGGAAAGCCTTGGTTTTCAAGGAGAAGGTGACGAATAGAGTTCAACACAAGGGGTAAAAGAATTTTGAGTAGAGCAAGGGTGATTTGGACAAGGGTTTGATCCAAAAGGAGCTCGCGGGTAGAAGTCAGTTCTCACAAGAAAAACACAAAGACCGACGTCGGCTAAAAAATTGACATTGGCATCCAGACAGGAACCGATGTCGGCTATGTGTAGCCCAACGTCGGTGACTCAGGGATAGATAAACACCGGCATCGGCAAGGGGGAATCGATGTCGGCAATGAGGTAGTCACAGGGAACTGACATCGGTCGGGTGCAGACTGAGATGTGACCGGCATCGATCACTGAGATGGATTTTGGGTGGACACCAAGCTGTCAAGGAGTCTCAAGCGCCCATATGGAGGACTTAAAGGGTTTTTAAGCCTCAAATTTGTCATTTCCCTTCTTTACACTACTTTTTTCTCACTTATGGTAAAGAACCAAGAAGTTGTTAAAGAAGCAGAGCAGGTAGATCTAGGAAATAGTGGGAGCTTGGCATGGATGAAGGATGTGATTCCTTGGAGAAGAACCAAACAGGTGTTTTTGGGTGGAGTTGCCAGTTGGAAGAAAGCACTGAGAGATGAATGGATGTTCAGAATGAAGAAGAGTGGGAATGGATACGTGAGACAGAAGGCTAGGGTATATGGTCTTGTATAAGCTGTAGGACAATGGAGGTTTGATCATTGTGTTTCTCTTTACCAGGTTGGATAATATTAGCTACATTATCCTATTACTATATGATGTACTTGTTGCAGGGTTACATATATAGGGAGTTGTTGAACTAAAGGTAAAGCTAGTTCAGAGGTTTGTCATGAGGAATCTGGGAGCAACAAGGTTCTTTTGCATGAGTGTGTTCTAAGGACATGGAAGGTCACATGTTGACTTTGTTTTAAGATGATTGTGTGAGACTGGTTAGCACGTCGATGGTTGGACAGTTCACAAAACAGTGTCTTGATTCACATAATGAGGTTGAGTACATGTGTACTAGACCTGAGTTTTCCCAAGCAGTGGGAGTTGTCACAAGTTTGAAGCCAATCTAAGAAAGAAGCATTGGAGGGCAGTTTAGTGGATTCTTAGAGGGACCAGCAGCAGGTGCACATGCTATACAGGGTCAAGTTATTTTCTACATGGGTTGTAGATGTGGATGTGGCAAGTGATTTGGATGATAGGAGGTGCACCATAGGTTTTGTGGTGGTTGGTCTTCAAGAGTAATCTTGAAGAGGGATACAAAGCCAAGGGAACAAACTAGATGGTGTACAGGTATAGGTACAGTTATAGCTTTTTATCTCCAAGTGGGAGATTGTTAGGTTGTGGAGCTAAAAGCTTCAACTATGTAGACGAAGAGGAGGTTACTGAAGTTCCAGAAGTATCGGCATCAGTAGTATGACTGACATCGGTCATGATGAATGCAGAAGGCAACTGGCATCGACAGGGAGTTGGCCGACGTCGGTCAGCACCAGTTAGACAAGGACTGACGTCGGTCGCCTGTGTGTTCTAAAATTGTTTGTTGCACGAATAGTTAGTTTGTTAAACTAAGTGTTTGCATGTAAAGGCTATTTCAAGTCTTGAGCTACGTGGATAATTATTCTAAACTAAGAGTCTAAGTTATTGTTTAAGTCTGGGATCTATTTATAGACCCATTGGCATGTATTGTAATTATCAACTGAAAAGGAAGGCAACGAAGATCCTTCCATTGTAAGATCATTGAGTTGCAGGTTGTTGCAAGCTCATAGGAGATCTACATGTGTAAGTATGGTCTGTTGAATTTCAGGTTGCAGGTTCATGGGAGATCTACTTGAAGTACTTTAGATTGCTTGGTGTATTGGCAGGGTTATTATTGACTGGTTGGAGAGGTGAACACCAATTCTGTGTGTGAGTTGTGTGTTGGGACTGTTTTTGGTAGGAGAGTGAAATTTTGAAGAAGAATTACTGTACACTTGAGGTGTGGCAAGCCTATGTAAGGTGGAAGAGTGTGGCGTCTCTTTATTGTATTCTTTTCTGTACAAGTATTAATACAAGATAGTGTATTGTCTCTCATATTTTGTGCTATTTGTGAATTCTAGTTACTTGTGCTTCTGGTATAATTTCCACATGTTTAATTGCTTGTATTTGGTAATCATATTGTGCTCTTTTTGAGGAGCAAGATCCTAACAAGAGGGATCAGAACAAGGTGTGTTGTTATTGGATTCCCCGACATCAGTCCTATTGAGAAAGAGTTTAATACTTCTTACAGACTTAAGTTTCCTTTCACTAATAACTAGGTAGAGTATGAATATTTAATTCTAGGATTACAATTTACTATCAAACACAAGGTCAAAGAACTATGAGTATATGGTGATTCTGAACTAGTGGTTAATCAAGTTAGAAGTAAGTATCAATGCAAATTGTCATATCTTAAAAAGTACAAGTTTAGGGTGTGGGACTTTATAGAGTACTTTGATGATTTTAATATTGTCTCCATTCCTAGAGAAGAGAACAAGCTTGCTAATGAGCTATTGTCAACTACAACCAATCTTATGCCAAACCAAGATTCAAAACTAGGAAACCTTACCATTAAATTAATTCCATGTCTGTTAGTTCTTGACAATGTCAATCATTTGCAAGTATTTAGTGATGATTGATAGATCATAGATTTCATGAACAACTTAGGAGTATTTGAGTCTCATATCATTTATGAGGTCAATAAAAATTCTCATGATAAAGACAAAGTTGATGACAAGATAGTTCAATTGAATGACAACAAAATTCTCAAAGGCATGATTGCCTTAGAAAGACTATTTGATTGAGACAAGCTAGCTGAAACTATTAAAGTTCCCAAGGTGAATGGAAAAGATTATAATGTAGTTTACATAGGTATTCAAAGTCAACCTCAGCTAGTAAATATTGGTACAACCTATATAAATGAGGAATTGAGAAAGTCTAAAGAGTTACTGACTAAGTAAAAATATGTTATTGCATAATCTTATGAAGACTTAAATATCTTTGATCCTAGATTCATTACCCATACCATTCCATTAAAATAAGCTTGTAAACCTTTCAAACAAAATCAAAGACCATTCAACCCTATTTTAGAACCATTAATTTACAAATAGGTCAAAAAGCTATTAGATGTAAAAATAGTTTATCCCATTAGACATTCTACATGGGTATCCAAATTGGTACCAATTAGAAAAAAATAGAGAAATTAGATTATGCATAGACTTTATAAATTTGATCAGAGCTTATAAAAAGGATAACTATCCTTTACCCTCTCTTGACCAAGTAATTCAAATTCTTAGTGGTTCTTCTATAATGTCTTTTCTTGATGGTTTTTCAAGTTATAATCAAGTTCTTGTAAACAAGGAGGATAAAATGAAAACTACATTCACAACTAAGTGGGGCATTTTTGCCTACAAAAGAATGCCTTTTAGACTAATAAATACAAGAGTAAATTTTCAAAGAGCTATGGACCATTATTTCTAAGGTCTCATAGGTAAGTGCATTATCATATATATGGATGATCTAACTATGTTTTCTAAAAATAGGAAAGACCACATTATGCATTTACAGTAGGTATTTGAACATTGTAAAAGGTATGAAATTTATCTCAATCCTAAAAAAAGAATTTTGTGTTACAGAAGGAAAATTATTAGGACATGTTATAACCAAAGAAGGGATGTATATAGATCTTGATAGATTTATACCATATCCAAAATAAAACCCCCTTATAGTAGAAATGAATTGAATTCAAGGAAATTAGGACATGTTGAAGAAGGATGCCAAGGTCATTTGAAATGAAGAGACAAAGAAAGCCTTCAAGGAAATTAAATAAGCATTTGGACAGGCACCAGTGTCAATAAGTCCTTATTTCATAAAATATTTCTATCTCTATTATTTTGCTTCTAATCATACAATAGCTATTATTTTAAATCATAAAATAGATAAATGTGATCACCCTATTGCATTTATGAGCATTAATTTTAAGAATACTGAGTTAAACTATTTTCTTATTGATAAATAAACATTTGTGTTAGTTAAGGTAGTTAATAAATTTAGACACTATATTCTTAGGAATAAAGTACATGTGATATTGCTAGACCCTACCACTAATCTTATGTAAAGTGAATGTGAATTGGGAGAGAGAAGAGATAAATGGATGTCTATACACCAAGAGTATGATCTTGAAATAAAAACTACCAGGTTGGTAAGATGTCAAGGATTGATTCAAATGATTTTCAATACTAATCCTAAACTGAATGTCATACAGGTGGACCAACAATGTTTTCAACCAAATGATTTGTATGATATAATTATTCATCTTATAATCAACAGTTCTTGTCCTACAAGATTGAGTAGAGAGCAAATAAGAGCTTCGAGGCTCAAAGCAGCACATTTTTTAATCAAATATGGGGTACTCTTTAGAAATAACTATGAAGGTATCTACTTAAGGTGTGTTTCCAAAGAGGAAGCATCTTAGATCTTGAGTAATTTTCATGAAAAATTTGGAAGTAGACACCCTTTTGGAAAAATAACAGCTCATAAGATCCTAAGGTCAGGTTATTATTGGCCAACAATCTTTAAGGATGCACACAAACATCTTAGAGAGTGTCATCAATGTTATATTTTCAACAGCAAGGAACCAAAATCAGTTATACTATTAAATCCAGTTATGATTGATAAACCTCTTGCTCAATGGGGATTGGATTTTGTAGGGGTTATCAACCCCAACTCTTTAGATGGATACAAATATGTTCTTACTGCTATTGATTATTGTACACAAGATGGATATAGGAAGTAACAACCAAGTAATGTGGAACTGAAGATGTGATCAAGTTCTTGGAAGAAAACATTTGCACAAGATTTGGGATGATATTTTCACTTGTTTGTGATAATGGATCAAATTTTATATCTATTGAAATAACTGAGTGGGCTTATGATAACAACATAATTCTTAAGTTTTCATCAAATCATTACCCTCAAGGTAACGGGGTCTCATAATCAAAAAATAATAACTTGATGAAGGTTATCAAAAAGTCTATAGTTGAAAAATGAAGAACATGGCATAAATTGCTTAAATATGCTTTGTGGGTAGATAGAAGTAGAGGGAAACAAGCCCTAAAAGAATCACCATTTATTTTGGTGTATGGTCAAGAGCCAATATTTCCAATCACTCTTAAACTTAAAACCTACAATTTCATGTAGGATTACATGGAATAAAATCAAGAGTATTCTAATTGAAAGTTGCTTGACATTATCCAGATAGAGGATGCAAGGGAAGAAGCATTTGCCAACTTTAGCAGACATAAAACCAAAGTCAAGAGATGGTTTGACAAGCATTCAAATATTAAGGTGTTTAGGTAGGGAGACCTAGTTCTCTTATGGGATAAAGCCTTACAACCTAAAATAAAACATAGGAAATTTACTCCTTTATGGATTGACCCATATCAAATTATTGAGACTTTGATAGACAACACCTTTAAGCTCAAAGACTTGCCAGGAGTAGAGTTCACTTTACCAACTAATGGGTAATACCTCAAACACTATTTCTCTGCTCTATCACCCCAAGTATTCATAAAATAACTTGTAAGAATAGTTAGATTTAGTGTAGGTAGGCTTAGATTAGTTTTTATCTTCTTCCTTGTTTGTAAATAGTATTTATGCATATTTGTTTCTTTTTCTTTGTTATGTTCCTTGATTTCAATAATTATTTTTTAAGACAAATTTTAGATCCAATCCATCCTAAATGCTCAAAATTACTTCACAAATCAAAGAAGCAGGTATGAGCCTTAAAAATTGGTCGGTCATGGATCTTGGAAATTAGAGCTTAATGTTATGATTTTGAGAAACTAGTGAGGATTGATATCTAGGTTAATTATTCTTGAAAATATTAAAACTTGTTCTAATCTAATTATGATTCTAATAAGGATTTCATATGTTGAGTGAAAGTTTGAATTATTAGAGCAAAGTCATGTTAACACTTAAAGAATAATATTTCTTGGGATGAAGTTTATAACCAAGGATGACTGTCTGAAAATCAAAGATTTGATAAAATCTTAAAACCTAGATAATTTTGGTTCTCAATCTTTGCTAGAATTTAAATATACTTGAAAAATTCAAAAATTAAGTGCCTAATTAAAAATTCAAAAATTTTTTGACCAAAATTGATTTAGATAACCTACATTAGGGTTATGGATGCTTGACTAGTAGTGGAGCAAGGCCTTGAGTGGATCCAAAGGTATCTTTGTTAGGGCTATGGATGCTTGGTTGGTAGTAGAGCAATACCCAAGCCTTTATTATTCATAAAACATGATTATTAATGAATATCTAAGTATGTTATAAGTCAATGTTAATGATTAAGGTCATGAAATATGGAAGTTGTACTTTAAATCCCATGGCAATCTGTTAATGAATCAAAGCACACACACAACATGAATAAGTTTTGATGTTTAAGCCTAATTTTTCATTTGTAAGACTTATTTTGATCATGAATTGATCTTATTAATGGTACTTGGTCATATGAAATGATTTGTCTTGTTATTAGTTTAAACCAAGAGTATATGAGTTCTAACATTTTGTAATGTTTCCCCTAAAAGTCACCATTTGCTGAGGTCAACATACCTCTATTTTTGAAAAATGAGGACCCTTCAATTTTGCAAATTGTGTTATTGATTGACATTCAAATTGATCAAAATGCATTATTGAATCTCATGTTTTACTTCAAATTTCATTGGAAGGTTTACCTGTAATCCTTAATTGACTTTATCTAATATTTCTAATGTTTTATTCTTATGCTTCCATGTTGTAGGTTGAATGGGATCCCATTTGAATGAACAGTGTTAAGGATTTCATGATTTAAATTCCAATTTAACCCTTTTTGATTAAGTATTTGGTTTTTTAATTGATTAATTGAATCTATGTCTAAATAGTGTTAAAGACCTTAATCTAAATGTTTTAGCCTAAGTCCCTTTTATAATAGATTCAAATTTATGTGGAATCCATTTTATGAAGGAACTTTTTTATACCTTAGACCTAGTTCAAATTTTATCTTAAGTCCTAATTATATTTATTTACATGACTACAACTTTAGTATAAAGTTTTATATTGAGTCTATACATATATCCCAAAAGCTTATGTCTTCAATTTTATATCTATAGGTACTAATTAAATGTGAAGATGATAAGTGGAAATATCTCAAGAACTTAAAAGCAAATATTAATGATCTACATGCTAAGACAGAGTCAATAAGTCAAAGGAATTGGTCGACAATAAGTGTTAATATTATAAAAGCAAACCTAATGATGAGCGAAGAGTCAAATTTTCAAATAAATTATGAAGATATGCAAAAGCAACAAGTGTCACAATATTTTCAAGTCATCAAGAAGATTGATGGTCCATGTTTGAGCTTATGTATAAATAAATGAATCAACATTAAACATTCGATCATACTTCCAACTAATGAATGGTAAGAATGAAGGTAGAATTTTTAAAGGGCCCTAATCAAACATGGTAGTGACATATTTAACAACTATAATGAATCAAATGGAAATTGATAAATTGTATTCAATTTATCAGATCAAAATCAATGGTGTGGAGTAGGTAAATAATTCAAGATCCTAGATTGAATGAGAAGTTACCACATGGTGAAAGGGCATTGAGCGATGGAGTGTGTTTGCAAGGTATACAAAGAGATTGAAGAGATACCAAGTGACACACTCTTGAGAACTAAAATAGAAGATCAATGGCCCATGATGAAGTCAAGGATAGGAATAATTCTATAAGAGATCAATGGTGTAAATTGATCATACTTCAAGATTGCATAACCTAATGACATGTGTCCAAAAGAGACAAATGGCCATATTTCAAATAAATGAGTGGTATGACATGGCATTTCCATATAGGTATAACATGTCATATTTGAAGATCTTGTGGACCCAAACACATGAAAGGTATAAATGTACAATCCAAAATCAATCTAAGGCATGAAAACTCATAATTCAAACTTACTTGTCGCCATTAGAGCTCTGTGTAAACCTTCAAAAAAGCCCTAGAGTGTATGTATTAACCTAATTACCAATAGTTTCATCATGATTTAACTAAAATATTTTGATTATCATCCCCAATTAGAAAATTTAGTTAGGATTGTAGTAATGGTGCCCCATAAGCATGTTTTAAGGGATGATGTTGAGCTATATCTAACAACAGATGTAGAAGGTCATGTGTTCAATGACAAGGAGTTTATTGCTACTATTTTGAACACATGAGATAATAATTGGTCTAAATTGCTATGGACAATGGAGAAACAACCAAATATCACTAGGGAAGAAGAGAAGATCCTCTCTGTAAGGAGACTATATGACAACATTGTAGTAGTTTAGATGATTGGTCTACACTATGCAACTAAAAAATTGGAGGTAATCCATTAAAATGATATTCTTACTCCTATTTTAAGGAAGATAATATAGATAAAACTATGATATTTAATAAACACAATCAAAATAAAGTGGCTTACATTTTTGCTATTGCATTTGAGTCTTATTAAAAACTGCCCAAGCTCCAAATTGACCTAGCTTCTATCAATTCCTAGGCTAAAGAGCACAATTTATGGACACCCTAGGTATGTGGTTAGAATTTGTAAACTAGGTCTTTTTAAACCTTAATAATAACATCCCTATCAATTAGTTTAGACCTAGAATTAGGATGATAATGACAATGTTGAACAAGTTGTGTGGATGTGTAACCACAACATATGTTGATCCAATATGGGTGCCCATGGTCTACTTAATTATTGAAAGGGTAATTATCCCTCCATTAGGTGAAATAATCAGTATTGCTCTAAGTAGATAAATATATGCAATTAGGCATAAGAAGAAGAAGAAAGAATTTTACATGATGTCTTATCTATTAGATGCCCTGTGTGTAACAAAAAAAATCCCAAACCAAAGATAATAATCTCCAATTGGAACCTAGACTGTTGGTCAATATTATTCCAAGTTGCAAACATTTAAGTATAGATATCACACTCAATTTATTTGTGACTGTGTCTACCCTACAATGAGTGAGGCCATAACTAACATCCCATGGAGAGAGTGAGCTCTCTAATCAAAATTTTTGTTGAAGCTCTGAGAGATATATGGTTGTACCCATATTATACTATCATAAGGTTTGAGGGAACTCAAAATTCCACTTTCAAGTTGCTAGTCCATGTTCCTGATAAGCTAGTAGACCAAGAGGTGGCCTGCCAATTATTCCATGGTGTAGATGGCCTTTGCAAAATCAAAAGAAAGGGACTTCTTCATAACTTCCATATGGATATTGGTAAGACTACATTAAGAAAGTGGGATCACATTAAGGCAACATCAAAGCATAGATCATCTTTCAATTTATAGATAGAAGAACTTAGATAATGGGACCCTTATGGAAGGGTTAAATAACATATGAAACTCAAAGGGATTCTAAATGTGCTCCATGAAGATGATACTGGTGGAGTTGTTCCTATATATATATATATATATATATATATATATATATATATATAGATATATATATATATATATATATATATATATATATATATATATATATATATATATATATATATATATATATGGACTTATACTTACCATGAATTCATTAGAAGATTGAGAGAACATAACCTGATACTTGATTCTAGATTGTAGCAAAATCAAAAGGTGGATGATAGGTGGTTATTGGGACCCAAACAATATCATTTAGTAGGTGGATAATATTCTAAGCTTCCATTAGTTGGAACACAATAAAAACATAGGACATAAGAAAGAAATCTAGATGAAATCCCCTCAAGTTCATCAGCACCTAAATCATCCAAGACAATAAAACATGATCTAAATTTAGAGGAGGTTCATATGATAGCCCTTAATCATAATGAGACTATTGAGGATGCATTAAAGATGCTATCTAGGGATTATGATTCAGACTCAGATGAAGAGGAAAAGGTTAAGGAATCCAAGGAGGAGAAAGGAAAAGAGAGTGTTGGACTTGGTTCTTATTGACACTCTAAAGAGAAAAAATGAGACATCCATTGTCTCAAAGACAAAGACACCTAAAGTGACTATCACTACTCCTTTAATTAAAGTGAATCTATTCAGTGAAGAAAACATATTGTATGGTCCACTTCTCCTGAGTGGTTCTTGTATGAACCTAGATTGGAGAAGCTACCTAATTATCATCCATGGTCTATGGTGAAAGCCACCAATATCTCTATGGAAAAAGAAAAAAACCATGGATAGTTGCATTACAAGAAGAGGAGGCAAGAAGATTGGCCACTCTAATCCATTTAGCAGACCAATCACAAATTGAGGTCCCAAATCCACATGTGACCAAATATTCAGTTGCAATCATGTTTGATCCAGAGACTACTAGCTTGCAAAGAGTGATAGATTAAAAGGTCATAATAGGAGGTGAAGAAATTATGTATTAAAAGGTGGAGCCATTGATTAATTTGACTCAAAATCAAGGACATAGGCCTAGTGAAGATCCAATATTTGAAGAAGATGTCTTGAAATTAGCTCAAGCATATTTAGATTAGTTGCAAGTTGTTATCAAAGGGATAAAGCAAAAAAAGAAGAAATTGGAGGAAAATGCTATTTTTTCTATTATAGGAGATATTTTCAACCAGTATGAAATAAGTCCTTAAAAATAGTAAAGTCCAAGCAAGATACAATTAACAAAGAGGGTACTTTGACATCAAGCCAAGTTAGCCAATGGTAGGCTTAAAGCAACAAGACTAATGAATTGATCAATATTTTGATAGGGGATAAAATTCCTAAATTTAAAAAAATCAACTTGGAAAAATTGAATATGGATATGGATATATTGATAGAGAAGATTAGAGCTTTGAATAATGTTCAAAGGAAATGGGAGATCTTTCTAGTGATCTCAATTAATTAGAAAATAGGATGATGCATATATTGGGGATCCTAATCAAAGATCTAACTACCATCAATCCCATTGGCTTGATCACAAATGAGAAATTAAAGCACAGGGAAACTCAATTCATGTAAGAAGTGAAGAATCAAAGCCAATGCAAAATAGGTGTAGATAATATAAGGATCTTGGATATGGTCCTATCTATAGAGGATAGGATAGAAGATGTAAGGAGCATCAAGGAAGCTTTGGACAATGCTAACAAGAACCTCAAAGGCCTAAAAGATAAAGAAAAGGAGATTTTCATGGAACCCATCATCAACCTCAGGGTAATTGATGAGAAACATAACGAAGCAATGAAGATCCTATAGTAGAGACAAAAGACTACAACAACAAGTGCTTTTCAAAGTCAAATTTGTTGACTTTAGCATTTTATTTTGTAACTAAACATGTATATCATTTTAAAAAGGAATATTATTTTTATAAAAGCATGTGCATCTTGTAAACTTCATTGCTTATAGGTCAGTCCATTTAGAAAGTGTCTAGTTTTAAAAGGATGTAAAAGGACAGTTGTCCATGACACTAGTAAAATTATCATTTGACATGATTGAATGGCATACCTCATCCATCTTATATAAAATGGGTATTGTCATATGTAAGATAAAGGAGGGATTTTTTGAGAAAAAGACTATTATGTAAATTTGGAGCAAATTAATGCAAGTAGAAAGACTGTCTCATTTTTGTTTGTGTATTTTTCTATCATGGCTGCTTCATCAAATTACTGGTCTAATTTTTAGATTTGAATTATTTTTATAGATTTTAGATGTGTATATTTGAATGTAGAGTTGTCAATTTGTGCTCATGCTATCTTGATTGAAATAGCTTAGATTCAATTCATTTTCCTTGCTCTCTTGTAGATGTGCTTATACAATTTGCTTGAAGAAGTAAATCTTTATATTGAATTTGTTTTCTTATTTGTATTATTTCATTTATCAGTAGATGTTTGCTTGCTATGTGATAAGAGTTGTGCTATAGATATTTCATGTCATATATTAGTTTGAGTGCATGTTTGGATGAAATTTAAGCTTTGTCATAATGTTTGAATTAAAGATTAGCATTTTATTTCTTCTCTACCCTATCCTTTATTTTACTCATTTTTTTATCAACTCACTGTAGTTTAGCTTCCATTTTAAATATACATGCTAGTTTAGACTTTAGAATTTAGGTTTTGATCATAATTCACTTTACTTAGTTTAGATTAATTTAATTTTTCACAAACAAGTTTAAGACCAAGGTTGGTCCAAAAAACTAACTATATTATCATTTTTGTGAAATAGTTCATTGCTTTGTCACTATTCCACCAAAGAGCTCAGGAAGATCACAACATGAAACTCATGCAATGGATTATTGAAATCCATAAATGAGAAGTGTTTCTTAAACACTCTATAAACCCTAGTGATACACTTTCAGACATCCACAATGGTTACAATCAAATTATACATTTGTTTTATCCTTTTGAGGTGAGGTAACTACCATTTCTTATCTTTCCATGACCTCAAAAGGGGGGTATATCAGTGGGGACATGCCATATGGGCATGTTCTCCACACTTGGCATATTTTTTAGATTTAGTAGGGGCATGATTTGAAAGCATGTTTTCACACTTATTTAGTATGTGTTACTTATATCAATTTTTAGATTCAATGGGGACATATCACATGGGCATGGATTACACACATTCACAATTTTTAGATTTTGTGGGGGCATGTTTTGGAAGCATGTTCTCCATGCCTATTCAATATTTAACATCTCTAGGTTATAGTGGGGGCATGTTTTGGAAATTTATTCTCCACTTTGGTAATTATGTTAGTTTTTAGGTTTTTCCATATATAGTGGGGGCATACTTTGGAAGCATGTTATCCACACTTAACAAATTTTTTGAATTGGACAAAGCAGACACTTATATGATTGAGATTCATAATTATGGAAGAATTATATACCTTGGTATTATCTTTATACATAGTTTCAACATGGGACATATCTAAGGTGAATATGTTATGAAATTTGTGCCTAATATTACAAAATCCAAATCAATTTCAGATTTCAACATGCTTTTATGGATTTTTGCCACATTATACACTTATACCTTAGTTAAATTTTTATGAAATTTATTGAACCAATCTATTATAGTATTTGGTTCATTTCTTGGTATGGTTGATGTGATTAAATCACTCAATCTTGCTAATTTTTTAGGTTGGGCTTGATTGTATCATCCAACCTCACTAGCTTATAATTATGATTGGGTTGCATCATTGAGCTAATCTCAACTTCTAGGTGGAAACTCACCTTTGCTCTAAGGTTGGGGGTATGTTCCCTCTCCCCCCCCCCGCCCCCCCCCCCCCTCTCTCTCTCTCTCTATCTCTGGATACATGCAATTTACATTATTTTCTATATTTTTTCTAATATTAATTTTAGAGCCTTACAATGATACATATTTTCGAAATCAACTTGCCAATATGAAATGTGGTTATTTCAACACATAGGTGTACTCCTAAACCTTTCTCTTTCAATTTTAATCAATTTTAATTATTTTTAATTATAGATTATATGCACTGAGTTTATACTATAAAATGCTCTTGGTTGTAGGTCAGTTAGTAGTAAAGCACTCAAGTTGGGCACACACAAAGAAAATTTCTATTATACACACCCAAGTATGCATTCCTTTTATTTAAAATATAAATTAATTACTAGATGAAATGGGGGGGGAGATGTAGAAAATATTTATAGATTATATAACACCTTAGTCTTGTACACTTGAAAAAATAAAACCTTGGTTTTATCTCTTAGTTATGAACCTCTCTCACCTTCTGTAAGTCTCACATCTACTCTATATTATGCACCTTGGCCTATCTCTTAGTTTGAATAGTATTATGTTCATGACCCATGCCTTCTATCTTTGCCAAAATACTTAAAAATTACTTATCTTCCACCTTTACAAGTTTTAAGCTCGTAACTGGTTTCCTAATCATTGGACACTAACATCTGGGATAGACACTAGTATCAACACTAGTGTCTTGACCTAACAAAAGTGTCAAGTTCCCTAAATTCATCTATTTTGTAAATAAAATTTACCCTAGTGTTCAACCTAAGTGATTTAATGTGACTTAAATATCCAAAGGGATTGATATAAATACAAGATCAACCCTAATTCATTCATCACCTAAAAAAAAGACCAAATAGACCAAGGCAAAACTATCAAAAGAACTCTATAAAGAATTTAATTGAAAAAAACTTACTTATTTTCATAAAATCCATAGGAACATCACATCTATAGGTCTGAAGTAATGAATAATCATCCTAAGAGCTATATTTCTTAAGTTACAAGTTAGGTCACTGTTGTGATTATTTTTCACATGTTACAAGATTAACACACAAGCCAACATATAGGGGAGAACTAGATCAGTTTGAGGCCCTCTTCAGAGTATTACCTATATAGGTAGTGATCACTGATAGAGGGGTTTTTGGGGTCATCTTTACATCATGTTCTCACTAACCCATTTTCCCCCAAGATCACTATGAAGATGAATAACTAGGGTTTTACAAATTCATGAGAAATGACTATCCATGACATAGATTTGAATGCACCATAGAGAAGGTGAAGTCAAATCCATAGAAATCCAGGTGAATTCATTATTTTTCAATAGGTATCTCATATGGGACACTTGAATCTAACCTATATATTAGCATTGATGCAACCATCCCAAGTTGACATTAGTGTCCATAGCTCAAGTAGCATTCAAATTAGAATTTGATGACTATTCCAAAACCATATTCTAGTTTGATTCCTTCCTATTCTAGATCCAAAATTATGTTAGCATCAAAACCAATCAAATATATTAGTTATTTTTCATTTCCATACATAACTTAGTTTTACTTTATATATTTAGCCTATTCTCAGTACACAAAATTAAGTGTATGCTTATATCTAAGTTTAACACCCAATTGGCCTACTATAGGTTTAATTATCACCCTTATGCATTACCATTTCTATATATCCATTTTATATTATAGGTAATCCCAACCTAGAATTCATTTTAGGGTTAAATGACATAATTTATTTTATAGGGTATTTACAATTTTTAAGTTTATTTCTTGATCCTACTAATGTAATTAACAATTTAAAATTGTGATAATGTTTACATACTCTTATGCTATGCACATGTAGACATATTTTAATGAAATGTATTTAACTATTTTTCACTATGGGTGAGTCCTATAAGTACCCCTAAAATATTCCATTCCACTCAAGATGAGGGAGACATGGTGACATGTTTTGAATAACAACTAAATATCTCTTAAGCAACCAAATTTTGTCAATGCAAGACATATCTTTGTACTCACCATCCCAATTAAAAAATCATCTACATGGAAAAATATAGATGGGTTTATAAATGGTATAGTACACCCCCTCAATTCTCTATCAATACATGAGGTTGAAAGATATAGTTAGCTAGATGAATCCCTTAAGAGAATATTCTCATCATTGAGTGTGAAAATAGATAAAACTTATAACACACATTATAAGAGAACTGTGACAGGTAGAGATAAGCCATCAGTGCCTACATTTACATGAGTGAGTCTTATAAGCACCCCATTTTGGATTCTATGCCACTTATAATGAGAGAGACATGACATCATATTTTTTCTCATAGCCAAATTTCACTTAAGGGACCAAAAGTTGGTCAATGAGAGGCATATGTTCATACTCACTATCCCAATCAAAAAAATATCTACATGGATACATATAGATAGGTATATAATTTTATAATTCCATACATATACTCTCCATTGGGCCTTAGGGTTGAAATTTGTAGTTGGTCAAATGAATCCCTTAATAGAAGCTTCTTGTCCCTAAGTGGGAAAATAGATTGAAATCTGGGCACATGCTACAAGAGAGTAGTGAGGGGTAGAGATAAGTTTTTAGTGCTTATAGATGCATGTGAAATTCCTATGAGTATCCTCTATATTAATTAGTTCCACTTAAGATGAGGGATACACAATGATGCATTTGCCCTCGCAACCAAATGTCTATTAAGGGACCAAATGTTGGTTAGTGGGAGCATATCTATTGAATCGCTATCCTAATTAATGAACCATTTATGTAGACACATCTAGATGATAATATAAATGTTATAATGGATCTTTTTTATCTCTTTCATGCATTGAAGTTGAAAATTTCATTTGGCCAAATGAATCCCTTAAGAGAAGTTTCTCATCCCTGAGTGGGAAAACATAGTGAAATTATTGTATGTATTGAAAGAGATCCATGAGGGTAAAGACAATATGTTAGTGCTTTAAATTACACATGTGAGTCCTCTAATCACTCTCCATATGATTCCATTCCACTCAAGATGAGGGATAAATGATGATGTGTTTTCTCTTGTAGCCAAATGTCTCTTAAGGGACCAAAAGTTGGTTAGTGAAAGGTGTACCTTTTGAATCACTATCCTAGTAGACGAACCATATATATGGATGAATTTGGATAAGAATATAAATGTTTGAATGGCCTATTATACTCTCCATTAGTTCTCAAGGTCCAAATTTGTAGTCGGTTAGATAAATCCTTGAAGATAAATTTCTTGTCCCTGAGTGGGAAAATGGAGTGAACTTCAGGCACATATTACAGGAGAATCACAAGGGTTAGATATAATTTTTTAGGTCCTATAGTTTAATATTTGAGTCCTATAATCACCCATGAAATATTATATGCTAATCAGGATAAGGGAGATATGACAATGTCTTTTCTCTCACATAAAAATGTCTCGTAAGGGACCAAAATTTGGTTAGTGCGAGTTGTATCTTCATACTCACTATTCCAATTGATGAAATGTCTATGTGGATGAATTTATATATCCATATAAATGGTGGAATGTCATCCCTCCACTTTCTATCATGCCCTATGGTTTAAAGTTTTAGTTATCCAAATGAACCCCTTAAGATAATCTTCTCATCCCTAAGTGTGCAAATGGAGTGAACTTCAAATTTACATTGTAGGATATCTGTGAGAGGTAAAGACAATTAATAGACACCTATAATTACATGGGTGAGTCATATAAAGACCCACCATATGATTCCATGTAACTTGGGATGATTAAAACATAACGACATGTTTTATTTCATAGCCAAATGTCTCTTAAGGGACTAAAATTTGGTCAATGAGAGGAGTATATTCCTACTCACTAGCCCAATCAATGAACCATCTATGTGGATGCATTCATATGGGAATATAAATTCTATAAATACATATGTTTACTCTTTGTTAGACCCTAGAGTTAAAATTTGTAATTAAATAAATGAATCCCTTAATATAATCTTCTTTCCACTTAGTTTGTAAACAATTGAAATTGGTTGGATGAATCCCTTAAGCTAATCTTATGATCCCTCTATGTGCAAATAGAGTGAACTTAAAACCTATGTTTTAAGATAACCATGAGTGATAGATATGATCCACAATGCATAAAATTATACAAAAGAATATTATAATCATATCTAGAATATTCTATGTGACTCAGGGTGAGGGATACATGATGGTGTGTTTTATTTCATAGCTAAATGTATCTTAAGAGATGTAAATTCGGTTAGAGGGTAGTGTATCTTTTGAATTTCTTGACCAATCAATGAACTATATTTTCAACACATCCATATGGGTGTATAAACAATGGAATGTCCACCCTCCACTCTTTTTCAAGTATCAAGGTCAAAATTTGTAGGCATTTGGAGGCATCCCTAAAGAGAAGCTTCTCATTCTTAAGTGAGAAAATGGATAGGAATTATAGTTTACATTGTAGGATAATTGTGAAGGGTAGAGATGAGTCATCAATACCCATAGTTTTATGGGTGATACCTATAATCAACCCCTGATGATTTCATGTTATTTAGTATGAGAGATACACAACATCATATTTTCTCTTTTAGATAAATGTATCTTAAGAGACCAAAAGTTGGTTAGTGGGTAGTATATATTTTGAATCACTCATCCAGTCAATGAATCATCTTAAATAACACACCTATATGGGAATATAAATGTTGTAATGACCATCCTATACTATTTTTTTGGACCCATGGTCAAAATTTATAGATGCTTGGAGGCATTCATGAAGAGAAGTTTCTCATTCCTAAGTGTAAAAATGGATCGAACATCTGGTGCACATTGCAGGAGAACCATGAAGGGTAGAGATGAACCATCATTTCCTAAAGTTTCATGGGCGAGTAATATAAACACCCCTTAAAGGATTCAATTCAACTCAATATAAGGTAGACATGATTATGCATTTTATTTCACAAGTTAATTTATCTTAAGAGACCAAAAGTTGGTCAGTGGGTTGCGTATCTTTTGACTCACTAGCTTGATTAAAGAAACATCTTCATAAACCCACCTGGATGTGTCTATAAACACTATAATGTCCACCTTCCACTCGCCATATGTCTATAGGGTCAAATTTGATAGCATTTAGAGGTTTTTGAAGAGACGTTTCGTTTTCCTAACTAGCAAAATGAAGTGAACTTATGACACATGTTTGTAGAGAACCTTGAGGGGTAGAGATGAGACATCAACTCCTCTAGTTGCACATTTAAGTCCTATAATAATCCTTTATAGGATTCCATATCATTATAGATGAGGGAGACACAATGATGCATTTTATCTCATGGCCAAATGCCTCTTAAGATACCAAAAGCTGGTTAGTGGGTAGCATATCTTTTGAATTGTTATCCCTATTGACAAACCATCATCACTAACACATCTAGATGGGTATAGAAAAACTATAATCTCATAAATTATATAGGTGAGTCCTCTGATCCCCTTAAAGGATTATCTGCCATTTGGGATGAGATAAAAATGTATCTACTCAACATGTATTATTTTTAGGCTTCTCTTTATTTAAAGAAGATAATCTTATCTTCTCATGACACCAACCACATGAAGGTATAAGTTTATTTATTAAAAATAACCTACATAAAAAAATAGAAAAAAATTAAAACAAAAATAAACATACAATGAAAAAATAATTTAAAATTAAAATATAGTAAATTAAATAAGTTAAATTTAGTATTTTTTAAAACTAGACAAATTAAATCGTAACCTTACCAAGTCACATTGAATAATAACTATGTATTCTCCATCCATGATGATAGTGGTTAACTTTTTTATTCTCTATATAATGAGACAAGTAATAGTATTTTCCCTCATCATTATCCGCATGTATAATTATTTCAAAAACTTGACCTATAAATCTAAAGTATAATCATAATTTAAGGACATTTTGGAAAAAAATAAGATATCACTAATAGTTAAGACTATTTAAATTATAAATAAATTATATCTAGTCACAAAATATAACATGTATTTGAAAGGAATGAGAACAATATAATTCCAAGCAAGGAGTCTGAAGCATTAACATCAAGAACATCACAATAAGATTACAAGTAAATGACATGTAAAGACAAGGCAAACCAAATGATATTCAAAATAATACATGTTTAATATAATGGAGATACCTTGCTTAAGTAGGAAAGGAGAAACAAGACTCAATCCTAACTTAGTTATGGGGAATACATCCACAAAAGAAAACTAGGAAAAAGAAAAAAAAAACTTAACTAAAACTAGTAAGCATGAGAAATACATAATCTAACACCCCCTATAAAGTGAAGCTAGGGGCCAAAAATAGTCAAAAAAAGATATAGTTGCATATCCACAGTATGAGTCCTAGAAATAAGGCCTCATCAGGTACTCATGTACAATATATATCCATGAATTAGAGAAAGAGAGAAAACTTGAAGGAAATAAAAATTCCCTCCCCTCACCCCCACCCCAAAAATGAAGTAAAAGAAGGACTTCATATTATATCCCCCCAAGGACAACTACTATTGATACTGAATGTGTCGATACTATAAGTTGGGATCATAAGATGACTAGTGTCTATGTTGAGATATTCAACTATAAGACTATAGAAGCTCCATCCGCATCGAATAATATTTCTTCATTTTGACAAAATAAGAATATGAATGGTGTAACGAAAGTTTGTTCATTCCAAAATGGAAGATGAAGGAGGTATCCGTACACAAGTTTATGAATCACATATAAATCTAAAATGTGGCATAGGTCTAAAAAGATCATGCACATGAATTGGATGTAATGTCATGTAAGAGAACCAATCAGAGGAAAGACATAGAACATTCACTAAAAGAATGTCCATGGGAAGTGGATCATAGTGACCAATAAGTTTACTCTCATTGGAACTAATAGATTCCTCTAAAGTTATAATCTATGGTGGATCAACATCTTGCATAGGAAAAAAGGGAGGTTCTGCAAGTAGATGTCCCAAGTCTAGAAAAAACTCATCCCATAGAGGTGGATTGAAAAAAAGAAGAGCAATGTCTATTAGGAATGTGTCATCACAAGAAACTATAGTATTAGGAGAGAGTACATCATTAGAAGAAAAAGCCTTATGGATATGAGGAAATGGAGATGGAGAAGCATCAACCATGTCACCATCACAATATAAATTCTCACCAATAGGAAGAGAAGGAAGTGGAATAGGAGTTAGAATAAGAGATGTTTTAGAAAACCCAAAAGGATCAATATCTTCCTCAAAGAAGGATGCAATAGCATCCCAAGCTCCCTTTGGTGATGTGGCATCCATAATATGAATGTGGAAGCTATCTAAAACATTGAAGCAAATCAAAATAAGAGCCTCATTTTGAATATATGCAATCCAAAAAATATCTTCCTCATCAATGAAGTTAGGAAGATCGCCTAGTACCATTCTCCAAAAGCCTTTCAACTAAAGTTATATCTTCATTTTTGTTTTACAAGTATTTTAATTTGAAGTGTTGAGGGGCTCCATTATTGAAATACAAGAAATAATTTGGGATGAAGAAAGAATAATCCCCCCAAAAGAACAAATCCCAATTCAAAGAATGACAATGAACAAATAAACCCCCAAAAATGTTTAAGGTCCCCCAGAATTTGTCACTTTATAAAAGTAGCACATTTTTACAAATGGATGACACTAATGAATATAAAATTGAAAACCATATAATTTTAAAAAAACTAAACTAAAATCCAAGTTTTGGTTCAAATGATATAGGCTTTACAAATTCTCATAAATGGGTCAAAAGTAATAAAATTTAAACTACAAGTTAATTTTTGTGATCGAATTTGAAATGAACCTAGCCTTCCAACCACTCTTTAGAACCAAAATAGAACCGATGACCTCCTCTAGTCAAAAAATATTTCCTTTTAATAAAGTCACCCCCTCAATCAAATGAAATATCCACCATATCAAATACCTTCGTTAAAAACAATAATGCTTCCCTCCACTTAGTCAAATCTGTCCTTCAAGGTCAATATAATGTTTTTATAAAATAAAAAATAAAAAAATATCTCCACCCACATTTAAATATTCCTCTCATAGTTTAAATCATGTCTCCCACTCATAATTAAAGAAATTCCCCCTATGTTTACCAACTTACAAAAAGTCTTACCCACTCATAATTTTATTTTCCACTTGCTAGTTTATAGTTCAAACATGTAAATATAAAGTGAATATTTAAGTTTGAAAGTTGTAATAAAACTTTGAGCATTATAAACCATGAATGAAATGAAAAGGTATTTTTAAGTATAAAAGGTGAGTGGGTGGTGAGGGACACATGATGAAGGAATGTTGATGTTCAAAGGGTGATCTTGTGAGTTTTTAAAGGGAGTAGTAGCCATCATAAGGATAAATCATGAAGTAAGCGAGATAAAAGGGGCATTTTTAAAAATCGAGATGGAGACAAAATCTAATGTAAGGTAGCTATTAGAGGGAAATTTGGCCACAAAAACTAGATCTCACCAATCATTTGAATGCAGTCAATCACCAATTATCACCATTGATCTCCATAAATAAAATCCATGTGGAGGAAGAGGACAAGAAGAGTGGCTTTCCACATGTGGCAAAGAAAAGCATACACCTAACTTTAACTATCAAAACTGACATAGAATGGTTGAATCAACCCTAAGCATGACAACATAAGAGGTTGTAGTAGGCCATATGGAGACATAGACTAAGGAGAATGGAGATTCAAATGTGCAGGGCATGTAGTATGGAGTTGAGATATAGATGAATACTTGCAGATAAAAAAATTATGTCTAAATCCTACATGTAAGTTGTGAGAGGCTCATTATAGACTATGGGAGGTGTGTACTTAGGATGGTGAACCAAAGTGAACTAAAATGGCATTCCAAGGTCAATTTTGAGTCCACATGCTCTCTTATTTTCCTCCACCAATGCTTTCAATCTAAGATGCTACATGAAAAAAATTGCCTCTAAAAAATATCTGAGTAATATCATATGATTATGCACTAGCCAATACAAATGTCATTCTAAGGATAGTTGAAATATGTTTGAATAGATAAGATCTTGCACTAAAGGTGGAAGGGCCATATACCAACATGGATTGCATACAAGGTCTAAAAAACACTTGACACTATGGAGAGGGAGAAGACCCTCACTAATCCACTCTTATCCACCAAGTCTGAGACACTCCTTGTAGAAAATATATAGTTATAGTAGTAGCACAAAACCGTCAAGGAAACATTGATCTCTAATGTATAATAGATAGTGTTAAGGATAGAAGTGTGATAAAATAAATAGCTTCTTCAATCTTAATAATAACTTATCAATGGATAGATGCAACCCTTCGAAGATATGATACCATGAAAGAATGAGAACAATATCATTTCAAGCCAAGAGTTTGAAGCATTGACAACAAGAATATCACAATAATCTTTCAAAAAAGTGAAATACAAAGACAAGGTAAATCAAATGATATTCAGAATAATACATTTTTAGTATAATGGAGAGCCATTTCTTAAATAGGCAAGGAGAAACAGGACTCAAGATTAACTATCAACGTGGGATAAATACATAAAAGACAAAACTAGGAAAAGGATGGAAAACCTAGATAGAACCTAGCAAGCATGAGATATACATACACCAACAATAGTCAAAGTCACCCAATGATGCCATTTCATGATCCCATAATGGTATTAATCAATCACTAGTCTCCATAAGCATTATCAATTTATAATATTATTCATCAATCCATTATTTTGACTCACATTCATTCCAGTTAAATTCTATACATCTTGAATAGAAACATGCCATGTCCCTAGTAAAAATAGTCCACAAACTAAAATTTGAGCTTCAAATGGAGTAGAAAATACTTGATCCAAGTACTATACTAAAATATTCATACACTATCTTATATTATTCATCCATTAAATAAAATAATCTTTGACATGCGAATATTTATTTGATCCATGAGAAAAAATTCATTACACCAAGTCATGATACTTGAAACAATGAAAATTGATCAAATTAGCACCATCCTTGTGCTTTACTTGATTATTTTTAATGGCTCTTTCTACACATGCACCTGCACCATCATTTTTTCTTTTTCCATGCCCAGCCTCAAAGAAATTCCAAAAAATTTGAACATCATTATTCTTATGCATCCTAATTAACTAGTAAAACATTCAAATAATTTTTAAAGTATTCTGCACAATTGTCTGACCAATTTTAGTATGTATTGAACATGAATTATCTAACATTCATATTTTTATAAAATATCTCAAAATAACCTTGGAAAAACCCTAGAGAATTCAACCTATCGCTTCTCATATAAAAGTGGTACTCCCTCAAAATCTTTATATTGTCCATTGTGCTATCATGTGCATGTGTGAATGTAATATGCACAAAAATTCCAACTTGAATTGAATTATATTATTGGAATTGAACCTCATTTTGTGGTTGTAGTTTATAATTTTTAGTAGATTCCACAACAAAAATAATGGTCCTAATTGAGAAGTTATCCTTATAGAACTTGAATTGATTATCTAGCCATTTTACCTTGTGTGTGTCTTACATATTGGTAGATAATATTATTCCTTCATGATAAGTGCACAAAGTTGGGGGACAAAAAATGGACCTACCCATGGACGTTATTTTCATTGAAATTTAAAAATATAAGCTTATGTATATAATTTGATATGGCTACAATTAAAATTTGAAGATGGCATAAGAACATGAATTGTAGAATTTTTATTCTAGTTTCCAAAACACTAAATTTTTTGAAAAATGGTTAAGTATAACTAGGCCAAACATCTAAAATTTGAAGATGAACTCTTTTTTTTAAAGAAAACATAGTAGATAGATGTTTGTATGGCCCACCATTTTTTGGGCATCTTTTAATATTGTTTGAAACCCTTTGGTGAATATTTAGATAAGATATTATAGTTTATGACTTATATTTTTTATATTTTTTTATTAATTTTAAAAGTAAATAGATCCTAAAAAATGACAAGAAATAGATATCCAGATATTCAACCTCCCTAAAAACCTAACAAAAAATGAAAATTATTCTTTTTAAAAAATTTGTGTATAATTAGGTTTAGTTTGTGACCATATTATTTTTTTGTGGATCAACAAAAAAAATAACATAAACATGAATATTCATGTATATTTGTGCTATGTAGTGGCCTAAAAAGGGTATAGTTAGAAATAAACATAGTTTGAACCTTAAAATAGTCCAAAAATTATAAAAATCATATATTTGGAAAGAGGAGAGAGTGTTTATTGTCATGTAAATAATTTTTTGAATTTTGTTGTTGAAATTGATAGTGTATTTGATGATGGAAGTTGATTTTTTTCTATCAAAACTCTCAGACTCAACTGTAGATTGATAAGGCCAAGCCTTTGGCTCAGGAATCCAAGCCATTTCAGAGTCAAAAGGCTTGATTTTTTGAATTCAAATTTAAATAATCTACACACATGCTATAATGCATATGCATTATTATTGCTTTATACCCAAAAACACAAAAATATATATAGAAAGATAATGTTTACTTAAAGATCCTATTTAATTAAAGGTAATAGTTACTTAAAGTATAATTTTTCATTTATATTGTTACATTTATATTTATTATACTTTAAATTTATTTTAGTAAATATAATAAATTAGGGTCACTATGCATCTAGTAGGGTTGGTCTAATAACTACATGCCTTACGATGTGGAAAATAGTTTTTCAAAATCCAATCTGGTCAGTACTTAGGCATTTTTAGGGTCTTAGTCTTGAAACTATGGATTTCAAGGCATAAATTTTGTAATTGGTGTTTATTTTTGATAAACATAGTCATTTTAAAGATTTTTGTGCCTTCCAAATTGCTTCCTAGCATTTCTAAGAGTCCTATGTTTATCAAAATTGAAGTTTTCAAAACACTCATTTTGAAGCTGATCTAAAGTGGTGTAATTAGGGTAACATAGGTCACATTGATGACTTACACACATTAAATGACAACTTTATGTTAATTTTACTTATTCATCATCTCTCCCTCATCCATAATCACTTCCTACTCATCCCTCATCACCAATAATCACTCTCTCCTCATTCCTCATTATCCCTAATCACTTCTTCATTAACCTTCACTATCCCTAATCATATCTAATCATTCCTTTATCATACCTAATCACTCCTCCATTGACCTTAACCATTACTCATCATCCATAATCACTCCCTCACCATCCCTCATAATCCTTAATCACTCTTTCCTTATCCCTCATCATCCCTAATCACTTCCTTCACATCCCTCATCATTTATAATGACTCCCTTCTCATTCCCCCTTATTAATAATCACTCCCTCATTTACCTTCACTATCCCTCATCATCTCTAATCACTCCCTTATCATCCCTAATCACTCCTTAATTAACAATCACCATCCCTATTTATCCCTAATCACTCCGTCCTCATCCCTAATCACTCTTTCTTCATCCTTATTCACTCCCTCATTGATCCTCACCATCCCTCATCACTCCTTCATTTACCCTCACCATCCTTAATCACTCCCTCATCATATGATGTAAGTAGGCCTCTTATAGGTTTACTCATCTAGGTCTTCTAGGTCTCCTTTAAGCTTTGTAGCCTTACTTTTTTGTTTCATGCTACATATTTAATTACTTATACTATCACAAGGTTCTTGTGCTCTAAATTTTTTTACTCACTCCATAAACATGGTTTATTATTTTTAAGTACACCACCTTTGCATATGACACATAAAACATGATCTTCTAAATCAAGAATTTTAGCTTTCTTCAAAGTCTTAACCTTTCGTTATATCCTCTTTACTATAAATCAATCTTCTTTGAATAATATTGTATTATTGACACTTATTTGAACATAATTTGAATTATTTACCTTCATAGTAATAATCTCCATCAAAACACTGATCCATGTCCATAACAACTTAATTATTATAGACAACATGGAGTTCTGTCATATTAGATCTTATTCATTAGGTCTATCACCCTTTATATAAAATATTTCATTCAAGAATATCTCATGATGTACCCAATAGGATTATTATATATGATTTGACACTATCTAAAATAACACATAATCTTGGTCCTTTCTTTGTACTTAATTCTCACCAAAATGTAACAAGACAAGATTTCTAGCCCTCTCACTTAGGTATAATCTATTGTTTAAGGGGTTATGGATCCAAAATCATAATAAAGGTCATAAAAATGACTTCATACATTCATTTTAAAATTACAAATGTCAAGTAACACATTATATATACTCCTAAAACTTTTATTTTCAAGAGACTTTGAAAGACTACACCTTTAACCCTATTTGAGGTTTGGTAAAAAAACATAGTCATGAATATATTATCTTCTAGGGAGTTTCAAGTTATGAAATAAATTGGATTAGTTGATAAATATATTTAGACACATATATATAAAATTTTAATTTTTTTTATGGTTTGATAAAAATATATATGATTTTTTGTTTACTAAACCCTAGTTAAGGGTTTAAACAGTCCCTCACAAACCTAGACCTAAAATCTACACCAGACCTAGAGACTATTTTCCCACATCTCCTTGATTATTATATTTATTATTAGTTTATTACTTGATTTATTTTATAATTATCATATTTTAACTAATATTTAAACTTGGTCTTTTTTCTGTTTCATGCACCTTAAGTCTCTCAACAACCTATGACTTATCCAAAACATGCTTGTTTTAGACTTACACCTACATTGGTTGATTATAGATAGGGTTTAAGATAAATTTAAATTAATTTTAAGGATAAGAGACATTTGAAACATATGGATAGACCTTAATAAACCTTACCATGGATAGAGTGTGTATCTAGAGCCCCAAGCCAAAATAAATAGGTAGGAAAGAGAGAAAATGGTGGGATTAAATTATATTACTTACATATATATAGATTGAGATTTGGGAATATATTATTAAGTGAATTAAATTTAGATATCAAAAATCCAAGCTTCCCTTTCCTTACTCCTTGGCATAGATGAAAGAGGCAGGGAATTATTTCATTACCTTAAAGGGTAGGGAAAGTTTGAGATCAGGGTTGGGAATTTAGAATGGTTCCCCCTATATATCTATGGTAGGTTCCACATTTATAAACAATTAGTTGATATATTATAATGGGTATTACAGAATACTCAAAGTATGACAAGGCCTTAGTTTGGACTTTAGGACCCACTAGGACATGCCAAAGCTCTAAGTGGCCCCTCCTCAATACACTAGATTAAGGAATATGCCCTTCATTCCTGCTATATATCAAGTTATGTATAAATAAAATTGGGTATAGATAGAGATGAGTTGGGAAACAAACTGTATCAACTATCGAATTGGAACACACTCTACTAGATTGGTGACTACCTATCTATCTATCTAGCAATCTTATATACTATGGATATATGGTAAAGTATGGGGTTGGGATTGGAATTCTCAACTAGTCTCTAATTGCCCCTATGTATATAGATATAAATTTGGATTTGAAAATATGGCATTGGGATTCTTAGATGCCTAAATCCCAATCTATATATGTAAGTAATACAATTTCATCCCACCCTTTTCTTGATTTATTTCCTATTTATTATAGCCTAGGGCTTTGGATACACACTATGTCCATGATCTAGGCATGTATCACTATATAAATCATTGAATCTCACTAGAAAATCATAAAATATCTTTGATTTTATTATTTAAGTGAAAGAGGATGAATGAAAGAAGAGTTTATTTGGGCCTTATTTGAGTAAGTAAAATTTAGAATTGAAAAATAAACTAATTTGGCATAAGTAAGAAGTTATTGTACCCACCATCAAGGTATTGGATGGAGTTATTAAGGATGAGGATAGATGAGGAGGGATTGATTAAAGATGATGAGGGAGTCGTTAGGGATGAAGAGGGATGGCCAGGTTTAATGAGGCAGTCATTAGGGAGGATGAGGGAGTGAATAGGGATTATGAGGGATGGTTATGATTAATAAAGGAGTGATTAGGGATGATGGGGGATGAGGAAGGAGTAATTAGATATGATGAAGGACTATGAATAAATAATTAGGGATGGTGAGGGATGATGAGGGATTGATTATAAATGATGAGAAATGGTGAGAATCAATAAGAGAGTGATTAAGGATGATGAAGGATGAGTAGGAAGTGATTAGGGATGATGAGGGATGGTGAGAGTTAATGAAGGAGTGATTATTAATGATGAGCAAGTGATTACAAATGATGAGGGATGGTTATGATTAATGAGGAAGTGATTAGGGATGAGGAGGGTTGATGAAGGAGGATTAGGTAAGTTGAGGGATGCAGAGGGTTAATGAGGGAGTAATTAGGTTTGATTACAGAGTGATTAGATATGATGAGGGATAATGAGGTTCAATGAGGGAGTCATTAGGGATAATGAGGAATGAGGAGAGAGTGATTAGGGGTGATAAAGGATGAGTATGAAGTGATTAGGGATGATGAACAAGTGAAATTAACACAAAGTGGTTGTTTGATATGTGTATGTCATCAATGAGATGTATATTACTCAAATCACATCACTTTGCATCAAGTTCAAAGTGAGTGGTTTAAAAAATTCAATTTTGATAAACCTAGGACTCCTAGAGATGTTATGAAGTAATCCAGAAGGCACAAAACCCTTTAAAATGACTATATGTTTACCAAAAATGGACATTAGCTACAAAAATTATTCCCTAAACTCACTAAGTTAAATAATGAGACCTTGAAAATACTTAAGTACTGACAAGATTGGATTTTGAAAAACTACTTTCCACATCGTAAGGCATGCAACTATGAGACAAATTCTATCAGATGAAGAGTGACCCTAATTTATTATATTTACTAAAAAAAATTTAAAGTATAAGTAAAATTATACCTAAAATTTATTTTATTAAATATGATCTTTAAGTAAATATTACCTTCTTGTGGATATTTTTATTTTTTTGGGTGTAAAGAAATAGAAATGTGTACATGTTATAACTCATATTCATTCCTTGAACTATATAGAATACATACACATTTAGGTTCAGTGGTTGTGACCATAAATTCAAGTAATGCATACATGTTAGTAGAAATTTCCATAAAATTATCCCCTAAATCCTTATACATACCCTTAATTCAAACTTCAAATTACATATAGATACGTGGGTAATAACCAACTCACATCTTGATGATTTTTTTCCATATTTCAATACATAGTTTACAGATTTATACTTTTTAAAACAAATTAGTTGCTTTCCAAATTCATGTGAAATTTATTAATGTATAAAAATGATCAAATGTGAAAAACCACCAAAAGTGTTACATATTCCATCTAAAAATAAATAAAACTTGTTCCTTAGGTCTTTGATAGAGAAGACTCAAGATTAACTCTCTTGATGTTTTAGGTGGGAAAGCCAACATAAATTCATTCATAATTTAGTAAGTATATAAAGTATAATGTATATTACAAAAAATATCAAAATACATATCAAATTTTACATATATCCTACAACAACATGTGGTGCATGCTTGACTAATTTTAATGTAGAAAGGCTTGAACATCTCAAATGACCTTTGGCTAATTATCAATTGACCATTATTTTTCTCAATATTTTTTTAATAAAATTATGTTCCTGTCATGTCCAAGAAATGTGTTGCATATTTTCCATAGTTTTTTGAGATTTTTTTCTTTTAACAACATATTTTATATTTGATGAGACCCTTGTGTTATCATGCCAAAAAAATTCAATCAAATGTATTGTTATTTCAAATAACACCTTGTGTTTTTATGGGAGTATACCACTAAGTTCTTAACAATCTATGAATAAAGGGTCATCAAGCCTTGTTCTTATTTTTATGACATTTATTATATTTTTCCTATTCAAGTTCAAGGATGTTCTTGTTTGACTAAGAAATTGAGCTCTAGATGTTGACTTACTCACTATAAATTTTATTGTTTCTCATCTTGCCATATTACTATTTTTTTTTGAGTTTTATTACCTATTGCATTAAATGAATTAAATAGATTCATTACTATTGCATTATTTTTTCCCTCTATAGTTCTTGTTCTTAACCCTAAATTATTCATCACAATGCACATTTTTTTTATTTTCAATAATTGAAAAAATAGTTGACATCTTTTTTTTTGGATTTTCTTCTCAAATAAATAGTTTCATACATGTTAACCATGACATTGAGTTGATCTTGTTGAAATTTTACCTTCCACATGTTTTATTATTGTCTCATCTATTTAAATCAAATAGCTTGGTGCTCGTCACATTATCCTCGAAAGTGTGCGTCTGGGATCTTTAATTTTTATTAAATTTGATGGTGTTATCATTTAAACCATAGAAGGGATATTAGAGTGAACTAGTTAGGTACATTAGACACTACAAGTGAAGTAAATTCATTTTCATTATGAGAGAGATGAATTGTGGTCATTACATGAAGTTGATTACCATCATATTCAAAAATTTCATTATAGATTGATGTTTCATTATATTGTGTTTCTCTATGTGTTTCATCACTCAATTAAAATCCATTAGTTAGATGTTCTATATTTTGAATTTAATCACTCAATAATAATTTATTAAGTTCTCTTATCTCATTTTAATACATATCTAAATAAATTCCATGGAATTGGCATGTTATTTTCATTTGAATTATTACCTAGTGTGGAGAAAGTATTTTCACCTTGTTTATAAGATCTTATGGATGCTCTCCTATCTATTTATATTTTTCTTTCACTTTCACTTTAGTTTAATTTTCTCATTTATTAGCTCCTTAATTGGTCTTTTACAATGACTACCCAACCCCATTATTTATATTTACACAAATAAGTCCAAGCCTAGAATAAAAATTGAATAATTTATAGTAATTGAGACAAAGTAAATAGATAATTTAATTGAGACAAAGTAAATAGATAATTTACATAATTTGTAGAGAGTCAGTAGTGAAAACCAGTTCCAAGTTTGTAAAATGTAAAATAAATGGGTGAATTTTATGGGCAAACAATTAAAATTTGTAAACTACAAAGGGCCTACAACCTTTTGAAAAGCATGCATGCCCTATGTGGTGATACTTATAAATGGTTAATTCTATTTAATGACATTTTTCATCCTCTAAAGGGCTTTCCCCATTTACAGAGGGTGTTATCCCTTCTATAAAGGGTGTACGCCCTTTTAAGATATCGATTATTTAAATTTTCTTATTTCCCTCCAAAAATTCTTTGATTTTAGGGTTGGGGGGTCCAAACCTAGTATAAAACCTTTCATGAATAAGACCAAATGATTTTTAAAATTTTATGTCTTTTTTGTCTTTTCCACCACATATGATTGGATAGTTTTTATTTTTTAATAATAAAATTATATGGGTTTGTAGAGGAAAAATGATTATTTTTGAATATATATACATATACATATATATGTATGTATTTATGTATATATATATACATACATATAGATGTACACACACATACATAATATTAAACTATTATTTTTAATTATTAATTAATTTCTACATAATAGACCTCATTATGGACTATATAAATATCATTACAAATATTATTTTAAAATTTTGAGTGTTAATTGAAATTTTATAAAACTTATATCTCAACCATGTACACATCATTGGCTATGCTTTATTTTATTTTTTTTAATAAATTTTAGGTTGAAAAGTTATGTTCATACACTTAGAATTTTAATTTTCTAATCGCCTTCACTTGTAAAATTATTTAAAATATTTATACATTTAAAAAATAATAAAAAATATTTTCAACAATCTTTGATGTTTCCTATATCCCTATATGAAATTTCACATAAAAAATCATTTGTTTACTCAAAAAAATTATGTTCTTACACATGCAGTCTCCTTATTTTTCACAAAAAAGTACCAAGCTATTGTCATAAATACATCAATTTTACATAATTTTATCATCTAGTTATTTAAAAAAAATATATATTTAGAAACTAAATTTAGAATGTCATAATTCATATTCTTATGTTGTTGTCAAATTTTTTTTAAGTATCACTAAAATTCTATTTATATTCAATTATTGTTATTTTCAAAAAAAATGTCGCTTTAATCCTCCATTTATCTCTCATTATCCTGCATCTACCCTAAATTTATATAAATACTATAAAGCTAGAAAAGAAAAAGTTTTGATTATGAGATATTCTAGATCATTTGATGGTTCAATTAAAATTTTTCTATATTGTTCTCTACACATCCTTTCCTCTATTCATTTTGAATTTGTTAATTAATATAAATCATGGAAGTTTCCTGGGTAATTTGTTGTGTTACAATGAATATTCACCAGGTTTGAATGTAAAAAATAAATTCATTTGTCATATCCCTATCTTTGCACAAAAAATCCTTAACATGTTTTGATAGGTTTTTTTGGGAACTTGTGCTAATAAAACATTAAAATGTGTACATGTTATAGTGCATAAGTGTTATGTAAAACATTACATTATATAACATACATAATTTTACTTTCTATAATTTCAAACACATATTTTTAGACTTGAAAATAGTTTGGATTCCCGAGCCTAAGACTTGGACCTACACACATAACAAAATCCATGTTTTTGACTAAAAATAAAAAATCCAAGTTCCACCAAGATAAAAAATCTGAATTTAATCAAAAAATTTACCAAAACTATTACTACGGCACCAAGTACTCTCTCATCTTTCCAAATAGATAATTGTTTAAATTTTTTTTGACTAATTTAAGGTTTTCATTTACATTGATTTTTAAGTATGTCATTGTATGCCACTATATGTTGCAACTACACATGTCTATATTTATTCATGTGTATTTTTTTCATCCATCCAATTTCAAATAATATTATATAGCTTGGAATTTGTCTTAAATCTATACAAATTTTAAAAAAAAATTAAAATTTTCAATTTTTGTAGTTAGGGGAGTATATGGTTTGCTATCCATTTTAATCAATTTTCAAGGTCTATTTATTTAAAAAATAATTAAGATATTAATATTCATTAATTATTTTTAACAATATATAGGTTGCAAACTAAATGATCTTATCCAACTTTCCACCAAATGATTTCAAAAAAATACTAAACGATGCTAAAAAAATGAGGAGGTGCATGATTAGCTATCTACTATATGTTTTTGAAAAAATAAGAATTTTTCTTCAAATTCTAGATGTTTAACCTACTTATATTTGACAATTTTTAAAATAAAAATAATAATTTATAAACTAAACTCAAAATGCTACAATTTATATTTTTATATTATCTTCAGATTTTGAATGTAGTCATCTCAAATAATTTATACTGTTGAAATTTCTTATTTTTTAAGAAATATATTTCCAACACAAATTAATTTTTTTTATTTTTTAGAGTTTATAATTTCACTTAATTTTTTTTTTTTTTTTTTGCCTTACCAATTCCTTACACACTCAATTATGTGACTCAAAAAATTATATTTCAAATTTTGAACTTAATCATATACCAACCTAAAGCAATTTTTAATTTTGATGTCTAAAATTTAGAAATTGAAAAATGGATATTATGAAACTTGGCATGGCATAGATTGCAACAACCAATTTGAGTATAAATGAGTGTTCCTAACATACAAAACTAGACTCTTATGAGAGGATAGGCACACTACTAACCAATTAACCAAATAATTTCAACTCAATCATCTTAGGAGATTTCTACATTAAAAAGTACTTTAAACAAATTCTTAGTTCCTAATTAGAATAACGTGACACCAATATCACAAATGGCATCAGAAAAATACAACACATCAGAAAGGAACCAATAGGACCTATTGCAAAATTGGAGGAAAAAGGTATGAAATTATAGATTACGTTAGCAAACTGGTGACATGAAACGTTAAGCACAAAGTGAACTCACAAAATAAAAGAATAACTAAGATGACCAAAGTGAAAATGATACAAAATCATAGAAATAGACCAAAATGTAAATAATTGAATGGTCTACAAAGTTTAAATTTGACCAAATGGAGTGGAATAGCGAAGAAAGTAACTATATCGTTATGCACTTTGGCGATTATACTCTTAATATAATTGAATTGAAAATTAATTTGATATTTTTAAATAGTCATAAGACCAGTTTTCAATTATTTATTCGACCAAATCACATTCTCAACTCATATGAGTTTTAGCAATATAAATAGATCAATTATAATTAGGTTATACATATAGGTAAAATAAATAAATAAATTGTAATTAGGTTATGATAAACAGGTTAGTTTCAATGAGGCTATGCATATAAATAACATGAATTTGTCAATTATTTTAATATTATTATCCAATTTATAATGTGAAATAAATAAGGTAATAGAAAAAATGAATTGAAGATTAAATATTTAATTACTAATTAATAATTATCTTCTTTTTAAATATAATAATTATTAATTTTTTTTTTTCCAAATGTGACATAGTATGGGAATGGCTAAGTTACTTGACATGTTAAGTTTTGAAATAAAATATTAGTTCTTTGATTGAAAAAAAGGTAATTAAACTAAATAATATTAAAAAAGAAATGATTTCAAGAAATAAAGAAGGAAATGGTTAGATAAACATGCAATTGTATATATAAAAAAATATTTTTATCATCAATAAAACTCCAATACTAACACCACATGTTAATTTATGTTGAAGGCATTCATTTGTTTAATAAATAAGATAAATATTTAATACTAATACACAAAACATCAGAAATTATATTTAAATCTCTACATTTACAAAATTAACTTGCACCATGCATGAAGAATTGAAACACCAAAAAGATTACCATAGAAAAGACACAATTCTAATTTATTAAACACTCGGTACAAAAATATTTTATATACCTAAAAAAATTTATTAAGCATAATTTTATACTTAGTACAACAATATTTTATGTACCTAAAAAAGGATGATGCCAAGGTAATTTTTTCTTAGATTATAAAGTATTCCATATTCAAGTTATGAGAGTTAAGAGTTACTTTGTTAAGGATGCCCACAACACTTCAATGCTATTAACTCAACAACTTTCTACCATTTGTAATTTTTCTCATTGTTATATATATTTATGTTTTAACTAAAAATAATTAATAGTAGAAATAAGGTATGTACAAGATAACAATGAACAAAAAGCAAACACATGTTTAAAATATAACATAGTTTTCATCACCATTCAAATATTTTATTATATTTTATATATTTTACAAAGATAATGAATGGAAAGGAATCCAATCATCCTCATAGAGGTTGAAACTACAATTTGCAACAAAGATCTCCTAAAAAGGATATGAAAATTGTTTAATATGGAAGTCAAATAAAATTATATCCTTCTTCTCACAATTATTCACTACAATCTTGCTTACATTCTAATAGATATAGATGTTTTTATGTTGGAAAAGTGTTTCAATTTTATCCATTCAAATAAGATTGCATTCATAAATATGTATTTTCAATCCTCTTATTTACATAGGTAAAGTAATGGGAAAACAATTTTAAAATTATTTGAACAATTTAAAGGGCCAAAAGAGGAAAGTGAGACACCAAGATGGAGAGCCACCTTCCATTTTCAATAATTTTCTCTTGAAAAATGATAAATAAAGATACTTTATTACATTAATGATTCATATACATTGTGAGATAAGTGAAAGAATAGAGTAAAATTAATTTGTAAGAGATTTGAAGAGCATATATATAGATTTATAGTATAAAATTCAATTTCCTTAAAAATTTAACATAAACACTAATACCAATATAAATACTCATGTTTTCCACTATCAAATATAAAATATTAAATTTTCATCAAAATTATTTAAAAAAATATTATATCACCAAAAAAATCATTCTTCAAAACATATTAACTCAAAATTTATAAGGAAAAAAAACTCACATTAAACCTTAACATCAAAGAATACACTAAAAAAATTATTTTTAAATCCACTATAATACTTTTCTCTCTATGCTAACTTTGAAACAATACTACAACAATACAATGTAAACAATAATACGATATTATATCTCAAGAAATGTCCTATAACTTATAGCTGGAAGGATCCAAAAATAGATCACATAGAAAAAGGCTTAATTATCACTTTAAAATAATGTAAAATGTTTAATCCTAATGTATTAAATAAATTTATCTTTTTAAGACTAAAATAATGGTTGGAGATATGTACTCAAAAAGATGGAAATGAACAGAGATAAAGATTTGAAGCATGTGAAGAATAAAGGCAGGATAAATTATTTGATGGACAATACAAATTAGAAATTTCATATACACAATCCATAGATTAATATTGTTCCGCAGAGAACCTCTTATCTTTGGTAGAATTGCAAGATACCATGTATAAAGAACATCACATAACTTTTTTGACTATGCATCTGAGTTCTTGTATTACATGTCTTAGTAACTTTTTTGACTAAACAAAATATTAACATCGACGAAAATAAATACATTGAAGAAACAAATAAAAGTAAAATATAAGGAAATTATGAAAGGATAAATTTTCAAAATAAAATTACAGATTTCTATTTATTTCTTAATATAATCCATTCATAGAAACTATACGCTTCAAAATATCAACTCCCAATAAGAAGGATTATAAATTATATAACTAAATATATAAAACAACTAAGGCTCAATAACTCATGGCAAATATGTGAATTTACTCGGCGGCTAAAAGGTGAAGGCACATTGATCGGTACAAAATTTACAGCTATCGGGTGGTTTGACATTATATATATATATATATATATATATATATATATATATATATATATATATATAATTAATTTAGAGTTTCTTAATTGACAATTAAAAAAATCTTTAGTGAGTTTTTTTTTTTTTTTTTTTGATTTTTAGTTTCTTTCAAAATAATATTGTAATTTTTTAATTTTTAATTATTCTGATTTTTATTTGATTAATAAAAAATTTAAAATATGTATCATTTTAACAATTTAAAAGTTTACAATAAAATTTGATATACAAATATTATAGTATTTTGTAAATTTTATTTAAATATTTTTTATTTTATAATTATAAAACTGAAATTAAAATTGATTAACTCATCAATATATGAATAAAAAAATATATTTTCATCTAACACTTATTATTATTAATTATTGGTTATCAATTCCATCAAACTATATTCCCATTTTCAAGTCCTCTCATGAATATTTTAAAGACTTAATTTTCATGAATATTTTAAAGACCTAATCGACTCGATAGTGGCATTACCTATTTCTTCACCATGCTTGATGCATTATTATTTATTTTATATCATAACACTACATCATCTCATCATATCATCAAATGATGTCATTATTATACCAACACATTTTTAGGCCTTCTTCACGCTTGTATGAATATTTTTTTAACCGAAAAAAAAAGTCAATTCCATTTTCATTCATTTAAAAGTCTATCGAAATCAAATGTTATTTTAAGTAAGTTAAATATTATTTTAAATTAATTAATTTTTCAATATCTATGTAGTGTTAACTTTTAATTAATATCATAATAATTCATGTTCATGAAATTTGTAATTTTATCTCTTATTAGTTTTTAAAAAAAAAATCCAAACAAATTTATCACTCATCTAGAATCTTTTTTCACTACCTTTGTTTTAATGTGTTTAATTTTTCTAGTAAATTCTATAGATTTATTTAGAATTATTTTTATTTGTAATAAATTTTCTAAAAAGAGAGAATAATAAAATATGAAATATCATATGTAGAAACTATTATTAAAAATTAGAATAAATTAATAATTAATTTTAGTGTTTAAAGTCAATGTAGTGACACATTTGTATTATATTAGAGTGTGCAGTTAAATTACATTTTTTTTGGTAGTTTGTGATCAATATTGAGTATTATTGAAAAGTTTGATAAGTAATTAATACTTAAAAAATATGTTAACATTTTATTTTTAGCATTGCCATCTACTCAACCCTTAAATTCACAAAATAAATATTTATAACTAAATTCAAATTGTAACAAGTAATTACACAATATTAAATTTGCATTTTCAAGTTTAAATTATTAAAATAAGATTACATTACAAATTTATATGCAAATTCAAACACAAATAATTCTCAATACCAAATTATAGACTAACCACTATATAACTCTTATTATAAATTAATTTTGTGGTCTATTTATTTATGAGACTCCTATATTTAAATTTTTTCTACCTTAAATGAAATAAAAAATAAATACCAACTATAAATTATCCAATAGTAATAGAAAAAAAATCATATCTTTAAGCAATATGTATTAAAAATTTAGCCAAATGAAAAAACATATCCTACACCCATATTTATTAAATCATTCACTCTCAAATTTATTCTCATAACATCACATTTTTGTTACAGGGGATGTGTAAACTATTTACCATTACTACTGGAAGCACCTCTACCTCTCTCTCACACATGCAAAGGAAATAAATTTATTAAATAATGAAAACGTATAGCATATTTATTGTGATTTTATTTTATTTTTAATTTTCTTCTGATAAAAAGTGCTATGATGCAGTTTTAATATCTGTGATTAACCGACTATAATTATATTATAATTCAATTTTATAATGAATACATGTTTGTAATAAGTAATTGCAATGGAAAAGCTTTAGAATAAGGTATAGACGTTTTACAAACCATAACAGAAAGAGATTTTTCGTCAGATGTTGTAGTTGAAAGTATCATGAATGGCATGGATGGGGAGATAATGGATTATTGAGTAGAATTTAAGGCTTCACAAAGAAATGCCTCTACATGTATTCACCATGAAGGAAGACACCATTATTAAAGTAGTTCGCAATAATTTAATATCTCTTCATTGTCACTTTCTCTTTAAAAAAAAGTGTGCGCCCAGCAGGCTACCCATTTATGGAATGATATACTATCAGCCATGTTTATAACTTTTATTGTCTTGGAAAAAGCTTCATCGATTCTTGAATTTATGTCTTAGCTTTTGCTATAAGGGGCAATAATCGGTGATTTTGTAACAAAATCTATGTTCAATGATTTGGCGAAAGATTTCAAATCTCTGAATAGAGATACCTATATGAAATTTATTTTCTGAACTTTTGCTTGCACATCCAATTCTTGCCATGAAACTGAGAACAAAACAGCTGAGGCGAATTGTCATTGGCATAGTCAGTCCCTGTTACTGTGTTTGAAATTTGTTATGTGTGGGTATGATTCTTGTCACAAAGGCAAAGTCACAAGGCAAATATTTGAATTCTATTGTACACAAATCCTTGTTCACTAGCAACTATTTAGACTGAAGTTCCTAAGATAAGCAATGAATTTAGTCCTTCATTCGAGTTAAGGCCATATTTTTGGAGGGCAAGGGTTTAACTTTTATGAAACATTTGTTGATCTGAGATTTTTTTTGTTTTCTTGTTTATGTAGGGGCAGGAAGTGGTATTGGCAGCTGCATTTTGTTTTGCCTTTATTAGGTGGAGATTATTAGTGGGAAATAAAATAGGTGGTGTCGTTACCCATAGCCATAGTCGTTACAATGAAGCCTTCCAGAAAAAGGGCAGAAGCAGGTAGAACAATAGGAAGACAACGATACCCACATGTCGAGGACATAGAAATCAAAAATGAGGAAGAAAATGAAGATGAAAATGAAGACGAGCAATAAGACTAAGACAAATTGAAATAGGCTAGTCTAAAAATGAACAAATGTTCTCAGGGGAGTATTACGAGATGGAAATTATGAAGAGAATCCGAATCTGCAAAGTATCAGTTGAAAAAAAATCCTTGGTCTTTTTGTTGTTGTTTTTTGTTTTTTGGTGAAGGCCTTGTTGTTGAATAAGCTAGTCACAGTTATTATATAAATTTTTAAAGTGTTTGTTGTACTCAATTTGGTGTTAGACGCATATGCCGCACAAACTCTATCTCATAACACTTTTGCAGGTTTGAAGTAAAGTATTATTGCATAATGGCCCATAGGTAACAATTAACTATTTCTATAATAGTTTGAATAGCGGGTTAAGTCTTGCTAATTTACGTTTCATTATTATTTTATTATATTAATTTTAATATATTTTAAATAAATATATTTGTAGAGATCATAAAATCATTACTTGTAATAGTAACGGCAATCTAATTAATAGTAGTGGCATTTATGTAAGTACCAATGATGTAGGGAACAACTATTACTAACAACAATAATAAATTTGTAGAAAAAAGCTTTGGTGATCTTGAATGTTTTTTTTCTAAAAAATGAATATAATTACAGTAATTAATGTTTGTTTAAAAAATACACTCAGTAAAGGAAATGCATTGAACAATATCTCCTATCATGGATTGTTTCCCATGAGATCACAAGAGGATAATGGTGAAGGATTTAAAGTGTGATGAAGTTTTAAAAAACAACCTGCTTTGCCCTCTGCACATCAAAAACTTCAGTGAATTTATTCATTGGTGTTTTAGACTTGCAGGGTAGTTTCCACCCCCCTGCCAATGGTACAAGTGGCCTTCACTCTAAAATATTGCAATGTAGTAAAAACCCCAACAATAACTTATGCTCTCATTTCTTTTCAATAGAAATAAATCATTAACTATTTTCCGTTGGCCACTGATTGGGAATTTATTCATGGGTTAGTGGAAACTAGCAAGCCAAATAAAATATTAATATTTCACAAGAAACATTGGAAAATGATTTTGGTTTTCATTGAACAACATATTGTTATTGGTAGTCAATGGTAGGGAGACCAGATTAATTACCACAAGCCAAAACAATAGTACTTAAGCTTATGGTAGGTCTAAAAGTGCATGTAAAACAAATGGCTTCCAAATCAAAAAGATTCCTAAGAAGTTAATACACCTAATCAATTTTCACAATGGGGAAAGAACATTATCTTAATTTGTGAGGTAATCGAATTTTTATTTATAAAGTGCCTCACAAAATATAATACTTCACTTCCATAATCCATTTTTTACCTATATTTTATTTGTTTATATACAAAAGACTAGCAAAAAGGACTTAACCAAAATGTAAAGGACAAAAAATTAGTGTTGTGCCTTAAATGCTTAAAATTAAATTGATAATTATTCTCTACTTAAGATGAAATTTTTGATAATTTGGATAGATATCAAAATTTAGGTAAGCATGAGATTGATAAAATAAGAATTTGGCTGAAATGAAGTCATAACCATATAAACCTGTAAATAAGTTATTGAAAAAAGAAACAACTTTCAAGTGATAGGTATGTATTGATAAGAAAAAATAACCACAAAAACTCATATATTCATCCAAAAAAAGTTTTAAAAAGGCTTCACATATTTATGGAGCATCACTAGAAGGCAAAGGCCAACATATAATTTTTGTCGCTTAAATGTTTAAAATTAAATCAAGAAGCCTTATCTGTGTAAGAAGAAACTGGCTATAATTTGGAGAGATTTAAAAATTCATGCTAGCATGATAATGATAAGGCATAGGTTTGAAAATAAGGGATTCACATCCTTATAGAGGGATTCACCAAAATTCAAAGCATAACATACGAGTTTTATCCTCCAAATTGATAAAATCAAACCAAAAAGCTTTATTTTCTTGAAAAGAACATGGTGAATATTTGGAGAGATATTAAAACATTATCCAACATGAGAATCATAAGAAAGGGCTTTGGAAAAAATGAAATCAAGACCCTACAAGCCTATATTGAAGTTTTTGAGAAGAAGAAATGACTCCCTAGATGGGGTATATATTGGGTAGGCATAGAGAACCCTAAACAACTTATATAGATAGTTAATTTAAGGAAACACAAAAAGACATCAACATATATCTATTTACAAGAATACAATGATTTTGTTCCATCAAAAAACATAATTCTATACAAAGAATGAAAACATAGCCACTAATTTGTGTTATGCATAGGATGTCAAGTGTTTATAGATCCTAACTTGATATGAAACTTGTCGAAGTAATTTTCCATAATTTTTTTTCCATAAAATCATAAAATAGATCTAGAAATTTCATCACTTTGAAATCCTCAATTAAAATTTCTCTCATAGATGATGAGCTCATATATAAATTAAATATTTTAATATATTGTTAATGCCACCATTAGTTTGAGATAATAATACATCAAGAGAACCTATACATCCTTACATGAAAATCAAAATATACTATTAAAAGGCTAATGGCATATGTCATAGAAACATAAAATCTATATAATGGACTTAACATCAACAAAAAAAGGTACATTTATCATTGATTAAATTTACTGATCTCTCACCCTTCCATATTATCCACCATTTTGCCAATTGAAAACATGTTACCGTTGACCATATTTTATCATTTCCACGAAGATAAATAATGCATGACATGTATTGTAAGGAAGTGAATACTATCATGTTTAGGCTCATTTTAGTAAGTGCATGCCTTTCGATGAAAATATAGTAATTTATTTTAATCTTGAAAAAAAAATCCTAATAGGATTTATGATATTTTTACATTAAATAATTGACATTATTTTATATTTATATCTTTTTATAACATTTTAATTATATTAACATTATGATTCAATATAATTGTTAATAGTTTTTGAGGTTGAAGTTTTTCTGAGGTGTAAATTAGATTAATAACAATGTTCCTACAAAGGTTATATTAGATGTTACACCATACATTAAATGGTGTGGTAAGAAATATATATTATGCACAAATATTATAGATGAGAAATAAAAGAAGCTTTATTTTAAGAGCCATAAGTGCATCATGATGGGATATACAGAAGATTTTAGAACCTAAAATTGTGGAACCCTACTAGACATGAGTTTATCATTTCAAGGGATGTTATCTTTGATGAGGCGACTCTAGTTTTTTAATATATAAGAGTGAATTATTATTCGTAGTTTATATTATCTATGAGGACGAGGATGATAAATGTATCTTTATTTTAGATCTTCCTTTAGTTTTCAATCATGAGGATTATTCCAAGGTAATGATTCTATTTCAATATTTTCACATTAGTTGACATTCAAATGGAAAGTAATGTGGTTGTTGGTCCCATTTTTCAAAATGATGTTAGAACCAACAATTAGGGAATTCCAATACATTAGGATTTTTATTCTATGATGGATATTAATGATTTAGGAGTATTCGGGTTCATTTGTAATTCTACATCAACCAAAAATATATTAAGTTAAGAATTATTGTTTAGTATAGTTTTTAATCAGTTTTTGATTGTATATAAGTTTTTCCTTTTGAGTTTTTCACAAGTCGATTGATGAATTCAATTATTTACTTAGTTTGAATAATATTTTGAATGCTTTCATAAGAGAGGTTGTTATGTATTTTAATAGAGCATAATAGTGAAGATATTTATGAGACATTTTTAAAAGGCCTATGATATCTTTTGTAGCATCAAAAACTTTGCTAGAGTCACCACATAATCTAGTTATCTTCTATAGAATTAAAAAAATTGGTGTGCTACAAAATTTAAAGGAGGTGTTGTATCTTCACTACAAAAGTATTTTGATAACTTGTAGTATGTTTTGAGTAGGGGATTAACTTTAGGAGCTCATATAGCATCAATAAATTAATTCAAAGTTTTAAAATTTTGTATACCACTACCACACTTCCCAGAGCCATTTGGAAACATTACAATAATGCATTATAAGATTCAAGATTAATAAAAGGTTTGTGGTAAGTCAACATGTTGAATTGAGTTACTTATACCTATTAGTTAAACCATGTCACTTATTGAGCCACTTAATTGTCAAGCTGATCTAACAAATGGAAGAAGGGTCTAATTCACATCTATCCAAGTGTTTCTTATTGGGTAGATAATATTGGAAACATATAGAATGGATAACATGTTACCTATGATATGTTAGAGATCATTTAGTTACAATGTTAGTATATAATATGCTCTATTTTAATGTTGTTAGTGGGATACTAAGAGGTTAATGAAATTAGGTGGGTCTTTCACCTATACAATCATGACCGTACACCCATGCTAAGGGATGAAATAGGATGCAAAATCATAGAAGATATATAACTGGGATTAGATGATCATAAATCATGAGAATTTAAATTAGGTGGATAAGAAGATATACATGTAAAGGCTATAATTTAACAAGTAAATATCTGCAGATCTAATAATGTATCACATCTCATTTTTGAGATTGTTGTAGGTGTGTAATGAAGTCAATAAATATATGAGTTTTGTTACATTTGTTTGCATATTTTTATATGTATTTTGAGGGATACGATGTATAAGACATATATTAATTGAGACTATTAATTATGGCTATATTATTTGGTATCATATCAAGGTTTTAATCCTTTCAACTTAATGTTTCTTACTACACTTGAAAGTGTGGGTAGATAGTATCTACAAACATATTCCAATGAGATTTTTGGGTAGAATATGTACAAGATATTTTATCTTTAATGAAATTTCATAGAGATATGAGTTTTAGATGGTTTGAAATCAAGAATGCTAAGATCAGATGGAACATTAATAGTTTTAGATCTTTTAGGATTGATGAGAGATATGCATGCTCAATTAGAGGATTTGGAGATAGTAAAAAACCAAGGTGTTGTGGTAATTTATGATAAAAGTAACATTGAATTCATATAATAATTAACTAAAAACCACATTATAGAGGAAGTGGTTTATGAAACTCAATATAGATTTTTGATAGCTATTGCAATAATAAATAGAAAACCACAATTAGACCCTAAAATTTATTCTAGAAGTTTGAGTCTTGAAGAGTTCATTGAATGGATCAAAAATTTAGAGAAGTACTTATGAGACTATGGAAGATCCAAAATGAGTTATTTTTTATGGCTTAGAGATTAAAGGTCACACACTCTTACAGTGGGAGCATATTCAAGCTAAAATATTGTCTAGAGGAAAACATAATATTATTACTTGGAGTAGATTTGTCATGAAGTTAAATTCTAAATTAATTCATGAAGATTTTTTAAGAAGCTTAAAAATTTTAAATAAAGTGAGAAAAGTATAAATTATTACATTCAACAGTTCGACAAACTTACCATTAGAGTGGGTCTTGTTGAAGATAATATTTAGAAGAAATTGAGCTATGTAATAGGTTTTTTTTATTTCAATTCAAAATGAGTTTGGTTTATTCAAATTGAGGGTTGTTGAGAATCATATCAATGTGAATTTAAGGCAAAATAAAATCTAATGCAAATAAAAAGGAACAACATGATGAAAATAAATACTCATACGTGGGCGTGGATAAGGAGGCAGAATTGGAAAAGGTTATTCTATGAAAGAAGTATTGAGGCAAGTAATTCTCATCACAATGATGTTTTAGTGAGGTATAGGAAATTTAGAGGTAAAGGGTCCTAAAGATAATGTAAAGGTTGTGGATTTCATGGTACATGTTTTAAATGTGGTGAGACTAGACATACAAAATTTGAGTATGCACATATGTACAATGAAGGTGGTAAGATAGCTAATGAAAGTATTCAAATTGCACAAACTAATGAGGAAAGTGATTAATCTACTCAAAATATAGATGAGATAGAAAATGGATAAGCTCTCATGATGAAGATGGTGTTATTTTAATATTATGAAAGAGGAGAATAGTATTGCAAATAGAAATATTTTTCTTAGAACCATTTATAAGTTTGGAGGTAAATGTTTCAAATTGATTGTTGATAGTGGTATTACATATATTATTATTTTAAAATAGGTGATAGATAAGCTCACTTTGAAGATTGTTTTACACGTGCATTTATATATAGTTTCAAGGTTTTTGAAGGGACATCAAGTTTTTGGTGAATGGACAATGTCTAGTAAGTTTTCAAATTAATACATATAAGGATGAATTCAGGAGTGATATAATTTCTATAGATATTTGTCATTTTTTTGGGAGGTCTCATAATTTTGATAGTAAGGCACAACATGATGGTCATTCAAATACATACATATTGGTGAAATATGGATAGAAGCATACTTTTAATCCTTTGAAGGATAAAAGTGAAGAAGTGGAACATAATCCAAAGGTATTGATTATTTTAGGAAAGTAATTTATGAAAGAGGTGAAGGAATAAATATGTTTTACAATAATCCCTTATCCCACACAAGTTGTAAACATAGTAGAAGGAAAGGAATATACACTTTAGTATGAGGTGATGGAGATGATAGGTGAAATTACAAAGATTATTTCAAACAATATAGTCGATGGGTTGCTAAAAATTAGGAATATTCATCACCACTTAGATATAATTATATGATCTAATTTAAAAAATAAACTAGCATATAAGTTGACACATAAAGAGATTTCATAGGTATTGTTACAAGTGAAATAGTTGTTGGATTTATGTCTATTCACATATATTTCAAGCTTTTGAATAGTACCAATAGTATTAATGACTATGAATAATGGAGTGGATAATGTGCATTGATTGTATAACCATTAACAAGATAATAATGAAGTACATTTTTACATTCCATACATGTATGATCTAATGGATTTCTTGGTTAGAGATAAATACTTCATGAATATTGAATTGAAGAGTGGATATCCATAGATTCAAATAAGTGAAGGTGATGAGTGGAATATTATGTTCAAAACATAATAAATATTGTATGAGTGGGATTTTTTTAATGTTTTTTTGGATATTCAATACACCAATTACATTCATGAGACTCGTGAATGAAGTTATTAATACATTTTGGGGTATTCTTGTCATTATGTAGCTTGATGACATATTGATTTTTATTACGACAAAGGAAGAAATCTTGTGACATTTATGCATACTATTGAATAAGTTGGGTGATTAAAATTTTCTTATAAATTTGAATAAATGTAATTTCATGCACAAATAATTGGTATAGTTGGGCCTTGTGGTTTCCTAAGAATGTTTGAATATGGATCCAAAGAAGGTATGAGCTATATTGAATTGGCCATCACTACACAATACATTTTAGACATTAAAATTTCATGGATTGGAGAATTTTAATAATAATTTCATTATAAATTTTAGTTGGACATGAGCAATGCTTACAAAGGCAATGCAAAAAGATAAAATTATTTTTTCTAGATAGTCAAACTAGATAAAGTTTCAAGCGTTTGAATAAGAAAATAACTAAGCATGTGATCTTGGATTTCATAGATTTTAGTAAATTATTTAAAGTAGATTGTGGTGCTAGTTGTATAGCGATAGGTGAAATATTAATTTAAGAAGGAAATCCTATTGCATATTTTATTGATAAGTGAAATGACATGAAATGAAAGTATTCAATATATGATTAGGAGTTCTATGCAATTTTTCAAGCACTCAAGAAGTTGAGATATTAAATCTATTGCCTAGGGTATTTTTTTTGTATACAGATCATCAAGCATTAAAATTCATAAATAGTCAAAATAAGATGAATCAATGACATATGAAATGGGGTTAATTTCTATAGAGCTATTCATTTTGATAAAACATAGGAGTGTAATGTCCAATAGAGTTGTAGATGTGTTGAGTCGTAGAGTCATACTATTAAATGGATCTTATGATGGAATATTATGTAAATGATGAAGATTAAAAAGAAGTATAGAAGTCATGTGTTGGACCAATGAGAGGTGAAAGGACACCATGGCAGGATCATTTTATTCGAGAGGGTTTGTTGTTTAAATGAAGGTAATTGTGTATAGTTATAGGTTCAATGTGAGAGATTTTTCTTCAATAAAATCATAGTGTTTCTTTAGAAGTTCATTTTGGTTAATACAAGACATTAGTTCAAGTAGTGGAAAATTATTTTTTATTATATATGAGCATCTATTGCATAAAATTATTCAAGAGTGTAGATTGTTTTAACTAGTAAAAGGTAAAATTCAAAATGTAGGGTTATATCAACCATTACCTATTTCATAGAGAATATCAGAGGATACAATTATGTATTTTATTTTAAGGTTGTCTATAAATTAGAGAGGAAATGAATCACTATTTTTGGTAGTTTATATATTTTGAAAAATGACACATTTTTTGAATGTTAATAATAATAGTGATGCGACAAATATTGCTAGCTTATTTTTCCGGTGGATTATAAGATTGCATTGTTTTATATGTAACATAGTATTAAACAAAAATGTGAAATTTGTAATAAATTTATATAAGATGTTGTGGATTATTTTTAACACCGATGTTTAGTTTAGTTCAACATATAATCCTCAAATGGATGGTTATATGGAGGTAGTCAACATGCATTTATGTAATTTATTACAATGTTTAATTAAAGGTAATCTAGAAACATGTGATAATAATCTATCACAGGCTAAGTTCACAGATAATAATTGAATCAATAAAATTATAAGAAACAATTTGAGATTGTGTATGGGTCAATTTAAAGAGGATTTTTGGAGTAATGTGATGTTAGAAGTGAGTAAAAGAAAATTGTAGATGCAAATTATTTTTCAGAGCATATAAAAATTATACATGCATAAGTAAGTGAAAAAATAATTGGAAAAGAGTAAAACACAAAATAATAATCATGCATGCATGAATAAAACATAAGTATAATATTAATTTAGAGACATGGTGTTAGTACACTTAAGGAAAGAGAGATCTAAAAAATGAAGATATAACAAGTTGAAGCGGAAGAGTATTCAGTTATGCAGATTGTTTTAGAATTTGTCAAAAAATGCATATGGTATTGCATTACCTAAAGGGATTGACATCTTGCATATTTTCAAAGTGGAAAATTTGTGTCCATATCAAGAAGGTAATATAGTGGGATAACAAATTCTAATTCATATTAGAGAGAGATAGAGCGGAAAGTGTATATTCCATAAAAAAGTGTCAAGAGATGAAATAAATGATTATCATAAGAATAAAAAAAATAACATTTGATAAAGAGCAAAAATAATATATGGACAAATGGAAAGGATAAGACATTTAAGATGTGGCATAGATAAGTGCATACAAAGTTAAAAAACATTACTTAATAACATTAGTATAAGCTACATGATCAAGATCACATTTTTTTCTTATTTACCCAGGGTACATGATGTAGAAGAATCTGGGTTAGCTTGTAATCCTAAAAAATAACAATAATGTCAAGTTAGGAAAATTATCTAAGTCTATTTTTTCACAAGTATTTGATTGCATGGGTCTTTGCTTGTAAGTTTTGTACAAGTTTATTGATGCATGAAATTATTTTCTTAGCTTGAATAATATTATGAAGCTTTACACAAGATGATATGTTATGTATTTTGTTTAAGAGTAGCAGTGCAAATATTTTTAAGGGGTTTCTAAAGTTTTTTATTATTTCTATAGCATCAAAACATTCACCATAGTCATCTCATTTAGTCTATTTATTTTCCATGAAATCATAAGCATTAGTGTGTTTAAAAAAATTCTTGGAGAGATATATCTTCATCACAAAAGTAATGCATTAACTTGTAGTAATTTTTGATTACTTAATTGACCTCAAGGGCTAATCTAGCATTATTACACTTAATTCAAAGAAAGTTAAAATTTGATATAACATTACCACAGTTTATAGATCCATTTGGGAACCTCACGGTAATGTGTAATAAGATTCAATATATATTTAAGGTTTATGGTTAGGAAACATGTTCATTTTAAGTTATTATACCTATCAATTAAAACACATAGCTTTTAGAATTTTTTAGAGTGATTATGAGCATATAATCTCATAGAAAATGTTTAAGAAATTTAGTTTAAGCCTTTTCCACCTAAAATGAACTCTTGGAGTAAAATTAATGAAGTTTAAGCTTCTAATACAATTATTGCATTAATTGACATATTAAAAGATATTTTTCATATTTATAGATTTTAGAACTTCTTCGAGAAAATATGACCAAATTACTATGTCCAAAATATCTTATAAAGTTTAAAGTTTCAATTCACTAAAAATAAACTTATCTAAGTTAAAGTTATCAAAGTTGGAATCAGATTATTAAGAGCCTCTTTACATTATTATTTTTTAAATTTTTACATAATTGAGTTTATTTATTTTAATTAAGTTTTTTAATATTTTTTTATTATTTATGTTTTGAATATCAAAAAGTAAATTTAACAAATAAATGCAAAAATAAAACTCTCCATAATAATAGGTAAATTTCTCATGTTGTGGCTATAAAATACATTATATTTTTAAATAAAAAACCTAAAATTGACATAATTTCCTTATACAAACTATGTTTTCAATTCCATTAATTTTGAAAGTGTAACTTTTTGGAAACTACACATTGGTTAAATAGATTTTAATTCATGAGCCATGTTCTAGGTGATATCTAGGAGGATATCTTCAATAGGCATAATTCAACATCTATTGCTCACGATATGTGATTCATCAAGACCATAAAAACTTCATCCCAAACTTGTAATTTAGTTCATTTTTATGATAATTTTTTTAGGAGGAAGTAAAATTTGGAATCATATTTAATATTGGAGTAGATATCACTTAAGGGGGATATTGTTGAAATAGGGAATGCTAGATAACTTTCAAATATTGTAAAATTTACATATGGAAGTAATTTCCAGTGAAATTTATTTTTAAAGTGCATAATTTTGTGTTTTATGGATCAATTCTAATTATCGTAGATAAAAGGGTCATTTTCACCATTACAAATTCCTTCATTTGAAAATCTTATATGATGGATTTGCTTCTCGAAAATCCTATATGGTGGATTTTCTTCTCAATATAGACATACATAGAATCACACCAAATGAAGAAGTTGTTCTTATAGATATTATAAAATAAGTCAACTAGACAACAATTACGATGCAGAAAAATGTATTAACAATCAATGCTATCCCTTAATTAAAGTTTTACTTTGATGATGCCATGTGAAGTTTAGATAGATTTTAAACATCTTGGAAAAAAGGATAAGATGTAGGCATGCACACTAGAAAATGAGTTTGGTTTCCTTAATCCAAACAACTATATTCTTATTTAAGGACTCTATCACTCAATTAAAGTAGTTAGGACTCTTTCTTATTGATTAATGTGATACTAAGATTGATGAATAAATAATCATGAATATTTTGTCAAAATTAGTTCATCCCTACTCAAAATTCATATAAAATTACTATATAAAGCAATATTATTTGGGCACATCATATGTGGCACCCAATTGTGATAAGTTTTGTGAGACTAAGAAGTATCATGCGAAATTAATTTTCATTATGACATACAAAATGGAGGTTCTATGAAACACATTAGTTTTCAATAAAAATAATGTGAAGTGACACCCTAATTCAAGAAAGTGAAAGGGCCTTGCAAAATGAAAAGAGAAATCAAAACTTCAACTAATGGGAAATTAAGAAACTAAGTACAACTCTTTTTTCCATTAGAACACATGAAAATAGAAATGAAAGAAAAAAGTCAAAAAAAAAAATTATGGTATTCTATATCATGATGAGATATCATGTTTTCAGAAAATGAGACACTTGAAAGTAAGAAAAAGAAAATGTAGTTACCTATCTCTAAGATGAGCCATACTTTATGCTAAAATCTAGAAATTATTAATATCTGAAATCATACAAAAATAAATTAATTATTGAAAATTATAAACCCCTCTAAATAATTCCTAGAATATGTTTTAACTTAACTAACTACTCCAAAAATATATCATTTTTAAGAAAGATCATTATAAATAAAAATAATCTATTGAATGTGAAAATGTTTTATTTCAATATCACAATTATGGTCATCTATTTTTTTTTAAAAATATTTAATTGAAAATATCTACGTCAACAACATCTAACACTCATTCAAAGGTAAAATAAAAAAAGAATATCAAAATATAATTTAAAAATCAACCATTTTAGAGGAATGATAAAGGGAAAAAACAAACAAATTTAGAAAATTCATTTAGTATATTGTCAACATTAAATAAAGGAGAGGATACAAATTTTAATGGATCATAAGAAGGCCGAATACATCTACATCACAATACATTACCTAAGTGCTCAGGGGATATGAGTGAAGCCACTCAACAAATAAATGTCAATAAATATGAAACGAACTCACTAGAAACCATCCCAATGCCACAATAATTATCTGCAATAGTTTTAAATGAATAAAATGAACACATAAAATGTAATTGAAAAAAATATATATCGAGTTAAAGGAAATGTGTAACAAAACTATAATCACAAGTTTATAATTAGCAGCACAAACGGATATATATATATATATATATATATATATATATATATATATATATATATATATATATATATAACAATAAAGGGATCTTTCTAATTATATGTTTCTAACATTGTTTATTTAAGTACAATGTGTTTGTAATCAATCATCTTGCTATGTTTCTTACTATTTAAATATCAAAATCATGGCATAAAATGGGGGATCTATCTCTATATATATAAAGTTATACTTTTCCAAATTAATGATGAATTATTTGAATTCTCTAATGAATATATAATTTAACTTAAAAAATATTGCATGTCATAAAATATTTTGGAAGTGTCAAAACTCTTAATTGATTAATTGTTATTAAATTCAAAACTTTTGATTTTTTTTTTTTTTTTTTTGTTTTTTAATTTTTAAAATTGAAAAAAGCTTAAATATTAATATAAAATAAGATATAGTATAACATTACTCATAAAAAAAAATGGGTAAAAAAGTCACATCTCATGAGCAAAGTCACATCAAGGGTTATAAAAAATTCTTTAGGAAAAGTTAGAAAAAGTGATCATAAAATGACCACAACAAAAAATTACATCACATCAATTGCTAGTAAAATAGAGAAACTAAAGTAAATATAACATTAAAGAGACCATTTAAACAATAGAAACAAACATGGACATCGAAAGAGGTAGAGGAGATGACAGACTTGGAAGGTTATCACCCCATCCTCCCGTGGCAGGAAGATCTTTGTCGACAAAAGGATCTTTGTTGGCAGGTAAGGACTCCTAAATAGAGTTTTATTGCTCTTCTAAAGTCTTATTTTGATTTCTTTCATGAAAAATACCTAGAGCCAGGTGTGGGAATTTACTTTGGGAAGGCAAACCCAAGCCTTTGTTATCACATCCTAGAATGGGGGAGATCCCTAGTCCCAACAATCACTTCCAAATGTGGAGGAACCACTCACACCACCACGATGAGGAGAAGGCTAGCAAGGTGGTGACTATCATGAAGAGTAACTCCTGCATTTGGGTCTATACTATTGTCATCTTAACCCACATTATTATCTTGGATGTTGAAGGATGTCATGGGGGTTTAGGAGGTTTTTGATTGATTGTATACATAGCATTTCTCTAGTGATCAAGGAAATGCTAGAGGTGGTTGAGCTCTAGATGGACCTTGTGTACTTGGATTTGAATCTAAGGAGTGACATTAGAGAGAGTAATAATTTTGTTAGAAAAAGAAAAACTATGTTCCATCTCTTCATGATTAAAGTAAGAATAATTCCTAACTTTCTATATTTGAAACAAAATGTCATCTCAAAAGATTTGTCAAAAGTGATTATATTTTTTAGGCAACAACATTGAGTCCCCCAAGAGAGCCATCTTCCATGTGAAGAATTTCAGACAAAAATGTTGAAAAAGAGAGTGAATCTAGTGCTACATAGACTGAGCATGTGGGCAAAACTAAAAGAGATGCTTAACAGTCTCCGATTGTTGATAAGCTGAGAAAATGAGGTTAGGCAAAAAATTTGATGTCAAATATAAGCTATTTATATGTTTATTTTATAATGGTAAATTTTTTTTATAATGGCAAAATTTTATTGTAATAATAATTTATATTGTATATTAAAATGTTTTTCAATTTCAACATTAAAAAATAAGTTGGTTTATTTTTACACATGAAGTATTAAATTACAATGTATGATCATTTTTCAAAAAATTATTTATTTTGTTTTTAATATTTATATTTATTTTATTTTTTTAACAAAAGTCAATAAAAACTTGAAATATTTTAATTATAGAGTAGAGTTTAAAGTCCCTTTTTTTTTTGAAAGACATGTTTTCAAACTTAATACATTGTTTGTCACCTTTCAATTAAAAAAATGTTAAAAAAATACTGAAGTTACTGATAATTTTGATATATGAAACATACAAATTAAATTTATTGATATTTTATTAATAAAATAATGAAATTATTAATAACTATAATGTGTAAAACATCCCAATTAAAAGCATCGATATTATTTAAATAAATCTATTTAAAATTTGTATATATTAGATTAAAATATTTGACAATCATTTGATTATTATATTTAAAAAAATATTTTTAAAAATTAAATAAACAAATAATTTAAAATCATAAACCAAATTTAAAAAATAAATAAATAAAAAAAAATGAAATCATTAATCAATAAAACACATAATACATCTAAAATATCTCCCTCAAAATTAATAAATAAAAATATTTTATAAACAAATTTCGATATATTTAAACTACTTATATATACATTACACTACGTTGTTAGAAATCATACAATAACTTTTTAAAAATATCTAGAGAGGGCAATAGTAATTCTTTTTTGATAGTTTGGAACGATATAGATAAACACAACACAAAGTGTATTATATAAATTTCTCTCATATTACCATGTTCAATAATACATTGAACGATGCAACTAGTCTGCCATCGATATGTATATACCTTATATACGGCTACAGTCATCTTAAATCTGCCTACACGCTGCACACAACTTAATATATACAAAAAAAAAGCAGGGGTTGGAGGGGGCGCCGGGTGGGGCGGTCAACAGTTATTTCAATCGGCTACAAATTTCTTCCTCGGTTTGAGGCCATACTCAAGAACCTGCTCAGGAGTCGGAAGAAATTTCTTGACGCTTTTCTTTTCTCCATTCATTTCTTAACTCAAGAATTTAGCAGTGGAAATCAAGTCTCGAACGGTAACCTGAAATTCCCAACAGTTTCATAAGTATGGAACCATGATGCAAAGGGATTTGAGGCAATATCTAGAAACCCAAACTCCTCTCCACAGAAATAAGGCCCCCGGCCTCCTGACATCTTCTTCATTGCCCCTTCTAAAGTTTTCATTTCCATACATGTATGATTTGATGGATTTCTTGGGTAGAGATAGATACTTCATGAATATTGAATTGAAGAATGGCTATCGGTAGATTTACAAAGTAAAAGGGATGAGTGGAATATTATCTTCAAAACATAAGAAATATTATGTGTTTTTTTTTTTTTCCCCATCATTTTGACTTATTCAATACATAAGTACATTCATGAGATTCTGAAAGAAGTTCTTAATACATTTTTGAGTATTTTTTTCATTGTGTAGTTTGATAACATATTGATTTTTATTAGGATAAAGGAAAAACACTTGTGATATTTATGCATATTATTGAATAAGTTAAGAGATTAAAATTTGCTTATAAATTTGAATAAATGTAATTTCATGCATAAGGAATGGGTATGGTTAGGCTTTGTGGTTTTCTAACAAAGAAGGTATGAGCTATATTGAATTGGCCATCATTTCACAATACATTTCAAGCATGCAAATTTTATGGATTAGAGAGGTTTAATAAGTTGTTCATTAGAAATTTTAGTTGGACATGCACAATGCTTACAAAGATAATGCAAAACAATAAAAAAGATTTTGTCTATATAGTGGAATTGGAACTAGTTTCAAGCTTTTGAATAAGAAAATAACTAAGCATGTATTGTTGGCTTTCATAGATTATTTCATGTAGATTGTGGTGCTAGTTGTATAGCAATAGGTGTAATATTAATTTAAGAAAGAAATCTTATTGCATATTTTATTGAGAAGTGAAATGACATGAAATGAAATTATTCAATATACGATTAGGAGTTTTATGCAAATTTTCAAGTACTCAAGAAGCTGAGATATTAAATCTATTGCCTAAGTTTTTTTTTTAGTATATAGATCATTAAGCATTAAAATTCATAAATAGTCAAGATAATATGAATCAATGACATATGAAATGGGGTGAATTACTATAGATCTATTCATTTTGATAAAACACACCAGTGGAAAGTCCAACAGAGTTGTAGATGTGTTGAGTCGTAAATTCATATTATTAAATGGATCTTATGATGGAATATTATGTAAATGATGAAGATTAACAACCAAAAAAAAATAAAAATTCATGTGTTTAACCAATAAATGTTAATAGGACACCATGGTGAGACACCATTTTATTCAAGAGGGTTTGTTGTTTAAATGAAGGAAATTGTGTATAGTTATAGGCTCAATGTAAGAGAATTTTCTTCAATAAAATCATAGTGTTTCTTTAGATGTTCATTTTGGTTAATGTAAGACATTAGTGCAAGTGGTGGAATTTATTTTTATTTTTATTTAGATGAGAATCTATGTGCATAAACTTATTCAACAGTGTAGATTATTTTAACTAGTAAAATGGTAAAATTCAAAATATAGGGTTATATCAATCATTACCTATTTCATAGAAAAATATGGGAGGATATAAGTATGGATTTTGTTTTAATAGTATTTTGGGTAGTTTATATATTTTTAAAAATGAAACATTTTTTGGAAGTTACTAATATTAGTGATACAACAAACATTGCTAACTTGTTTTTCAGGTGGATTGTAAGATTGCATGGTTTTCTATGTAACATACTATCAAACAAAGATGTGAAATTTGTAAGAAATTTATATAAGATGCTATGAAATATTTTGAACACCAAGGTTTAATTCAGTTCAACATATCATCCTCAAATGGATGGATATATAAAGGTAGACAACACGAGTTTAGGCAATTTATTACAATGTTTAAGTAAATGTAATCTAGAAACATGTGATAATGATCTATCACAAGCTAAGTTTATATATAATAATTAAATAAATAAAATTATAAGACACAATTTGAGATGGTGTATGGGTTAATTCCAAGAGGAGTTATGGAGTTATATGATGTAGATGTGAACAAAGGAAAATTGTAGATGCAAAGTATTTTTTAGAGCATATAAAAATTATACATAGACATAAGTATGTGAAAACAAAATTGGAGAAGAGTCCAACACAATATAAGAAGCATGTAGGCATGAAGAAAATATAAGTATAATATCAAGTTAGAGACATGGTGTTAGTACACTTAAGGAAAGAGATATTTCAAAAATGAACATATAACAAGTTGAAGTGGAAAAGTATTCAGTTGTGAAAAGTGTTACAAAGTTTGTCAAAAAGGCATATAGGATTGCGTTACCTAAAGGGATTGGCATCTTGCATATTTTCAAAGTGTAAAATTTGTGTCCATATCAAGAATATAATAATATTGGAATAAAAAATTCTAATTCTAATTCATATTAGAGAGAGATGATGGGAAAGTGTAGATGCCAAAAAAAGGTGTGAGGAGGTGAGATAGATGATTATCATAAGAATAAACAAAAGAACATTTGATAAAGAGTACAAATAATATATGGTCAAATGAAAAGGCTAATACATTGAATGGATAAGTGCATAAGATGTTACAAACATAGAATAATATTAGTAGAAGGTGCACGAGCAAGATCACATTTTTATCTTATATACCCAGTGTGCATGATGCAGAAGAATCTAGGTTCACTTTTAATCCTAAAAAAATAACAATAATGTTATGTTAGGAAAATTAGTTAAGTCTAGTTTTTCACAAGTCTTTGATTACATGGGTTTTTGCTTGTAAGTTTTGCACAAGTCTATTGATGCAAGAAATTATTTTCTTAGTTTGAATAATCTTGTGACGCTTTAAACAAGATGATTTGTTAGGTATTTTATTCAAGAGTAGTAGCACAAAAATTTGTTAGAGTTTTCTATTTTTTTAATTATTTTATATAACATCAAAATATTCACTAGAGTCATCTCATAGTCTATTTATTTTCCATGAAATCAGAAGCATTAGTGTGTTTAAAAGTTTATTAGAGAGATATATCTTCATTAGAAAAGTAATGCATTAACTCAAGGAGTAATTTTTGAATACGTGATTGACCTCAGGGACTAATCTAGCATTACTACACTTATTCAAAGCTTTTAAATTTGGTATATAACATTAACACTCTTTCTAAAACTATTTGGGAAGCTTGCACTAATGTGTAATAAGATTCATGATAGATTTAAGGTTTATAGTTAGACAACATATTAATTTTAAATTATTATACCTATCAATTGAAACACATAGATTTTTTATTTTTTTGAGTAATTATGACCATATAATCTCATTGATAATGTTTAAGAAAACCAATTTAGACATTTTTCACCCAAAATTTACTCTTGGAATAAAATTTATGGAATTTAAACTTCTCTTATAAATATTGCATTGATTGCCACATTAATTTTTTTTTTTTTTTTTCATATTTATAGTTTTTATAACTTCTTGGAGAGAATTTGATCAAATAAAAATGTCCAAAATATCTTAGAAAGTTTAAAGTTTCATTACACTATAAATAAACTTATCCAAATTAAAGTTATCAAAGTTGGAATCATGTCATTAAGAGCCTCTTTGCATTATTATTATTTTAATTTTTACATAATTAAATTTATTTATTTTAATTAATTTTTTATTATTTTTTTATTATTTATTTTTTAAATATAAAATTTAATAAATAAATTAAAAAATAAATTTCTCCATAATAATAGGTAAATTTCTCAAGTTGTGGCTAGTAAATCTAAATTGTATTTTTAAATAAAAAAACCTAAAACAAACATAACTTCCTTATACAAACTATGTTTTCAATGTTATTATTTTTGAAAGTGTAACTTTTTGCAAACTACACATTGGTTAAATAGATTTTAATTCATGAGCCATTTTCTAGGCGATACTTAGGAGGATCTCTTCAATAGGTATGATTCATTGTATTTTACTCATGACATGTGAATCGCTAAGACTATAACAACTTCATCTTAAACTTGTAATTTAATTCATTTTTTAAGATAATTTTTTAAGGAGGAAGTAAAATTTGGAATCATATTTAAGATTGAGGAGCTATCACTTATGGGAGATATTTTTGAAACAAGTAATGTTAGATAACTTGAAAATACTATCAAATTTAAATATGAAAGTAATTTTTAGTGAAATTTATTTTGAAAGTGTATAATTTTGTCTTACACATCAATGTTAACTATTGTAGATAAAAGGGTCATTCTCACTAGTGCAAAGTCTTTCATTTGAAAAGCTTATATGGTGGATTTCCTTTTCAATAAGGGCATGTACTGAATCATTTTGAATGAAGAAGTTGATCTTATAGATATTATAAAATATACTAAGTAGACAACAATTTCGATAAAGCAAGATGTACTAACAATCAATCTTCTCTCTTTATTGAAGTTTCACTTTTATGATGTCATGTGAAGTTTAGACACACTTGAAACATCTTGAAAAATAGAGCAAGATGTGGGCATGTAAACTAGAAAATGAGCTTGTTGCCCTTAATCTAAACAACTATCCTCTTATTAAAGACTGCACCACTCAATTCAAGTAGTTGAGACTTCTAATTATTGATTAATATGATACTAAGATTGATAAATAAATAATCATGTATATTTTGTCAAAATAAATCATTTGTACTCAACTTTTACATATAAAGTTACTATATAGAGCAATATTAGTTGGGCACATCATATGTGGCACCCAATTGTGATAAGTTTTGTGAGACACTAATAGAGATCACGTGAAATTAATTTTTATTAATGACATTTGGCGTGGAGATTCTATGCATCACATTAATATTATAAGTCACACGCTAATTCAAGAAAATGAAAGGGCCTTGGAAGATGAAAAGATAAAGTAAAACCTCAAATTATGAGAAATTAATAAACTATGTACAACCCTTTTTTCCATTGAAACAAAAGAAAATATAAATAGAAGTAAAAGTCAATAAAGATTTTTGTAACTTTTATGGTATTTCAGGTCATGATGAAGCATCGTGTTTTCAGAAAATAATATACTTGAAAGTAGAAAAAAAAATGTAATTATTTGTCTCTATGATAAAAGCCATATTTTATGTTAAAATATATAAATTATTAGTATTTCAAATGATACAAAAATGAAATAATTATTAAATATTATAAACCTTTCTAAATAATTATTAGAATATGTTTAAGATTATAGCTTAATTAGACACTCTAAAATATATCATTTTTAAGAGAAATCATTATTAATGGAAATAATTTATTGATTATAAAAATATTATATTTTAATGTTACATATATTATAATATAAGTATCTATTTAAAAATTATTCTTTAATTGATAATATTATTAATAAAAAAAAGGTTGGGCTCAACAACATCCAACACCCATTCAAAAGAAAAATAAAGGAAAGTATTTAAAATATAAATCTAAAAAAAACCAACCATTTTAAAAGATTGATTAAAAAAAAAGTTTGGAAAAATCATTTAGTATATTGTCAATACTAAAGAAAGGAGGATACAAATTTTAATAAATCATGAGAAAATTAAATACATCTACGACATAATACATTACCTGAATCCTCAAGAAACATAAATAAAATCACTAAAAAAATAAATCTCAATAAAAATGAAACAAACTCACTAGAAACCATCCCAATGCCACAAGAATTATCTGCAATAGTTGTATATGCATAAAAAGAACACATAAAATGTAATGCAAAAAAAAAATAATAATATAAAGTTGAAGGAAATGTGTAACAAAACTATAATCACAAGTTTATAGTTAGCAGCACAAAAAATTAATTTATCTCCTTTTAAAAAATATTAAAATAGTTATTTAAGAAAATAAAAATAAAATCTTAATAAAGGATAACAATAGAGAGCTCTTTCTATTATTTGTTTCTGACATCGGTTATTTAACTATAATGTATTTGTAATCAGTCACCTTGCTGTGTTTCTTGCTATTTAAATATAAAAATCATGACATAAAACGGGGGCTCTGAATAAAAATAAATATATATAGAGTTATACTTTTCCAAATTAATGATGAACTATTTAAGTTCTCTATGAATATATAATTTAATCTCGAAAATATTGCTTACCATAATATACTATGGAAGTGCCAAATCTCTCAAATAATTAATTGTTATTAAATTCAATTTTTTTGATATTAAATAAGTTATTTATATATTAATTTTATAATAATAAAATATTATTGTAATAATAATTTATATTGTGTATGAAAATATTTTTTAATTACAAAATTAAAAAATAAGTTCATTTGTTTTTACACTAAAACAATCGATAATATGCTATTGTTATTTATAAATTAATTAATTTATTTTATTTTTTATATTTATTTATTTTTATTATTTTGAAAGGAGTTAATAAAAAATTAAAACATTTGACAATGAAATATAGGCAAGTTAGTAAAGTGGTTTATTTATTTTAAGTTTCATCTAAATTTAAATCTTTCTAATTATGTGAAGTTGATTGTGGTTGTTGGTAATATTCTCTAAACATGTTGGTTGTAAATTTGGGATTTAAGATGGTGGTTAATTATTTGGAGATTTGGACTCCCATTGTATCCTAGACTAATTCATAACCACTATTAAAAATGATTATCTATCTAAAAAAATAGAAATATTTTAATCATAAGGTAGAATTTGACTGTTATTTAGATATTTATTTATTTATTTTATTTTTTTATTAATAATTATTTTATAATTATAGAAAAAGTCAATAAAATATAGGAATATCTTAATCATAAGATAAAATTTGAAGTGTCTTTTTCTCAAAAATATGTTTTCAAACTTAATATTATTTGTCACAAATTTGTTGAGAAAATAATGAAGTTATTAATAATTATGATATATGAAACACCTAAATTAAATCTATCTATATTTTGTTAAGAAAGTAATGAAATTATTAATAATTATGATATGGAAAACATCCAAATTAAATTTATCCATTTTTAAAAAATATATATTTAAAATATAAATATTAATTTAAAATATTTAACATTCATTTGATTATTATATTAATACAAAAATTTATTTTTTAAAATTGAATATACATATAAATAATTTAAAATCGTGAACGGAAAAAATTATAGAAAAGATAAAATCATTAATCAATAAAACACATAATAAATTTAAAATAAATATCTCAAATCTAATATTTAAAAATATTTTATTAGAAAAAAAAAAAAATATTTACAATAACTATATATGTGAAAAATCATTACAATTAACTCAAAAAATATCTGCACAGGGCAAGAACAAAGTTTCCTCGAGGGGTATTAATAAAGTTTGTTTTTAATGGTTTGGAACAATATTAGATAAACACAAGTGTATTACATGAATTTCTCTCATAATACCCTGTTCAACAATACAACGAACGATGCAACTCCCACTACCATGTTAACTCTAATGTGTATATATCTTATGCTCTCATGCTACAGTCATCCTACACGCTGCACACAACTTAATATATTAAAAAAAAAAACGGTGTCAACAGTTATTTCAATCCACCACAAATTTCTTGCTCAGGAGTCGGAAGAATTTTCTTGACGCTTTCCCTCTCCATACACTTCTTAATCCAAGTATTGAGCAGCGGAAATCGAGTCTCGAACGGTAACCTGAAATTCCCAACAGTTTCATAAGTATGGAACCAGGACGCAAAGGGAATGAAGACAATATCTAGAAACCCAAACTCCTCTCCACCGAAATAAAGCCCCCGGCCTCCTGACATCTCCTTCAACGCCCATTCTAAAATTTCGAGGTTCGCCAACATGTTACGCTTAGCCTCCTCCTGAGCCTCCCCCTTTGTTCTCAATATAGGAGATCCTGTTTTATAGAACTGCAAATAATAAGCATTAGCAGCGCAAGATAGCATCTTTTACATGCTACCATATCCCAAGAGGGAAATGGGTTAACTTGGGGTTACCTTCTTGTCCCCGAAGTCAGCCCAGAATCTGGAAAGCGCACGGTCATATGGCTTGGAAGGCAGAAATGGTTTGGAAGGCCAGGCCTCGTCGATGTAGTTTAGAATTATAAGAGAATCGCAGATGGGCTTCCCGTTATGAATGAGCACAGGTATCATCTTGTCGACTGGATTCATTTGCAACAGCAGTTCACTCTTGCTGGTAAAAACGTCTTCTTCTTGGTAATCATATTTCACACCTTTCTCTTCCAATCCAATCAAGACGCGCATGCCGAAGGGACTCGCCCACAGGTTAAGCACTTTCACTTCCTCCATGTTAATCTAAGCTCAAACAACAATGTAATGCTCTTCTGTAAGAAAATGGGGGAATATTTATAACAAAGCAGGTTCGGATACCTTGGAGGATCTAGACCATTCATTAGTTATCCAAAAGCATCGTTTCGCTAGGGTAAGGCACATGAACCACGGTCAACCGCAATGGTGAATTATGAATCATTCATCAGGTTTTTTGGAACCATCGTTTCTGTAGGATAAGGCACATGGACCCCCCATGGCGGTGAAAAGATGCAAATTTAATTGTATGCAAGTCGGAGAGACGGCTGCCCCTCACTCCGGGCCTCATCCGTGACAGCAACCGTATTTGATGTCGTATTTCCAATGAGGTTATGTCGTCATAGGCCCTTGTGTCAAGAGGCTAGATTCTTTAGTGCACCCATGAGGTACTCGGACCATCTTCAAATCTGTTTTCAGTCCGAAAATTGTTGTTTGGAGACATTTAGATTACACCTCACATCTTAATACTAACCTAATTTAAATATTTAAGTGTCGAATCCACAATATCAATGTGAGTTCTCAATTCGGGTTATTGTCTCACATACAAGTTGGACTCAAATCGAGATGCATCTCAACTTGCATCGTTCATTTCAATGTTTGTTCATTTCATGAACCCCAATTCTTACATTGGATAGTTGGACCTACCTCAGTCGGGGAGCTCCTTAAGCTCCGTGGGTAACGCCTCACGTCACTTCCATACTTGAGAGTGGCTCTCCCCTCACAAGTCCCTCACTCAACTTGGCGACACCCTCGACATTGGTGCAACTTCTCTTCAAGCCAATGCACGGGAATGGCATCATATGCCATGATAGAGTAGTTGTGCAATGCTTTCATCAAGCCATTAACTATATTAGCCTAATCTCTTTAGTCACCATCATCAAATGGCACAAATTCGCATCTAGAGGAGCTCCCCAACCAAGGTAGATGGTTGTCCAATGCAATAATTGGGGTTCATGAAGTGAACAAAAGTTGAGATGAGTGATGTAAGTTGGGATGTGACTCAAATTGAGTCTGATGTTTCTATGTGATGTTGGCCCAAGTTGAGAACTTGCATTGATATTGCAATTTCAACTCTTGGATGTTTAGATGAGTTGGGTTAGTGTTGGGGTGTGAGGCATAGTTTGGGTGTCTCCAAATGATGGTTTTAGAGCTAAAATATCCTTGGGGATGGACCCAATACCACCTAGGTGCACTAGGGAATCTAGCCCTAGGACCCCTTACGTAATATGAATAACTAATGTGGCTATCGATCACTGAAATGGGGTTGTTGGGCTGGGGTAGACCTAAATAATTATGACCTGTGAATTAGATCCAAATTATTGGCAATGGTGTGGAAATCAAGATATTAAAGATAAGGTAAAACTGACAACATTTACATGTTACATCTTTATCAACAATAGTGGTGGTGGTGGTGACGACAACAATGCTTATTATTATATTGGGATATTTTTAATGAGTAGTCATTTTTCAAAATAACCAAAATTTAGAGGTAATAATCACAATTCACGAAGACATTGTAAATGTATTCAAACATTTTGTCACTAAGGGAAAGAAGGGTAGATGTAATCCTTCCTTTAAAATAAAGGTGAATGAAAATTTCCTTTGAGAATTGTATTGAGATTTTAAAAAGAGTAGTAATAGACATGTGAAACTTAAAATGATTTTGTTCATCAATTTATGGGTCCAAAAATCTTTCTTGTTTTTCTAAATTTTGCACAAATTTATGGGAAACTAATTTCTTTCTTCAACCTTGAGCAAGGTAACGACATCGTATGTGTTATCCTTAACTAATTATTATCATGGACTTGGATTACTTCTACATATTAAAAACATCATACCAAGTATAATGCATATTTAATTAAACAATTTAGTGAATGCAAATATTATGACTTTTATTGTTAAAATGAATACAAAATGAAGAAATTAAAGCTTTAAATAGTCTTGAATTACTGTAAATGCTTGAATTAATTTCTGTGGCACATTCATAATATATATTGTATGTGTGGTTTCTATGCTTTTTCTTGTCTTATCACTAATGCATTTATGCATTTATATACTTATTGACTACTAGTTAGAACCCTATTATTATGCAAGTCGACACATAAGTAGGAAAGGATGAAAAATTATGAGCACATGACACAAGAGACACAAAACTAAGAGTAACAAGATCCTACACTATAAGTTTCTAGTGTCTTAGAGCCCTATAGTGTATGGTTCTAGGAAAAATCCCATAAACCCATGGAAATAAAGAATATGAGAGAGAAATAAGAGAGATAGAGAAGAGGAAAATGTGGAGGAAGGAAGGAAATAACAAAAAACACAAGGAAAATATACCATTAATATCCTAGTATAAACTTGGTATAATCGACAAACACAAAGGTACCCTAGGATAATGTAATTTTACAACTAATAACTACCCTCATATTAGGAATAGGTATCTACATAATGCTTCACTTTGATATGTGTGTGTATAAATATAAAAGTAAGAAAATAAAATGGGGGATACCAAAATATTTTGCACTTTCAAATCTCTTGTAGAAACACAAATGTTATTGTAACTCCAAAACTCTTGTAGACGTAGTTTATCTAGGCATTTGATAGTGACCCCTATATGACTCCCCGACATCTATGGATTTATGTGAGTGTCCTTATGAAATATACAAGAACAAATATGTGGATAAATTCTCGCAACAATACTCTGATAAAATACAATAAAGACAAATTAGAAATGATGCACCTCATGGTTTTGTTGGAAGATGTGACCGTGCCACCATATGAGTTTTCTAGATCTCCAAATTTTGTGTCAAATAAGAATGCTCATTATTCTAAATTTCGAAACATTTGGTAAAGTTTGAATACATTTATAGGTGAAATTTTTAGTAAACAAAATATAAAAGATAATGAAATACAATGCAATATAAAACAAAGTAGTGTTATGAGATGTCTTAAATATTTCTCTTGGTGGGAGCTATTGGCATGTGTTGGGAACATATTGGGAATATCAACCTATAAACTCTCTCATCTAGAGGAGCAAAATAGTAAAAAAAAAAAAAAAAAAATTTAAAAAAAAAAAAAAAAAAAAAAGGTGTTCATTTTCATAAGTTTAGATACTTGATTCATTGGACCCATTATCTAAAGACAATTTTGAACAAAATTGTGATAAAAATCCCTAGCATTTTGATTTCACAAAAGAAGAAGATCAATTATATGAACAATATAATTTAAAGTGGTAATACTTGAAAATTATTATCACTATTTTGTGTGACTCTTAAATTCATAATGCATACAATTAACTTGCCACTACATTGGAGTTCATTTTCAACGAATTGGGAAATGTCATTTTCCAACTTGATGCAATGTTGCCTTAAAGAGAGGTGTTGAAAGAATATTATTAGGATATATGACATTAAATAAAAAAAATATAATAAAAGATGAAGTGTGTGCTTTGTTTCTTAAGTCTAAAACCATAGAATCACCGCCAATGAGTTTCAAACACATTAGCATTGATTGGTGTGTTTATGTGAAGATTAAAACCAAATTTTGGGATAGGTGGTGGATGGTGGTTGATGAGCCTCTAAGAAATAATAATGATCTTCCATTGTATTTTATTATAAAAATTTATCATGAGTATGTTCTAAAAAAAATCCTAAATTATTTTGATATGCAGGCCTCCCAAGGTAGGGTAAGTGGGTCCTCATTTGATAGACCCAGTGCCAAATGGGACCAAAATTTCCAAAATTGACAATAGAGAAATAAAAGGACAAAAATCCATACTTTTATGCCCAAAATATTGTATTGTAGTACACATATGGACACCATTGAGGTAATTAATATTCTCACACAAGTTATGATTGACCATGGGATATATAAACTAATGATTTTAACATATGTTATAGGTGGTGAAACATATAGTAGTGTCCCTCCTAATATTGGTATTAGTGTCCCTCCTACTATTCATGTTGGTGTCCCTCCTACTAGTAGTGGCATAGCTATTAGTCATCCTACAATTACTACACATAATTTCACATCATGTGGGAGGAAGTGTCCTAGACATACTATTCAGGTTATAAATACATGGGTTACATATACAATTTTTTAGTATCTCTGCACACTAATACAAATTATTATATTACATCTACAATTTTTTTAGCACCTTAGAACACTAATACGCTAGATTATATGCCATGTGTAGTTGTTTCAACACCTAAGGACACTAGCATGCCATATTATATTCATATACAATTGATTAAACACCTTAGGACACTAACATGTTAGATTATATTCCATCTTCAATTGATTCACCACCTCCTACCAACACATAACCAATTATGCATGGCTTGTCTTCTTCACCATCTCTATTTGACACATGGGTTTATTTAATTATATATTTTTAATATATGTAAAGGAATATTAAGTTTATATTTTATAATATGTTTGATTAATCGACTAATATTCACCTTTTTTCAATTGTTACTTGTATAGACGATCATGGTTATCTTCAGAACCCTAGTTGGCTTAGATTCCTTTGTTGATGATACAGTTAGCAATGCAGTACCCTACACTCAGGTTAGGAAAGTAGATTGTCAAGTTTTTATATTGTTTAAATATTTTACATACACAATAGTTTTAGTACATAAGTAACAAGATGTCTCTCTTTCTATCCCTCTATCACTCTTTCTTTATGTATATAGAAGTAATAATTTTGATTTATCTTAAAATAGGTTTAGTTTTATTTGATTCATAATTGACCTCTTTCGTTTGTTTGTTTTATAGATGATGAGAGTTGATATGGGTACCCTGCATGGATAAAAAAAATTTGATAGATGTTATAATTTCATCCCAAGATCCAATATCTCCAAACAATACTTGATTCAGATATAAAGATTGATGAGAACACATAGTAAAATTATTATTTTTAACTTCAATTAATGATACTCTACATCATATTTATAATGTTTTATTCACATATAGATCTAATCCTATATGTATCATTCATAGTATTCTCCATCATGGATATATTTGAGGTCACAAAGCTCAATATAGTTGTTTATGTGGCATATGGTGAGTCCAGAATCATATTTTTGCAAAAATTTGTTCTTGGCAACTCTATAATTTTTCATATATCATTTTATACATTAAATTTTATATTTTATGTAGGTGCCACACTTTTTTAGGTGGTGGCAGAGATAGTTGGTCCTTCAGATGTTAGGAGGAGAGTTTCTCCCCATAATTATACATGCATCATTCCTAGTTCTACATCTATGGTGATGAGGCACAATTTGTTTGGAGGCAATGAGTAGTATGAGAGCTAGTTGTTGTGTTAGGTGTAGTTATAGGAACAATCTATTTTGTATGTCGATATGGCCCACATTATATCCCCATATGGTACATTTTTGTATGTATATTATGGTCTAGATTATATTCCAATATGGCCTATTTTTAATGTCATTATGACATAATTTGGATACACATACATACTATTTGACATATCTATGTGAATCATACACTGTTATCATTTGTGTATACATATTTACTTATTATATCTCATTATTATTTGTTGTTTTTGTTATTACCTACATGTTATCTTTATCTAAAGTATTCATAACTAAATAAGTTTTAAATAATGGTTGTGTTAATGAAGTTTTGAAAACCTGAAGCCTATTAACTTTGTTTATAAATATATAAAGATATTAAACAATGCATTATCTTGCACAAGAAATACATTCTTTAATTTCATTATTGTAAGAGGCCAAATTATTTCCCACTTAATTGGTATTTATTGCTACATGATCACTATCATGCATCTTCATTTAAAGATCTATAACTTGAAAGTCCTTGGAAAGTTGTTGAGTTGTAATGAAAGATACCTTATATGGACTCATGATCATTCATAGTATGAAAAAATATACTTGATGAAGCCATGTTCAATTACAGTATGTTGTTAAGGTTTGATTTTGGATTTGAATGGTGGGGAGTTTTATAAAAAATCTCTCATTTTTCCAAATATTTTAATTGATGTGTAAGGATGGGAGGACTATGAATGGCAATCTCATTGTTATCCTAGTTAAATCTAGTTTGATGACCTAGGTTTTTATTAGAACCATTAAACCTTATGTAGTCTATTTAAGGAGATCCATTTTATTCCAAAGATTCTCTCTATTGTGGAAGGATAGGGATTCTATCTATTGTGGAAGGATGGGAGGACTATGAATGGATGAAAAATCATTAGCACAATTCTATAGCTTAGTGACTCTTCCCCTACCTGATTCACTGAAGCTTCATGTAATGCCTCTATATTTTAGATGACTATCACTTGGAAAATGTTTATAAATACCCTCACACATAATAATGTTTTGGTCAGAATATTTTCTCAAAGAAATATCAACATAATCTCCAACTCTGGTAGTCTACAATCACTAGGAAAGTCCATCCCTTGTGAGCGAAAACAACCTAAATCTATATTGCTTCCATCAAGATCTCTTCCCATTATATCTCCTTTGTGACAAAAAATATTACAATGACATGGTACCACTTTCAAAAATGATTGATTATTGTCCAAGCTCCATTTTTTATAAAATTTTAAAGTATATTGGGAAACATTTTGATATGAAAAGTCAAACATTGAGTAGTCATGATGTTCAGATACTCATGAATAAGAAAAGAAATATAAAGAAGATGAAAATCTAAAAAAAATAAAGTTATCCTCCATGAACTTATACAAAGGAAAAAATACTTAATAAGGTAGATTGATATTGTCTACAATTTAAAATCTGATTAAATAGAGATTCACCACCTTTGACGAGTGTTGAAATGGATAACTACAAGATTTCACTAATGCAAATCAAATAAGCAACAAAATTTTGGAAGGAAAAGTAATCATTGTGACCTAAATAATGTTTAGACACGTTATGAGACATGAAATTTTATATACAACTAGAGAAATATAAAAAATTATTGATTTGGTTAGGACCAAGTTATTAATTCTTTTCCATATAATGCTTCTATGAAACCTCTAATTTTTATTTAGAGGACAAGGATAGAAACAACATTTAACTAAATCAAATAAATAAAGTACAAAGACAAAATAGAATGACGTGTCACTGACACACATGGAAAATAATCTAATAAAAGTAAAAGTGAGAGGGGTGAAAATGAATAATGGAGGAAAATTGCATTGAATTTCTTTGTTTATGCCTGAAGTAGATGAGTCATCTGAACCATAATCGATCATTGTGAGATATTTGATAATGTTGTTTGCTAATCACCACATTGCCATGGAAAATGTGAAGAAAATCCATACATTCAAAGAATTATAGAGAATAAAGTGGGGATTTAATTAACGTAGATAAATCTTTGAGGAATTTGACTCTATTTTTCCCTCTCTAATATAAATTAAAAAATTTGTTAGCTTCTTCCTACAATTGGAACTCTCTTCCATACCAAATTGATTATTTCTCTATCTATCTTGGGTGGGCATTTCAATATATTCATGAGGGGTAGAGATAAGCCATTAGTTTTTATAGTTTCACATGTGAGTCATATGACCACCTTTCTAAGGATACTATGCCACTTGAGATGAGGGATACACAATGGAACTTTTTTTGTCACATCCAAAAGTTGTTTTATGAGTGAATATTTGGTGAGTGGGTAGTGTATCTTTTTATTCTCCATCCCAATTCATGAACCATCTACACAAACACTTATAAATGGGTATATATATGTTTTAATGACCTCCTTACACTTTCCATCAAGCCTCAAGGTTGAAAGTTACAGGTGATTAGATACATCCTTGAAGAGAATCTTCTTGTCCCTAAGTGGGAAAAAGAAATGAACTTCCAACAAGCATTACAAGAGAACCATTAGGGGTATAGATAGGCCATCATCTCTTATATTTTCATGTTTGTATTCTTTGATCATCCCCCAGATGATTCCATGCCACTCAAGATGAAGGAGACACAGTGACATGTTTTCTCTCACATCCAAATGTTGATTTAGGGATGAAAATTTGGTTAGTGGGAAGTGTATCTTTTGATTTTCTATATCAATCCATGAACTGTCTATTTAGGTGTGTTTGAATGGATATATAAACACTAGAATGGCTTATTTATACTCTCCATCAGGCCCTTAGTTCTAAAGTTGTAGGTGGCTGAATGCATCTCATAATAAAATCTTCTCATCCCTAAGTGGGAAAAGTAAATAAATTTCAATGAGAATTATAGGAGAACTGAGGGGTAGAGACAAAACATTAGCTCCTAAAGTTACATTTGCGATTTAATTAAGAACCCCTAGAGGATTTTGTGCTACTAGGGATGATAGAAATAAAGTGGTGTGTTTTTTCTCATTGCCAAATGTCTCTTAAGTCATGAAAAGTTGGTCAGTGGGTAGCGTATGTTTCAATTTGTTATCCCAATCGATGAACCTTCTATGCAAATGTGTCTAGATGGGATTATAAATGTTGTAATGGCCTCCTTACACTCTACGTTAAGCCCCAAGGTCAAAATTTGTAGGTGTCTAGATGCATCCCTAAAGAAAAACATCTCATCCTTAAGTGGGAAAAAAGAAAAAAAAATTATTAGTGTTGTAGGAGAACTATGAGGGGTAGAGACAAACCATCAACTCCTATAGTTTCATGTGTGAATACTTTAAGCACAACTTGAAGTATTTTTTTCCATTCAAGAAAGGAAGACACATCAGTGCATTTTATCTCATATCCAAATGTCTCTTATGGGATGAAAATGTTTTCTAGTGGGTGATATTTTTTTAGATTTTATATCCCAATCAATGAACTATCTACACAAATATGTCTAGATAGGCATAAAAATGTTGTAATGGCCTCATTACACTCTTTGATGTTGATGTTCGTGATGATGATGATGAATATTATTACTATTTTTGGGATATTTTTTTATGAGTATCCATTTTTTGAAATGATAAATTTTCAAAGGTAATAATCATAATTCATAAATACCTTGTAAATGTATTCAAACATATTGTCACTAAAGTAAATAATGGCGTATGTAATCCTTACTTTAAAATAGGGGTGAATGGAAATTGCCTTTTATAATCATGTCAACATTTTTAAAAGAGCAGGAATATTTTTAGAATGGGAAGTCAGACCTAATAAATTACAGATATGTGAAACTTATCTCAAAATAATTTTTTTCATCAATTTTATGCAAAAAACTTTCTTATTTTTCTAAATTTTACATAATTTTTTGGGAAACTAATTTCTTTCTTCAAACCTTGAGTAAGGTAACGACATCGTATCATGAGGTATGTGTTCTCCTTAACTAATTATTATCATGGCCTTGTATTACTTATAAATAGTAAAAACATCACACCAAGTATAATTCATATTTAATTAAATAATATATTAAACACAAATTCTATACTCTAACTTTTAATGTTAAAATGAATACAAAGTGGATAAATAAAAGTTTTAAATATTCTTGAATTACTCTAAATGCTTGAATTAATTTTTTTGGCACATTCATAACATATATTGTATGTGCGGTCTCTATGCCTTTTCTTGTCTTATCACTAATGCACTTGTGACTTTATATACTTCTTGACTAATAATTAGAACCCTATTTCTATGCAAGCTGACACAAAAGTAGGAAATGATGAACATTTATGAGCACATGACACAAGAGACACAAAACACAAATTCACAAGATCCTACACTATAAATTGTTAGGGGCTTAGATCCCTATAGTGTATGATTAGAGGGAAAAGTCCATAAACACATGAAAATAAGGGATATGAGAGAGAAATAAGAGAGATATAGAGAAGAGGAAAATGTGGAGGAAAGAATGAAATTAAAAAAAAACATAAGGGATAGATACTATTAATATCCTAGTATGAACTTGAAATAATAAACAAACACAATGGTACCATAGGTAATGTAATTGTATGACTAATAACTACCCTCATATTAAAATTAGGTATCTACATAATGATTTGATTTGATATGTGTGTGTATAGATTTAAAAGTAAGAAAATATAAAAAGGGAGATAAAAAAAGTTGTGCACTTCTAAATCTCCTGTAGAAATGCCCATGTTCTGGTAACTCTAAACTCTTGTAGACCTAGTTTAGCTAGGGACTTGATAGTGATCCATGTATGACTCCCCAACATCTATGGATTTATGTGAGTGTTCCTTGAAATATACAAGAACAAATATATGTGGATAAATGATCACAACAATAATTTGATAAAATCTAAGAAAGACAAATTAGAAGTGACACATCTCATGGTTTAGGATGCCACTATATGAGTTTTCTAGATCTCCAAATTTTGTGTCAAATTAGAATGATCCTACATTATTCTAAATTTTGAAACATGTGCAAAAGTTTGAGTACATTTATAGGTATAATTTTTAGTAACAAAATATAATAGATAAACAAATACAATGTAATATAAAAGAGATTAGGTTTTGGGAATGTCTTAAATATATCTTGTGGTGGTAGTTATTGGCATGTGTTGGGTATCCTAGGAATATCAACCTATAAACTTCCTCATCTAAAAGATTGAAACAATAAAAAAATGTCTTAGGTCTTGGACTATGGAAATAATAATGGGTAAAATATACGCCCCCATTTTGAGACATGGGCTAACCTTATGAAGCATACATATTTTTAAAAAAAAGGGATTACACACATCACATGCAAATCATGAAATAAAATATTTGATGTTGAACATAATAATATATCATTATGAAAGAATGTATTTTTTACATACTAGTACCTATACAAGATAGTAAAATAATATGTATACGCACAAGTGTGAGTTTCCCTAAGTAGATAAAAAAAGTAGTGTGGGCAGGAAAGTAATGCGTCTCAAGTAAAAAACATGTACCTAGTGCAACATAAAGGTAATATGGCCCACATGGGTCAAATATAAAAAATGTAAAAATAATATTAATATGCCCAAATTAGGCAATATGTAATCAATATAAAACAACATTGATGATGTGCTCCTCACAATAAAATTATAATCATTAATGAAACATCAAGATAGTGTGCCCTAATACAAGTAGTGTAGTAGTAGATATATCAATATCAAGTGTAAATATGGAGCCTTACCCATAATAAATGCATTATAGAAATCATTTCAACATAGGAAGGCAATGAAAAACATTTGTTTGATCTGAATCAAGGAAAATAATAGGATTTTTGTATTATATAGATAATGACACCAACACCATAGTAACATAGTGTAGACAAGACAAGAAATGAAGGAACATTATGCACACATTAAGCATAAAGAAAGCATGCCACACATAGAGTGTACATAGAAAGAGACATAAACACCTCAAACATAGAGTAGGTATGGAAATAAGATACAACTCAAACTAACATAAAGTATGAGGCAAGGAATATAAAACATATTTTATAAAGAGAAAAATAATAATATAAATACAAAGTGATCATAATTTATTATATTTAATGAGAACATTAAAATATAAGAAGGGATGATTCACAAAGTTGGGGGACAAAAAATATTAAAAAATGAATAACACAAAACTTATTTTAAAAAGGGTGTATGCCCTTTTCAAAAGGGTGTATGCCATTTAAAATAAAAACTAAACTTTTAATGCCTTGGCACGGTACCAAGGCAAAAGGGTGTATTCCATTTTAAAACCTTTATTTAAATTACTGCCTTGTAAAATTATGATCTCGTTATTTTTGATTTAAGTTTAGATAGCTCTCATTTTTTAAAGGCAATAAAATGGCATGCATGTTTTAAGATTCATCACATTCAGGCAATAAAATTACAATCTTGCATCATGATCTCAAGTAAGTTTTTTCCCCTAATAGATTAGGGTTTGAAATATATATTTAATGATACATTTTTATAATAATCACAAGGTAAGAGAACTTGTTAAAATTAAATTTGCATTTCTTTCCCAAATATAAATTTTTACTTTTATAAATTTAGATACTTGATTTGATGGATCCATTTCCTAAATAAAACTTCAAATAAAACTATGATAAAAAGGCCCAACATTTTGACTTCGCAGAAGAAGAAGCTCAATTATATGAACAATGTAAGTTAAAGTGTTAAAAATTAAAACTAAACTTTCACTATTTTGTATGCCTCTTAAATTCATAGTGCACCCACTGAACTTGACACTAAAATAGAGGTTGTTTTGAAGGAAGTGAGAAATGTCACTTCCTAACTTGATGCAATGTTGTATCAAAAAGAGGTCTTGAAATAATATTATTCTGATAAATTGTCATACAAGGACATTAAATAAAAACTATAACAAAATAAAGTGTGTGCTTTGTATTTAAGTCTGGAACCACCAAACCACAACCAACAAGTTGTAAACACATTGGCATTGATTGGTGTAATTATGTGGATATTAAAAACAACTTTTTGGATAGGTTGTGGATGGTGTTTGATAAGCCTCCATGTAATAATAATGAGGTTCCATTGTATTTTTTTTATAAAACTTTATTGTGAGTTTGTTTTATGAGAAATATCAAATTATTTTGACATGAATGCCTCCCAAGGTAAGGAAGGTGGGTCCTCATTTGATATACCCAATGCCAAGAGTGACCAAAACTTATGAAATTGACAATAGAGAAATAAAAGGATAAAATCCCATACTTTTATCCTCAAAATCTTGCATCATAGTACACATATAGACACCCTTGAGGTAATTAATAGTATCACACATTTTATGATTGACCATGGGATACATAAATTAGGAGTTATATATAGGATATAAGTGGTGGCACATTCAGTAGTGTCCCTCCTAATATTGGTACTATTGGCCCTCCTACTATTAGTGCTAGTGTCCCTCCTACTAGTAGTGGCATAGTTAGTAGTCATCCTATAGTTTCTATATATCATTACACACCATGTGGGATGAAGTTTACTAGACCTCATATTAAGGTTAGACATACATGAGTTACATCTACAGTTGCTTTAACATCTCTACACACTAATACAAAATGATATATTTCATCTATAGTTTCTTCAACACCTCAAGACACTAGCATGCCAGAGTATATGCCATATGTAGTTGTTTCAACACCTCAAAACACTATCACGTGTGAGTATATGTGATTTTTAGTTACTTCATCACCTTAGGACACTATCATGTTAGAGTATATGCCATCTATAGTTGCTTCACCACCTCTCATCAACACATAGCCAATTATGCATGGTTTGTCTTCTTCACCATCTCTATTTGACACACAATTTTAATTAATTATATTTTTTTATGTATGTAAAGAGATATTAAGTTTATCTCTTATAATATGTTTACTTAAATAATATTTTACTTATTTCAATTGTTACTTGCATAGACAATCACTGATATCTTTGGTACCCAAGCTAGCCTAGATTCCTTTATTGAGGCTGCAATTAGCAATCCAGTACCCTACACCTAGTTTGGGAAAGTAAATTGTTAATTTTTTATATTATTTAAATATTTTATATACACCATAGTTTTAGTACAAAAGGAATAATTTATCTCTCTTTTTATCCATCTATTTCTCTTTCTTTATGTGTAAAGAAGGAATAATTCTAATTTAATTTAAAATATGTTTAGTTTTATTTGATTCATAATTGACCTCTTTCATATTTTTTATAGATGATAATATATGGTATGGGTATCCAACATGGATCAAAACAACATTTGATATATGTTACAGTTTCATACCAAGATCAAACATCTCCACAACAACACCTAATTTAGAGACAGAGATTGGAGAGAACACATAGTAAATCATTTTTTAAACTTTAATTAATGATACTTTACATCGTATTTATATTTATATGTACATATATATCTAACCCTATAAATATTTTCCATAGGATTATACATCATAGATACATTTGAGGTCATACAACCCAAGATAATTGTTTAGGTGGCATGCGGTGAGTCCAAAATCACCTTGTTGAAATTTTTTGTTCTTGGTAACTCTATCATTTTCCATATATTATTTTAATGCATTAAAATTTATATTTTATATGTTTTGTGGGAACCATAATTTTTTGAGGTTTTGGTAGAGAGATTTGGTCCTTTAGATTCTGAGAGGAGAGTTTCTTTCCATAATGAGACATGTATCATCCTCAGTTCTACATCTATGGTGATGGGGCACAATTTATTTAGAGGAATGAACAATAGGATAGCTAATTGTTGTGATAGGGGTAATTGTAGGCACAATCTAGTTTTTATGTCAATATGGCCCACATTGTATGCCTATATCGCACATTTTTATATGTATATTATGTCTAGATTGTATCATGATGTGGCTTATTGTTATGTCATTATGATATAATTTAGATATGAATACATACTATTTGACATATCTATGTGAATCATACACTGATATAATTTATGTATACATATTTACTTATTATATGTCATTATTAGTTGTTATTTTTTTGTAACATACATGTTATCTTTATCAAAATTATTCATAAATGAATAAGTTTTCAAGCATGGTTGTGTCAATGAAGTTTTATAAACATGAATCCCATAAAATTCTCTTATAAATGTGTAAAGATCCTATATAATGCATTACCTTGTGAAATCAATATCCTCTTTAATTTCATTCTTACAAGGGGCCAAATTATTTCCACTTCATTGGTATTCACCGCTACATGATCACTAGAAGGTATCTTCATTTAAGGATCTATAACTTGTAAGTCCTTGAAGAGTTAATGAAATGTAATGAAACATACCTTGTATGGACTCATGATAATTCATAGTAGAAAAATTTATACTTGATGAAGTCACGTGAAATTATGGTATGTTGTTAAGATTTGATTTTGGATTTGAATAATGGGAGGTTTGAAGGAGATTTATTATCTTTCAAAAAAATTATCTATTTTGGAAGGATGGAAGGAATATGAATGGATTTCTCATTGTTATCCTAATTAAATCTAGCCTAAAAACCTAGGCTCCTACTATAAATATTAAACCTTGAGTAGTCTAGAAGGAAATCCATTTTCTTCCCAAAATTATCTCTATTGTAGAAGGATAGGGGTTCTATCTATTTTGGAAGGATGGGAGGACTATGAATGAATGGAAAATCATTAGCACAATTATCTATAGCTTGATGAATCTTCCATTACCTAATTCACTAAAGCTTTGTGTAATGCAAAAACCTTTATATTTTAGACGAAGTTAATGCCTTCATGCATAAAAATGTTTTGGTAGGAATATTTGTTTAGATAAATATCAACATGATCTCCAACTCTGATAATCCATAGTCATTGTGAATGTCCATCCCTTTTGAGTGACAACAACTACAATCTTTAGTGCTTCCACTAAGATCTCTTCCCATTATATCTCCTTTATGAAAATAAATATTACAATGATGTTTTATAAATTTCAACACTGTTTGGTTATTGTCCAAGTTACCTTTTTAGAAACCTTTAAAGTATAGTGGGAAACATTTTTATAGAACTTAAACATTGAGTAGTCATGATGTTTAGATACTCATGAAGAATAAAAGCAAATATAAGGAAGATGAAACTCTAAAAAAAATACTTTATTCTTCATGAACTTATATAAAGAAATAAAATAATTGATAAGGTGGCTTGATATTGTCTATAATTTAAAATCTTATTAAAAATAGGTTCACCAGCTTTGACATTGAAATGGATAAGTGCAAGATTAAACTATTATAAATCCAATAAACAACAAAATTTTGGAAGGAAAAGTAATCATTGTGACCTAAAGAATGTTTAGACACCTTATGAGCACATACATTTTTTGAAACAATTGGAGAAATATGAAAATTATTGATTTGGTTAGGACCAAGTTATCAAATCTTTTCCATATAATTCTTCTAAGTAACCTTTAATTTTTATTTAGAATACAAGGATATAAACAACATTTAGCTAAATCAAATATATAAATTACAAAGATAAAATAGAATGACATGTCACTAACACAAGTGGAAAAGAATATAATACAAATAGAAATAATGGGGATAAAGTCCTTAAGAGCATGTTCTAATGAAGAATAGAGGCAAATATCAAATGTTTTTTTCTTTGTCTGAAGTGGAGGAGTCATATGAGCCATTATTGATCACCGTGAGAGATTTGATAATTTTGTCTGATAATCACCAAATTGCCATGAAAAATGTGAAGAAAATTCCTATGATCAAAGAATTATAGATAATAAAGTGAAGATTTAATTAACGTATATCAATCTTTTAGGCATTTATCTCTCTCTTTCCCTCTCTAATCTAAATTTAAATTGTTTTTAGCCTTCTTTCTTACAGTTGGAATTATCTCCCATACCAACTTGTTTGTTTCTCTAACTAACTTGAGTGGGTGTTTCAAGAGATTATTAAGGGGTATATATAAGACATTATCTCCTATAGTTTCATGTTTGAGTCCTATGACCACCCTTCAAAGGATATTGTGATATACAAGATGAGGGATACATGATGACACATTTTCTCTCATAGCCAAATGCCTCTTTAGGGATGAAAATTTGGTCAATAAATAGCCTATATTTTGATTCACTATCCCAATTAATGAACTATCTACATAGACACTTCCAAATGGGTGTATAAATGTTGTAATGGCCTCCTTCCACTCTCTATTAGGCCCCAAGGTTGAAAGTTACAAGTGGTCAAATGCATCCTTGAAGAGATGTTTCCCATACCTAACTAAAAAAAAGAAACAAACTTCTAATGAGCGTTGTAGGAGAACCATGAGGGGTAGAGACAAGTAGTCAAATTTTATAGTTTCATGCATCAATTATCTGAGCACCTCCTAGAGGATTACATACCATTAGAGATAATGGAGACATAATGGTGTGTTTTATCTCATAGCCAAATGTCACTTTAGGGATGAAAATTTAGTCATTGGATAATGTATCTTTCAATTCTCTAGCCTAATCCATGAACCATATTTTTGGTCACGTTTAAATGGGTGTATAAACATTGGAATGAACTCATTACACTCTATATTAGGGTCCAAGTTTGAAATTTATATGTGGACAAATGCATCTCATAAGAGAATCTTCTCGCCCTTGTGTGGAAAAAGTAACAAACTTTCAATGAGCATTATAGGAGAACCATGAGGGGTAGAGACAAACCTTCATCTCCTAAAGTTACATGTGTGAGTCCTTTGAGTAAATCTTAGATTATTTTGTTCCAATATATATGAGGGAGATATGGTGGTGTGTTTTTTCTCACATCCAAATGTATTTTAAGTCATGCAAATTTGGTTAGTGGGTATTGTATCTTTTAATTTGCTAGTCTAATCGATGAACCATCTATGTAGATGAATATAGATGAGAGTATACATGTTAGAATGACATATTTCCACTCTTCATCAAGACCTAGGATCAAAAAAATTTAGTGGTCAGATGCATCCCTAAAAAGAAGCTTTTTGTCCCTGAGTGGGAAAAAGGAACAAACTTCTAACAAGTGTTGCACAAAAATTGTGAGGGGTAGAGATGAACTACCAACTCATATAGTTGAATGTGTGAATATTTTGAGCACCTCCTATAGTATTTTATGCAAATAAACACAAGTAATACATGTTACTTAATTTTATCTCATATCCAAATGTCTCTTACGGGATGAAATGTTGGTTAATGGGTATCATATCTTTAGAATTGCTATCCCAATTAATGAACCATCTACATGAATACATCTATATGGGCATAAAAAATGGAATGGCCTCATTCCACTCTATATAAATCCATAGGTTCTAAATTTTTAGGTGGTTAAATGTATCCCTAAAGACAAGCTTATCATCCTTGAGTGGGAAAAGGAACGAAAATCCAATGATCATTTTAGGAGAATCGTGAGGGGTAGAGACAAATCATCAACTCTTACAATTACATGTGTGAGTCCTATAAGTACCCCATGGATAATTTATGCAACTAAATATGAGGGATACATGGTGTAAACTTTTCTCTCATAGTCAAATGTCTCTTAAGGGATGAAAAGTTGGTTAGTGGATAGTGTAACTTTTGATTCATTAGACCAATTGATGGACCACCTATGTTAACATGTCTATATAGGCAAATAAATGATGGAATGGCCTCCTTAAACTATTTATTAATCCTTAGGGTAAATTTTTTTTAGGATTCTATATGAATCCCCAAATAGAATCATCTCATCCCTGAGTGGAAAAAAGGAATGAACTTTCAACAAGATTTGTTGAAGAACCATGAGGGATAGAAATAAACTATTAACTCCTATAGTTTCATGTAAAATTCATTTGAAAACCCTTTGGAATATTATTTTACCATCAAGATAAGGGAGATAAAACAATGTGTTTTCTCTCACAACCATATGCCTCGTAAGGGAAATAAAGGTGGTCAATGGGTAGTGTATCTTTTGATTTACTATCCAAATCAAAAATTCATCTTCATAGATGCATTTAGTTGGATGTATAAACACTATAAAAACCTCCTTAAAATCTATTTTAGGCCCTAATATATAAATTTATAGGTGATTCGACACATCTCAAATTGTAAGCTTCATGTTCCTGAGTGTGAAAAAGGTACAAACTTCTAATGAGTGTTGCAGAAGAACTATGAGGGGTAGAAATAAACTTTCAACTCCTACACTTTCACATGCAAGTACTTTGAGTACCCTATGGAGGATTATTTTCCATTAAGGATAATGGAGAAATGGTGGTGAATTTTATCTTGCATTCAAATGTCTCTTAAGGGATGAAAACTTAGTCAATGGGTAGAGTATCATTCGATTTGCTAGCCCAATCAATGAATCATCTACATAGGCACATCTAGATGAGAATATACATGTTGGAATTACCTCATTACACTCTTCATTAGGTATTAGGGGAAAAAAAATTATGAGGTTAGATGCATCCCTTAATATAAGCCTTTTGTCCTTGAGTAGGGAAAATGAACAAACTTTTGATGAGCGTTATAGAAGAACCATGAGGGATAGATTCAAACCATCAACTCCTAAAATTATACATGTGAACCCTATAAAAAAACCAAAAAGGAGTCATAAAATTTTATGTGGTTGGATGTATCCCTAAATAGATTATTATCATCCTTGAGTGGGAAAAGGAATGAAAATCCAATGATCATTTAGGAGAATCATGACGGGTAGAGACAAACCATCAACTCTTATAGTTATATGTGTGAGTCCTATAAGTACCCCATGGATAATTTATACCACTAATTATGAGGGATATATGGTGGAATATTTTCTTTCATAGTCAAATGTCTCTTAAGGGATGAAGATTTGGTTATGGATAGTGTATCTTTTGATTCATTAGCCCAATTGATGGACCATCTATGTAGACATGTTTGTATGGGCATATAAATGATGGAATGGCCTCCTTTAACTCTTTATTAATCCTTAGGGAATTTTTTTTTAGGATTATATATGCATCCCCAAATAGAATCATCTCATCCCTAAGTGGAAAAAAGGAATGAACTTTCAACAAGATTTGTTGAAGAACCATGGGGGATAGAAATAAACTATTAGCTCCTATAGTTTCATGTAAAATTCATTTGAAAACCATTTGGAATATTATTTTACCATCAAGATAAGGGATATAAAACAATGTGTTTTTTCTCACAACCATATGTCTCGTAAGGGAAATAAAGGTGGTCAATGGGTAGTGTATCTTTTGATTTGATATCCAAATCAAAAATTCATCTGCATAGATGCATCTAGTTGTATGTATAAACACTAGAATATCCTCCTTACACTCTAGTTTATTCCCTAAGATATAAATTTATAGGTGATTAGACACATATCAAAAGAGAAGCTTCATGTCCCTGAGTGAGAAAAAGGTACAAACTTCTAACGAGTGTTACAGAAGAACTATGAGGGGTAGAGATGAACTGTCAACTCCTACACTTTCACATGTAAGTAATTTGAGTACCTTATGGAGGATTATGTTCCATTAAGGATAATGAAGACATGGTGGTGCATTTTATATTGCATTCAAATGTCTCTTAAGGGATGAAAACTTGGTCAATGGGTAGAGTATCTTTCAATTCACTAGCCCAATCAATGAATCATCTACATAGACACATCTGGATGAGCATATACATGTTGGAATGTCCTCCTTACACTCTTCATTAGATATCAGGGGAAAAATTTGTCGGAGTTTATATGCATCCCTTAATATAATCTTCTTGTCCTTGAGTAAGAAAAAAGAACAAACTTTTGACGAGCATTACAGGAGAACCATGAGGGGTAGATTTAAACCATCAGATTCTATAATTATACATGTGAACCCTATAAATAAAACCAAAATGATTTTATACCACTATATAAGAAGGAGTCCTAATAGTGAATTTTATCTCAAATCCAAATGTCTCTTAAGGGATAAAAAATTGGTCAATGGGTAGTATATCTTTTAATTCTATATCCTAATCAAAGAACTATCTATGAGGATGCATTTGTATGGGTATATAACACTATAATGGCCTCTTTACACTCTATAATAGGCCCTAGGGTCCATATTTACATGCATCCAGATGCATCCCTAAAGAGATTCTTCTCATCCTTATATGGAATAAAATAACTAACTTCTAGCAAGTGTTGCAAGAGAATAGTAAGGCATAGAGATGAACCTTCAACTCTTATAATTGAACTTGTGAGTCATCTGATCACCTCTTGGAGGATTCTATGTCACTCAATATGAGGAAGACATGGAAACATGTTTTATCTTGTGGCTAAATATCTCTCAATGGACAAAATTTTGGTCAATGGGAGTATATATTTTGATTCTCTATCTCATTTGACAAACCATCTACATATACGCATCCAAATGGGTGTATAAATGTTGAAATAGTATCCTTTCCTCTCCATCAATCCCTAGGTTCAAAATTTTCTAGTGGTCAGATGAATCCCTAAAGATAATCTTCTTATCCTTGAGGGGATAAAGGAATGAACTTCTAATGATAAATAGAGGATAAATGTGAGGGGTAGAAATGAACCATTAGCTCATACATTTACACATTATAATACTTTGAGCACACCTTAGAGTATTTTTTTCACTCAAGACAAAGGAGACATTGTGGTGTATTTTCTCTCACATCCAAATTTTGCTTAAAGGATGAAATATTTGTTAATGGGTAACACATATTTTGATTTGCTATCCCAATTGGATAGCCACCTATGTGGATGAATTTATATGGACATATAAATCATGTAATATCAACATTCCACTCAATTTTAGACACTAAGTTTTAAATTTTTAGGGTTATGAACGTATCCCTAAAGAGAATCTTCTCATCCCTGAGTGGGAAAAATGAACCAAGTTCTGGTGACTGTTGTAGGAGAGCCTTGAGGGGTAGAGAAAAATCATTAGATATTAAATTTATACATTAGATTAATCTAGGTATTATATTCTATGAGGGAAATATGGTAGTGCATTTTATATCGTAGCCAAATGTTACTTTATGGATGAAAAGCTGAGCATTGGGATGCATATCTTTTGACTCACTAACCAAATTAAAAAAACATCTTTGTGGACATGTATATATGGGCATATAAATGATGTAATGGCCACCCTAAACTCTTTATCATACCCTAGCTTTGAAATTTGAAGGTTATCAAATGTATCCATGAATATAATCTTATTGCCCCTAAGTGTAAAAATGAAGCAAACTTTTAATGAGCATTACAAGACAATTGTGATGAGTGGATATGAATTGTCATATCTTATAATTTAATGGGGAAGTCCTCTTAGTATCCCCTAGATGATTCTCTGATACTAGTAATGAGGGAGACATGGAAACACATTTTCTCTTGTAGTAAAATGTCACTGTAGGGATAAAAAGTTAGTCGCTGGGATGTGTATATCTTAACTAACTATCCCAATCAATGAACTATCTTTGCATAAATATTAGAATGGGCATATAAATTATGAAATTGACCCATTCCACTCTCTATCAGGTCCCATGTTAAAAAAATATGTGTTCAAATGCATCCACAAAGGGAATCTTCTCCTCCCTAAGTGTAGAAATATAATGAACTTACAATGAGCATTACAGGAGAACTGTGAGCAGTAGAAATGAGCCAACATCTCTTAAAATTTCATAGGAGAGTACCATGAGAACTCTCTATAGTATTATTTACAACTAAATATGAGATAGACATGATGGTACATTTCATCTTATAACCAAACCTCTCTTAAGGGACCAAAATTTGGTCAGTGAGATGTGTATCTTTTGACTTCCTAGCCCAATTGATGAACCAACTTCACTAACATATTTGGATGGACCTATAAAAATTGAAATTCCCCCTTTATATCTCCATCACCTCTTAAGGTTGAAATTTTTAGGTAGTTGAACTTATCCCTCAAAAGAATCTTCTTGTCCCTAAGTGTAGAAATGGATCCAACTTATGTCAAGCATTGCAAGAGAACCAAGAGGGGTGGATATTAATTTTTAGATCCTGTAGTTTTGAAGGTGAGTCATATAATAAAACCATATAGATTATTTTCCACTAGGGACAAGGAAGACATGGCAGCATATTTTCTCTTGCATCCAAATGCCACTTTAAGGATAAAATGTTGGTCAGTAGGATGCATATATTTTGACTCACTAGCCATATCAATGAACCATATTCATAGAAACATCTAGATGGATGTATAAATGATGGAATGTCCAAATAAAATATCTATTAGGCCCAAGGTTTAAAAATTTAAGGCATTCAGATTCATCTTTGAATAGAATCTTCTTGTCCCTAAGTGTAGAAACATAACAAACTTCCAATGAGCATTATAGGAGAACCATGAAGGGTAGAGATGAATTTTCAGATCATATAGTTACATTTTAGAGTTTTTTAATCACATATTAGATAATTACTTACCACTCAATATTATAGAGACATGACAACATATTTTCTCTTAGTTGAATCTCTCTTAAGGGAACAAAAGTTAGTTAATGGGACACATATCTTTTGGCTCAATAGCCCAATTGAAAAACCATATTCATGACCATGTCTGTATGAGCCTATAAATTTTGGAATGGGCCCCCTAAAATATTTTTTGGGCCTAAGGGTCAAAAATTTAAGACAACTAGATGCATCCTTGAAGAGAATCTTCTCGTCTCCAAGTGTAGAAATGGAGTGAACTTCTAGTGAGCATTGTAAGAGAAATGTGAGGGGTATAGATGAATCATCAGATCTTAAAATTACATGGGTAATTCCTTTAATCACCCCATATAGTATTATCTAACACTTGGGATGAGAAAGACATAAAAACATGTTTTTTTATCACAACCATATCTTTTTTATGAGACAAAAAATGTGTCAGTGGGACGTGTATCTATTGAATCACTAACCCAATAGACAAACCATATTTTTTGACAAAAATAAATGGGCCTATAAATATTGAAATTCCCCACCTCCACTCTCTATTACCTTATAAATTCAAAAATTGTAGGTGGTTAGACACATCCCTGAAGAGAATCTTCTCGTTCCTAAGTGTAGAAATGGATTAAACTTACGATGAACATTTAAAGAGAATCAATGATGGGTAGAGATGAGTCATAAGTTAATAAATTTGCATGAATAAGTCCTATAATAATTACATATATTATTATATATCACTTAGGATGAGGGAGACATGGTAGTGCATTTTCTCTTGCAGCCAAATCTCTCTTAAGGGACCAAAAGTTGGTTATTGGAATGCATATCTTTTCACTAGATATCCCAATCGATAAACCTCCTTATTATACATATCCATATGGGACTATAAACTTTGGAATTACCCACATCCATTCTTCATCTCCTCTAGGGTTTAAATTTATAGGCAGTTGGGTGCATACCTAGAGAGAATCTTCTTTTCCCTAAGTGTATAAATAGAGAGAAATTTTGGCAAGCATTGCATAATAACTATGAGGGGTAGAGATAGGCCTTTAGCTCCTATATTTACATGAGTTAGTACTTTTATCATGTTGAGGGGTATTCTCTTCCACATGGGATCATGGATACATGTTAATGCATTCTCTCTCATAGGTAAATCTCTCTTAAAGGACCAAAAGTTGGTTAATGAGACACATATTTTTGGCTCGCTAACCTAATCAATGAATTTTATTTACAGACACATCTAAATGTGCCTAAAAATAGTTGAATTATTTCCCTTCACTCTCTATTTATCTATGGGGTCAAAACTTACAGGTAGTCAGATGCATTCTTGAAGAGAGCCTTTTCATCCCTAAGTGTCAAAATGGAGTGAACTTCTAATGAGTGTTACAGGAAAACTATGATGGGTAGAGATGAACCATAAAATTTTAAAATTACATGGGTGAGTCATATAATCACCCCTCAGAGGAATTTATACCACTTAGGATGAGGTTAACACAACTTAGCAAATTTTATCTCAAATCCAAATCTCTTTTAAGGGATAAAAATTTGGTCACTAGGACACACATCTTTTGAATTTGTAACCCAATTGAAAAACCTTCTTTATGGACACATATATATGGGCCTATAAATATTTAATGTCCCTCTACCCTATTTATCATCTCTCAGGGTCAAAATTTACATGTGGTTGGATTCATCCCTAAAAACAACCTTCTTGTCCATAAGTTTAGAAACAAAGCAAATTTTTGGTGAGGATTTTAGGAGAACCGTGAAGGTTAGAGACGAACCTTCAACTCATACAGTTGCATAGGTGAGTATTTTGACCACTCCCAAATGATTATTTACCACTCAATACAAGGAAAACATAGAAATGAATTTTACCTTGTAGACAAATATCTATTAGGGGACTAAAATTTGGTCAGTGAGATGTGTATCTTTTGAATCACTAGACGAATAGATGAACCATCTTCACAAACACATATGTATAGGTAGAGAGAAACTATTATCTCCTATATTTGTATAAGTGGGTCATTTGAGCCTCCCTAGAGAATTATGTGCCACTTGGGATGAGGAAGAAAAGTGTCTACTAAACATGTACTATTTTTTATACCTTTCTTTGTTTCAAGAAGATAATCTTATCTTCTCATGACATCAAAGATGTTAAGGTGTAAGATCATATGATACCACTAACCTACATATAATTATTTAGTAAAAATTTTAAACAAAATAAACACATAATGAAAAAATAGTAAAAAATAAAAATACACAATCAAATAAATAAATATAATAATATAAAATGTTGGACGCATTGAATACTAACTTTAATAAGTTAATATAATGTACCTTCAGTATCAAATATGCTTTAAGTGTTTCAAGAATCACTTTATTCTTATATTCACAAACTTTCCATAAACTTCTATTTCAAGGCTTTCCATGAAACTTGATCATTTGAATATTTGTAGAGATAACCAAATTTGAATAATAAAGAACCACCTTATGTGTTTCAAAGTCCTCAAATAACCATTGCATTATGTTTTTATGAAAGTATCTTACAAATATAATTTATTATAACCATCATAGACTCAATGTGTTAATTTAGGTCTTATCCATCCATGATAGTTATCAAAAATGTTTTTCCCTCTACATAACGACACAAGTAGTATTTTATTTGCTCGTCATTCTCCTCATGTGCAATTACTAAAAAATTGCCCTATATTTAAAGTATCATCAAATTTTAAGAACATGTAGGGAAAAAGTAAGACACCACTAATAGTTAAGGCTACATTTAAATAATTAAAATTATACCTAGTTGCATAAGATCTAAGATGTGTTCAAAGTCTATTGATGATGCCATTCCATGATCTTAAAGTGGTTAGAATTAATCGTTGGTCTCTATAGGAGTTAGGAGTGTAAAATATCATTCAACAACCTATTATTTTTAATTTCATTCATTCTAATTAAAACTCCATACAACCTAAACAAAATCATGTCATATCCCTAATATAAATAGTCCATGAACTAGAATTTGAGATTATAATAGAGTGAAAAACACTTGATCCATGTATTTTATAGAAATCATAATACATTGTCTTAATTTTTCCTCCATTAACCAAAATAATGTTTACACGTGAGAATATTTATTTGATCCATGAGAAAAAAATCATTACATTAAGTCACAATACTTGCAATAAATATCAAATAAACACATCCTTGTACTTTATTTTTAATGGATATTTTTACACTTGTACATGCACCATCATGCTCCCCTTTGCCATGCCCAGTCTTAAAGAAACTCCAAAAATGTCGAACCCTATTCTTATTATGCATCCTGTAAAACATTCAAGAATTCTTAAGATATCCTACACAATTATCTAACCAAATGGAGTATGTAGTGAAAATGTTTTTTATTGCATTCATATTTCTATAAAATATCTAAAAATAGCCTTGGATAAACTTTAGATAATGTGATATGTCATTGCTCACATAAAAGTGGTACTCCCTCAAAATCATTTTTTGTATTTTGTGTTATTAAGTGAATGTTTGAATGCAATATGTGAAAAAATTTCAACTTGAATTTAATTATAAGATTGATATTGAACCTCATTCTATGGTTATAGTGTGTAGTTTTCAATAAAGTCCACAACTAAAACAATGGTCTCAACTAGGAAGTTGTCCTTACAAAACTTGAAATTATTATCTAACCATTTTTCCTTGTGTGTGTGTCTTGTATATTGGTTGATAATATTCTTATTAAATTCAAAAATAAAATTAGATATAAATACTTGGTTCAAAACCAACTCACATATTGATGACTCTTTTCCATATTTTAATACATACTTTATAGGGTTTTACTTCTTAAAATCAACTAGTTGATTTCCAAATTCATATGAAATTTATTTGTGTATACAGTTGGTCAAATGTGACGAATCACCGAAAGTGTTACATATTCCATATAAACATTCCTTGTCAAAAAAAATTATCCTTCAGTGATTTGATAGAAAATACTTGGGATTAACTCTCTTGACATTTTAGTTGGAGAAGCCACCATACATTCCTACATAATATAATCAGTATGTAAAGTACACATATATGATAAAAAACATCAAAATTCATAAAAAAATCAACATGGATCCTAAAATAACATTTGCTTTGTGTTTGATTTATTTTAGTGTAGAAAGGTTTACACATCTCAAATGACCTTAGGTATTAATTTCCCATTAAATTTTTCAATAAGCTTTTTATAAAATTATGTTTGTTTCATGTCCAAGATTTTTTTTGGCATCTGGCTCATAGTTTTTAAAACCTTTGTATTTATTTAAAAAAAATACATTATAGAGACTCATATGTTGTCATGCCAAAAAATCAATAAAATGTTTTGTTCCTTAAACTAGTACCTTGTCTTTTCATGGGAGTTTACCATTAAATATGTAGCAATCTATGATTAAAGTGTCATCAAATCCCTGTTCTTCTTTTTATGGAATTTATTAGAGTTTTCCTATTTAAGTTTAGGGATGTACTCATTTGACTAAGAAATCAAGCTCTAAATGTTAAGTTACTCACTATAGATTTCGTTATTACTCACCTTGCCACATTACTATTTTATTTTTGAGTTCTATTACCTATTGCATTAAATATATTATTTACTATTGCATTATTTATTCCCAAGCTATATTGATTTTTATTAACCCTAATTATTCATCACATGATGCATTTTTTTCCATTTTCATTATTTGAATAAATAGTTGACATCATTTTGTATATCTTTTCTTCTCAAATGCATAGTCACATACACATCGAACATGATGTTGAGTGGTTCTTGTTGACATTTTACCTTCTATAGGTTTTATTATTTTCTCATCTATTTAAATTAAATATCTTGGTGTTTGTCACATTATTTTTGGAGGTCTAGGTACATGAGCTACATTTTTTACTGAATTGGATGGTGTTAGTGCTTCAACCATAGAAGGAATATTAGAGTGTTCGTTAACATTATACCCTACAGGTGAAGTGAATTATTCTTCATTAGGAGAGAGATGATTCAAGGTCATTACATGATGTTTATTATCACCATAAAAACATTTATTATGGGTGGATATTTCACTATATTGTGTTTTCTCACTTAATGTAAATTCGTTAGTTACATATTCTACATTTTGAATTTCATCATTCAAAAGGATTGATTAAGTTCTCTTATCTTAGTTGAAGACATGTTTAAATTAAATTTTAAGGAAATAGACATGTTATTTTCATTTGAAATATTACATGGTGTGGATAAAATATCTTCACCTTGTCCAGAAGTTGTTATGAATGCTCTATTATCTGATTGCCTTTTTCTTTCTTTTTCTCTCTTGACTTTAATTTCCTCCTTTGTTAGTTCCTTAATAGGTCTTTTACGGTGACTACCTAACCCCATTATTTATATTTATGTAAATAAGTCTAGGTCTAGAATAAAAATTAAAGAATTTATAGTTATTGAGACAAATTAAATGGAAATTTTTCTAAGTTTGGGGAATAAAAACCATTTCCAAGTTGGTAAAATGCAAAATGAATGAGTGAATTTGGTGGAAAAATGATTAAAAATTATGAACTACAAAAGGCATTCTCCATTTTGAAAATAATGTATGCCCTATTTTTAAGTAGTTTCAAATAACCAATAGATTTATTAGCCTAAAATGGTTTTTCAAGGGGCATACACCCTTTATAGAAGGGAAAACACCATTTGCAAAGGGCGTATGCCCTTTAAGAAGTCTATGTTTTGAATTTTCTACTTTCCCTCCAAAATTGGTTCGAGTTTAGGCTTGGAGGGGTAACCTAGCCTAAAACATGTCATGTCATGGAGTAGCCCGCATGATTTTTAGAAAATTTATGTGTCATTTTGTCTTTGTTAACACATTTGATCAAATGAATTTTATTATATATATATATATATATATATATATATATATATATATATATATATATATATATATATATATATATATATATATATATATATATATATATATATATATAAACATTCTAAACAATTTTCAACATTTCCTCTATCCATATATGAAATTTCATATAAAAATTCATTCTTTTACTTTAAAAAAATGTGGTTTTACACATGTTGTCTCTTTATGTTTTCACAAAAAAGTACCAAACCATTATCATAAATGCATCAATTTTTACACTTTTATCATCTAGGTAATGAAAAAATTATATGTTTAAGAAATACTTTCAGAATGCTATAATTGATATTGTTTATTTTTATTAGTGTCTCTAAAATTCTCTCCAGGTTCAATTATTGTTAAATATTTCAAAAAAAAGTGTCACTTTAAGCCGCCCACTTTGTCCTCCATTATCTTGCATCTACCTCAAATATAAATATAACTTATAAAATATATATTATAATTTTGTTTAGCATGTACACACTTAATCTTGGTAAATACTAACCCTAAATGCATATGCACTAACCAATTATGTATACATGTTTCATTATCTCTTTAATTTTTCACATGACTTATCATATTTTTAGGCCCCCATCTTGGTGCACTTACCCTACTCCAAGTTGAAAAAATATAACATGTGTTCATTTTAGTGTGAATTTAATAATTTTTAGGTTTTCATACAAGTGAATTTTATGGAGAGGTAGTATGACTATATACATTTATTTAACAAATAGTGATGTAATATTTTTACCCATTTATAAATTATTTTTCATTTTTTCCAAATAAAAGAAGTCTTGTGGGTGGAAAAAAATTATAGATAATGACTTATATGACCTTTGCTAGAGTGTATGTGAGATTATCTCTTAGCCAACCACTCCCCAAACCTATAATTTTCAAGAGAGATTATTTTCAATGAAAATAATCTAATTTCTGTGAAAATTTTACATTTCAATGTCATAATGTTTTGTTTATTTTACAATTACAAGATATAAAATAATGAAAACTATGTACCAAATCATATTACATAAAATATGGCAATAAATTCAATAATCTGAATTGAAAGGGTCTAATTGACATTGTAATTTATTGTAATGTCAAGGAAAGAGAAAAGTGGTGTAATTAGCTGATTTTGACTATCTGTTACTAATATAAGATGTCAAAGGATCTGTAAATGCCCTAGATATGCTTTGTCAACTAATCAAACCTAAAGCACGTTTAAGTAAGGATTGTGAAAGAGATTTCATAAATAATATGTAAAAAATTTACATGTGAGAAACATATATTTTATATTTTTTTACCATTTATGTCATTCAAAAATACAAATGGAAGAAAGATCTAGCACTTGTTAGGTTGGCTCTATAAATATCTAGCACTTGTAAAAGAAAAAGAAAGTCAATCTAATGTTGATAAAATTATTATTTGTTTATTTCAAAATTTTCCCATTTTTAGTATGTATCTCTACTGTGAAATAATGTATCATTTATCTAAACAATTATTGTAATTAAACTATGGATAAGAATGTGTGAGTTTTTGAGTTTTCCATGATCTTATAAGGAAATATACAAGTTTATGTGATGTTTGAGTTTTAACTACAACTAATAAGGTAGCTAGAATAGAATTATTATTTGTTTATTTGATTTAGTCATAATTTGACAAGTTATGATTACTTCCTTATCTTACAATCCCTATTACAACTTGTAGATTACAACACTAGCCTACCCTAATGATAATTGTATGTAATATTACTGACAATGATTATCTTGTTAGGGCAAAAGATGTTAATATGGTTTATAGGTCAAAGAAACCTTGAATGGTGGCTAGAGTTGAGAGTACATGAGTTAAAAGAAGAGTCTATCATGAAAGGAGTGTATGAACATTATTATTGTGAAATGTCAAAACTATTAATTTAATTATTTTCAAGGCTTGAAAATTAATAATTCCAGCCTTACAAAGTAGAAAACCTTTAGTGGAATGAAGAAAAATTAGAAAATTTATGCAATGGGATATGGAGTGGATGTGTGAAATTGACCACTGGGTAAGATTTATTGTTGAAGACTTTATAAATGAGTTTTTTTGTGAACCAAATGCTACATCTAATGTTTCACATGTATTGATTGTAAGAGAAATAAGGGGGAAATTATTGAGTTAAATTCCTATATTAATGAAGATGTGTCTTGTGGAAAAGGGCATGGTTTCAATTTTGCATGGTTTCAATTCTAACTTATATGGACTAGTTAGATATACTAGTATGAGGATGTGAACATTAAGATATTAATAAAGGATAGGATAACCTAGGGGAATGGAATAAATGAAACATAGAAGGAAAAGAGTAATGGGGTATGTGTAGGGAGTTGGGGGACAATTCCATGGACATTTCTCATAATGTGATCACGTTATTTATCAACACAATCACATTATTGAAATAACACAGTCATGTTATTTAAAATATGGTTTAGTAATTACCGAGCCATAATGTGATTGCATTATCGTTAATTAGAATAAATGATGTGATCATGTTAATAAAAGCCAAATCTCAATGCAAAATTTCCTCATCTTACATTCGAGCATTCTTTCTTTCCCCTCACTTTCCTCCACTCCGTGATCACATTTTTCCTTAGTGAGGCTAAACCTTGATGTAATTCATCCCAAGAAGATGCTAAATAATGATGTCACCATGTAGAAGAGGTAAGTGCTAAAAATTTATACTTGTTAACCCTAAATTTTAGTGATTTTTATTATTTTCATTGTATAATTAGTAATTTATTTGTTTTGAATAGACCACCCTACTAACCCTCCTATTATTTTGCCTAATCCTCTTGTTCCTTTGAACCCTCCTCTTAACCCTCCTACAGTTCCACAAAATCCCCCAAGTAGTTAGGAGATTCTAGTTGATCACATTGTGGAAAATAAAATTGAAATTGAAGAATAAATTGGTAAAATGAGGGATCCTATTTCTACCAACACCCACCACACCTATCTAGCCAATTCTCTAGAGATATTATTAGGTCTAATTGACTCTATAATAGGTCAAATTAATAGACGAGATTCATATTAGGATTATCATGATGATAAATTGTCAGAATGTGAGGTTAATAATAAAAACATGTCAAAATCCTCCATTTTTGCCCTATTCATTAACCCAACCACCAATGCACCATTTCTAGTAACTACTAAAGGTTTTCCAATTTGTCATTGCTAACATAATTTAATCACAATAAATTTTTGGGACCGATGATGGATGGTGTTTGATTATCCACCATGTAATAACCATGAGGTACCACTTTATTTTTTGAGGAAATTATACTGTGATTTTGTCCTCAATGATATTCTGAACTATTTTGATTATTGTGAGTTTTAGGGCCAAGGGAAAGGTTCTTCGTAAGATTGACTAGGTGAACAAAATGCACTGAATTGGATTACAAGGATTCATATCCAAAAGCCACTTAAACTTGGTATCCCCTCTATAGTTCAATAGGTCATGGATATCAACACTCTGCATGGACTTACTTCTTTCATAATACACTCATTTATCATACAAGTAGGTTCTCACAGACTAATGCTAGAGATTTACCACCTAGTATGCATTCCTGACTCCACCCTTATAAATCTTTTGGAGATATGCACTAAACCTTCTGATGATGATGGTTCTGGTGGTTCATAGGGCTTGAATAATATACTTATTAGTGATGAGTTTTTGACATGCACATTTTGTGTGTAGACATCAACCACTACACAAATGCATGCATATTTTATATAAATGTCATGTTAAATTTGAGTTATATTTGCAAATTTAATCTAGATAAAAATTAATTTACATAAAAATTGAATAATATATATGTCATTTTTTATATTCTAGGAGGTGACAACGCTGTCATCATCACAATTGACATTTAAAACATTTGATTCAATGCAATCATTGTTTACATTTTCAGATCTAGCTGTTGGCCAATCCATTATTGCATCTATCTCTATTAGAAATACACCTTTTGCATTTTTTAGTTAATCTTATGCTCTATGTACATTTTTTCTATGTATATTTACTTTGTAAGTTTAATTTAAATTCATCTATGAAGGATCTTAAAATTCAAGTACAATATTATTAAATATATTCTTGGTTTAATAAAAGAGAAAAACTTGCCATATATATCTTTGATACTTTATAGAAAATTAAGTGAGACCTTGTTTATATTCTATTGATAGCTCAAGTAGACACTCCTCCATCACTATGAGTCAAGAAATACATGTATTATTGTTTCAATGTCATTCACACAAGCGCTAACAAAGGTATATATAAAATTATAATTTTGAATTGTAAAAATAGACTTATTTTAATAATTTTACTACATACTTGGGGTAAATATAACTCATGTGAATGTATTGTGTATGCAGGGGTGTCCCATGACATCTGATAGTCCTAGTAAGATGATTATTAGGGAAACTTATCATTTTTATTTCCTATTTCAAATGCCTATTCGAATAACTGAGCCTACCATTGACTCATTTGAGCATCAAAAATAGAATGGGCAAGATCACAAGCATACAGTAAGTGCATGTTTAAATGTTTTTTATTCTAGTTTAAAATTAATTTATTAACAATTGGATGAATGTATTTTATGTTAATTTTGTAATAATAATTGTATTTGAATAGGTTTAGCTACAAGTGAGCTATGAGCCTAGAACCTATAGTCAGACCTTGGAGCAATCCAAGGCATTAGATGGATCTCTATCTACCAGCAGGGCATCCTAAGGAGAGTTTTCTACAAAGAAGGTAAAAAAGGGAGGCTATTTGATTATTAGGATGTCTTACATGAGATGTGATTTTTTGTATGCCTATATGGCAATATACACATTTTTGGCATTATATATGCATATATGACATTCACATGACATTAGATACTATGTTGGTAGATGTATTTTTTGTATGCCTATCATGGCAATCTATGTATTATTGACATTGTATATGTGCCTATATGATTTTTTTAAAATTTTTCATTTGAATTATGTTAATATATCTAATTTATATTCAATTTTAATTTAAAATTTTATTTTATAATGTTTTTTGATCTTCCAAACTATTATCTATCATATCTTGTATTTGATGTTGTATACAAATGAGGATTAAAAATTTGTTTTTTTCAATGCTATAAATCTCTGATCTCCCATATTTTTTTAAATTAAAGTTTTTATTTGATTGTTTGTAGTGGAAATCAATAATGACACTCTTATCTATTTTGCATTTATCATCACCTATTTACAACTTTTCAATTGATCATTAGCATAATTTAATTTCACTTAATGCCCATACCCAATCATGTTCATACTTGTATAATGTAGATACATAAAATCATTCATAAATTCCTACAAATTTCTCGGTCGGATACCTATACCTGTAAATTACCTGATCTTTCACCTTCACCTGGCTCTAATGCCTTTTTGACTAGCTTTTCTTGAAACTAGGCCTTATACTTGTATGCCTTTTTGACTAGCTTTTCTTGAAACTAGGCCTTATACTTGTATGCCTTCTATGATTCTTTTTCCTTTATATTTTCCCTCACCTATCAATTATGTTAAGAAATAATTATTGTTTACATTAATTTGCTATTATTGTAATGTGAATAATTATGAGAGTAATAATTCACTATTAGATATATTTAGTTAGTTATTAGAATATATTATTTTGTTAGATATATTGTTATATATTATAATAATATTGGTGATATAGTTCACCCTCTTTTAAGGAAAGACATTCCTATATATTTTTAAAACCCAAATGGATATATAATAGGAAATATTTATAATGTGAGAATATAATGTGTTTTTTAATTTCTCTGTGTTCAGATTCATTATTTTCATGTTTAGTTTATGAACTAGACTCATTATTTGGTATCAAAGTGTTATTATCCTTGTGCCTGAGATGGAAGTTTAGTGTACTTATAGGGGCAACCATTTAATTTTGAAGTTCCCATATTTAAGGGTATTTTATGAGGTGAAAAGAGTTTGTATTTTTTTATTGATTCTTTTCTAGTCTAGCTCATGTGTGTGTAGAGGTTACCATGTCATTCTTTGCTCAACCTTTCACTACACCATTAGTATGTTGTCTCCATTATGCATGGTTTATCTTTGAAACTATATTTTATAGGTTGAATAGTTTGCTTGATAGATGCTTTGATGCATCAAGTTTAACATTTAGGATGCCTCTTAATTGCAATTTTCCCTAGATCCAATCATCTGGTCCATGTTAGACTTAGCACATATAAATGAAAGATGCACCATTTAGCTTCAATTATGTATATCTCTAGCTTTGCATATATTGTGAAGATTAGGTTGTTATTTCACTTCTAAGTTATAGTTGAATCTACAAACTCAACTATCCAGTCATATGCATGAGATCACTATTACATTTTGAGAATTGTTGATGCTTATTTCTGCATTGCATCCTTGTAAACATAGATCCTACAAAGTTTGAGCATATATGTTGGGTAGGCATATTGTATTCTTCTATAGTTGCATTTTTTTTATCATTGGTATTTCAATAGTGAAAAATGTCAAATTGTATTAGTATAAATATGGAGAGACTCAGTTGTGTTATTTTCATAATCAATAACCTATGTTTGTTCTTCTACTAGACTTGCATTCTATCCTTCCAAATTTGCATTGATTAGATCCTTCTCTAAGCTATTTGTATTTCCTCCTCATCTCCCAATCTAGTTTGATTTAATTATTTTGTTACTAATGACAAAATATTGCAACACATGTATAATAGAGACATTTTTGAATAAACACAACTTTAACATATTTTGATAGCTATGTACATATTTTGATTGATTATGAAATATGTGTCCTCAAATCATTCCATGAGTGGTCATTTTGTAATAATTATGTACTTAATCTCTATGGATCTACCACATAGTTTTACATTCAACTTTTCATGTAATTTGCTTCCTAAGTTCATCATATGATAGTGTTTGTGCAATTTTGTAGTTGGTCTCAACACTTGGACATCATGCATCTTGACGCCATGTGATCACAACCCATGCATCAAGTATAAACACTAAGGGAGACACATCTAGATCAACATGGCATGTATTCAAACTAGCAAGAGTTTTTTAGAATTATCTTGTACCTAATTAATTAATTTGTTCTACAAGCTCTCAAATTTGACATTTGAACGACAAGATTTTAACTCGACTATCATGTCAAAGATACAAGAGTACTATGGAGGTTAATGCATTATAATAGGTTGGCTAATTATAGTATTTTAATCTTTTATTATTTTTATAGTTTCTTAGTTTCTTATAATAATTTTTGAGCTCTATTTATCTTAACATTAGTGAGTTTAGAAAATTCATGGGTCTTTGTAGTTTAAAGAGTATTTTACAGTTTTTTGTTATGAGTATAAGTAGTCATGGTGTAGAGTCTCTATCTATTTATTATTTGAGTCAAGATAGTGTCTTCAATAGTATTCTATTTGGTTCAAATAAATTTTGTCAAGTATGTCAATATCATAGTTTTATTAAGTCATGTGTCATCAAGGAGTCGAAATCAAAAAAGAGTCATAAGTTAAAAGTTATTTCTTTAATAAATATATTTATGTCAAAAATTAAAAAATGTCAACAATTGATTTAGTTTTTCATTGATTCAATGTAAATTGTAAAGGACCTATTATCACTTGTAAACAATGTCTAAATTATGCAGGGGGGGATGTGGGGCGGGGGGGGGGGGGGGGGGGGGGGAACGGGGATGAGATTTATCCTCAAAAAATTTATGCATCTAAACTTAGTTGACACATTTGTTGAGTGAGTATCTTTACTTATTGTAGGTTGGAGAACATTGGAGGATGGAGGATTTTTACGCTTATCATTAGCCACTAATGAACAGGCACTTCTGCTATAGTGGCACATATATATTTTATTTTCAGAACTTGTTTATATGTGTGACAAATAAGAGGTGTATTTCCTATTTTCCCAGATAGTGTATTGAATTAAAAAAAGTGTTCTGGAGATAAAGGAGTGAAATTTGAATAGATTGTTCCTAATTGTAAGTTCCTAGACTATATAGGTTGATGCAATTCCCTCAGTGAATGGTTGATGGTAGATGTACATGTTTGAATTTCCCATATTGATGTGATGTGTTCTTGACAGTGAATGGTTGATGAGAGGTTGATGTGTTCCTTCTCTAATTTCATTAGGTCTTATGAAATACAAATTATGATGTAAGGCCTAAGGGGGGATATTAGGAAATAATTAGTCCTCACATTAATTTGTGATTAATTATGAGAGTAATATTTCACTATTAGATATATTTAGTTAGTTTTTAGAATATATTAGTTTTTTAGATATATATTAGTGTATGTTAAAACAATATTAAACATATAGGTTTATGCATATTCATATGGATATGAAGAGATATTTATGGTGATATGGTTCACCCTCTTTATAGGAAAGAGATTCTTGTATATTTGTAAAATTTGAATGAATATGTAATAGGAAATATTTATAGTGTGAGAATATAATGTGTTTTTTAATTACTCTCTATGTTCAAATTCATCATTTTCATGTTGAGTTTATGAAGATTTGACCCAGACTCATAAGAGAAATCTCTATCAATACCTCTTCTGCACTCAACTCCTTTTGGTGACCATGTACATGGTCTACTTGTTCCTCTTTACAACTTTATCTTTAATAAAATTTCAAGATTAAATTATTCCTAACCTTAAATATAATTTATTTAGTTTGATAAAAGGCAACCTTACTAACGTGAAATAGAATATTCACTCATGAGACAATGATCCATCTTTGGCCAAAATTCTTTATCTTCCCTTAATGCTACCTAATGAATAGTTTGTTCTTCTATGTTTAATAAGGATATGAAATTCCTATTCATATGCTCTAATATCATGAAGAATTACAACCTCACTTATCTACTCTTGTTCTCAAATCAATTCAAAATGCACTCTCAAACAATCTTCTTTTAAACTAGTCAATTACTCATGAGGTATGCTCTTAACTAGTCACTAATCACTCATATGTGCTTTCCTTCCTTTGAACAATTATTTTTTAAGACAATTTGGATAGATATTAGGAAAAATTAAGGATTTATTTAGGTGTAAAAACTTACAATAAATCAACCAACTATAGATTTCTAAGAGAGTGAGTAGGAGTACCATTTAGGAGTGCAAAAATAATGAAAACAAATATTGTCAAAGTTTAAGTTGTGGTCACATAATTCTAGTTTTGATGCTTCTTGACCAAAAATTGATAGTGATAAAACCTCTTATGAGGTGGATAACATCTAGGACCAGGATATTGGCCTCCCATTAGGCCTGATTGACAAACTTACCACCCATTCTGGCCTTAGGAATGCCTTTCTCAATACAAGAAAAATACAAATTTTTAGCCTAAGTTTAAACACGCATAAAATAAAACTTGTAAGTAATTTACATGAATTTCCCATTTAATCCCTCTAATTTCACTCTATATCACTAAGGTATAACCTTCTAGAGAAATCCATTGGATAAGTTACAATGATGGGTCCAAAAATGTAACTTTTTGGAATTAAATAGGCAAATTCTTGAGCTCTAATTGCCATTTATACCTCTAATACCTCCAATTAATAATATATCACTTCAATAATGTATAAATATAAAAAATACACATTATTACACTACCTCAATATTCAAATCCACCCATAAGTGAATTTTCACTACCGTTCAGGAGCATAGAAACATTGATAACAAATGTTATCAAAGTTTAAATTGTGGTTGTAGAAGTCTAATTTTGATGCTTCCCAACCAAAAATTGACACTTAAAACACATACCAGGGAGGTGGATAACATCTAGGACTAGTTTATTAGCCTCCCATCATGCCTAATTGACAAACCCACCACCCATTTTGGCCTAAAAAATGCCCTTCCCAATATAAGAAAAAAGCTATTTTTAGCCTAAGTTCAAACACACGTAAAATGAAACCTATAAGTCATTTATGTGAACCATCAGATCCTTTCCCTACCTATTTAAGACCTATAATCTCACCCTAGATCACTTAGGTGGAATAATCTATAGTAATCTATTGGATAAGTTGCAGTGATGAGTCTAAAAATGTAACTTTTTGGTATTTAATATGTAACTTCTTGAGATTTAATTGTCATTCTACTTTCAAGACCTCCACTTGAGATTCTATTGCTTCAATCATGTCTATATAGGCAAATTACACATTATCACACTTCCACAACATTCAAATCCACTCAGAAGTGTATTTTCACTATCATTTAGGAGTGTGGAAACACTGACAATAAATGTTGTCAAAGTCTAAGTTGTGGTTGAAAAACTTTGGTTCTAATGCTTCCTAACCTAGAAGTGCATTTTTAATACCGTTTAGGAGTGAGAAAACACTAATTACTTAAAATTTCATCTTCTCTTATATTAAAGAATATGGAATTCTCTACTTATAGTGACAACCATGTGAAGGTGGATGCTTATCTAGCACCACTAACCTACAAAAAATGTTAATAAGTAATTAAAAATGAAATTCATATGTACTACCTAAAAAATAAAAAACATATGGTAAAATTTATTACATATACATTTAAAAATTCAAAATACCTATGTATTTGAATCCAACAAACCACTAAGATATACTCTAACCTTGATAGTATCAAGAATATCTTCATGCTCTAACTCCCAAACATTCCATAGTTTCTTGTTTAATGGCCTCCCATGATGTTTTTGTAATTGAATATTCATTGTAAAAATCAAATTTGAATAGTGCAATATCTTCCTATGCATTTCAAACTCTTAAAAAAACCATTGATCTGATTTTTTTATAAAATATTATCAAAACCAAGTTTTAGTGACCACCACTGACCGAATGGGATAGTCAATGTTTTCTCCATCTATAAATACATGAGTCAATTTTTTATCTCCCTCCACATCAACACAAGTAGTAACTAGTGCCATCTTCATTGTTCTCATATATAATAACTCAAAAAACATGTCTTTTATAAAAAAAAAAACATTTTTAGTGACACTATGAAGATATATAATGAGAATAAATTGTACACAATGAAAAATATTCTACCTAGTTGTACTAAATTAGATACATGGTCGAAGTTGTCTAATAATGTCATATTTGTAAGTTGTAATGTTGTTGTAACTTGATATGTGTTGATTAGAATTAGAGGTTTATAAATCCAATCATCTACCCACTCTTGTGACTCACACTCATTCTAAATAGAGTCCATGCATGTAAAATAGAAACATGCCAAGTGTCTCATATGAACAATCCAAAAACTTTCATTTGAGCTATGACATGAGTGGAAGTCACTTAAATAGGTGTATTGAGCTATGAATATTATATTAAATTATGTCTCAGTGAGATAGATGCCTTAAGTGTTAAGGCATGCCTAATGGCTGACCAAGATGGTGATGATCATGATTGCTCTATAAATAGTGAAACCAAATGTGTTAATTTCTAGACTTGAGTGAGAAACTTGAGAGTGAGACTTGTGAGAGGCTTGTGTGTGTGAATTGTGAAGTGAAGGAGAGGTGGGTGATTTGTAGATGAGTTGATTAGTAGAATAAATTGAGAATTGTTTATATGACCTATAGGTCATAATTATGTCGGTAGAATAGTGCTCTTGTAGGTTGAGTATGAGCGAAGTTAAAGAGTGACAATCAAATGTCCATCATCAGGTGTTGAAGACATCAGTTCAAAGGTGGATGTGCTCATAGGTTTTGTTGTGGTAGCTCAAAATCTAAAGGGTGCAGGCTCTTTACAAGGTGAAACTTTCTAAAATTCTAGTTGTTGTTTTAGCTTAGCTAAATAGGTGTTGTAACACCTTATGGGATTGTAGTCTCACTAAATAGGGATTGTAGTTCTTTGATCAGTTACAACTGGTCTAAATTGGTTCTTATTTTTATAAGATAGTAGTATAATTTTAGGTTCTAGTGGGTTTTATCCATAAATAGAGTTTTCCACATATGTCATGCATTATATGATATATCTTTAATTGTCTCTCTTGTTCATTGTTATGAATTTTGTGTATACTTCATGAATGCTTGTGGTAATTGATTAAGTGTTTGTAAGGATTAAAATTGAAGTTAGATTATATGGGATCACTAATTTGCCCCCCCACCTCAATTATTTTACCTCTAAAAATTGTGTTGGAGAGTTGTCATTGATGTCATGGTGATGTCATAAAGGTTTCCTAGTGAGTGGTTTATCTTAGTGTGCTTAAAGAAGGCTTAGTTGATCTTCAATTTTGGCATGATTAGAGATATTCAGGGATGAGTATGGTTATTAAATAATGTGAAAGGGTTCATATCAATGGTAAAATATAATCATATAGCTTGTGTGCATGAGTGGAATTCATCTGGTAGTCCATAGTTTTCATCTAGATAATTTAGGTCTAGTGATAGAAAATCTGAGTAGACTATTTGCTGACATCACCATTTCCACATGTTGATGAGTCAGGTGGAGTTGATCATATGGTTATGATAATATTAGTCCCTAGTTATGATATACTAAATATTATGTCATGCACCTAATCACAATCAAATATATGAGGGTGCAAAGTTAGGCTCTTAGGAAATTTGACATTGTTTTTCCATACTTAACCAAACTTGCATGAGGTAAGAAAGAGTTGAGTAAGCAGTTTAGTGATGTAATGTATCATATGTGTGGATGTGTTAGAATAAAATTATTATATGGTTTTGTTTAGTTTTGATCCTATTTAATTTTCACTGAATTTTAGGTCATGCACTAAAGCGTGTCAAAATATATGTAGGTGCAAAGTTGGCCTTCCAAGCAATTCTTGACATTGTTGTCTCTGTGGTAGAAAAAATTGAGTAATAATTTTCAGGTCATTATATATCACACATGTGAGGGTTATAGGATAATTTTGTCACATGGTTGGATTTTATTAAATGAGGAGATCATATGGTCCAAATTTGAGATCATATGAGTGAGTAAGGTAAAAGTTATTGAGGTTCAAAGTTGGCTTCTTAGATAGATTGCAATGATCCCTATACTTAGTCAATTTTGAAAGAGTTAAAGTTAAAAACTAAATAGAGATCCAATGGTTCATGATAAATTATTTATATTAATATAATATTTTGTGTAAAGTCAAAGATGTCAAAGTGACAGTTGTTTAAACATTGAGCAAAGGTAAAGGATAAGGATCTAACAATGAGCAGGTGTTCGTACAGATTGATCTAATGATGAGAACTATAAGATAAAGACCAAGCTGATCCATAGAGATTCATGTTGTGAATTGAATCAATATTTTAAGATTTCATGAGATGAGTTCAACTTTCTGAAGTTTAACTATGATCATTTGAATTCAAATATTTGAATTTATCAAAGGAAAAAATGAGTGTTCTATATTTTGGTCATATCTTTTGATCTATGCAAAATTTGGTCATTATGTAAAAATAAAAATTGTAGAGGATTCCAAGGTGAATATATATATATATATATATATATATATATATATATATATATATATATATATATATATATATATATATATATATATATATATATATATATATATACATACACACACACACAAAAATATATATTGATCTCCAAAGTTGACTATGCGTTTGACTATGTTCTGCAAGTAACCCAAGAAGGGTATTTGAGCTTGTTTTGATATTGTTTCAATATCTCATGATGAATTAGATATATAGGATTTTTGTATATTAAATAATGATTATATGTGTGCATTATTAATTTTTAATACTTTTATGTAATATATATATATATATATATATATATATATATATATATATATATATATGAATTTAAATCTTTAAATATATACACAAAAATATATATTGATCTCCAAAGTTGACTATGTGTTTGACTATGTTCTACAAGTAACCCAAGAAGGGTATTTGAGCTTGTTTTGATATTGTTTCAATATCTCATGATGAATTAGATATATAGGCTTTTTATATATTAAATAATGATTCTATGTGTGCATTATTAATTTTTAATACTTTTATGTAATATGAACAAAGGTTTACAAGTCAACTATGTATTTGTTCATGGTGATTGTGTACACATAATATTGTTTAAGTGATTTTTACTTAAATAAAAGGGTACTATGATGGATATGGACACTTAAGGAGGACCTATAGATCATGTGGCATGGGTTAATGAGTTGTAAAAGTGTTCCTATGTTATTATTTTTCTCAGAGAAGTGTTAAAGAGTTGAATGGGTCTCCATAAGACATAAAAGTGACTTAGGCCTATTTGAAAGTGGATTGTGCTTAAGTGTGAACCATGAGAGATGACTTAAGGGTGAAAGTGTGTGTTATGGAAAATAGGAAATATTTTTATATTTTAAATTCATGATTACTCTATATATAATGAAAACAAATGTGTTTGTTTTTAGACTTGGAGGTGAGATTTTAGAGAAGGCTTGTGTGAGGAGTATACATTGAAGTGAAGAAGGAAGGATAGGTAGTGTGCATGTTGATTTAGTTAATGAGAAGAACAATTTTTTGACTATGTGCATAAACTATAGGTCATGTTCCTAACTTCAAACTAGTGATCTTGAAATTTAAAGATATGCAAAGAGGTATGAGTGTGCATATGAGGAGAGTTTGATTGAAGAAGGAGAAAGATTATGGCATGCCTATGTGAGAGGCTTGCATGAGATAGAAAGGTAATTTGTGTAGAGGTTAAAAATCCATCATCAGGTTTTGAATACATCAATACCAAGGTGGATGTGTTCAATTCAAAGGGGGTCTAAAGGACTTGATCTTCCTTAAGGGTAGTTTCTCCTTGTAAAATAGGTGTTTCAATAAATACCTTTGGTTAGGAGGACATAATCAAGGTTTTTTCATCTAAAAGAGTTGATTAGTCTCTTGTTTGTAATTTCCTATAGAACATTAGTCTATGTGTTGTAGACTTGAGAGTGGATTTTATTTCTCATGAGAGTTTCAGATAGGAACTATGTGTTTAATATTGTGTATGCATTGAATGAATGAGATCTCTTGTTAATGTTGCTTGATCAAGTTGATATATGTTGATTGCTTAACAATTTAAAAGGATTACAATTATAATTAAAATATATAGACTCACTGATTCACCCCCCCCGCCCGCCCCCCCTCTTAGTGATTATATCTCTAACAATTGGTATCAGAGTGGGTTCTTTGGTAAAGGATTGATAGCTTGAAGGTGATCCAAGCTACAATATGTGTATTCATCAAGGAGGTTTCTCTACTAAGCAAGCACCAATGTTAAATGGATCCAATTATGATTTTTGGAGTGCTAGGATGAGGACATACATTATGTTCCTATGGTTTGATGTATGGTGATTTGTTGTGGATGTTTATGTTGTTCTTACTATTCCTCTATCTAGTGTTGTAGACAAGAAGTTGTTTAAGAATAATTCCAAGGCAATGAATGTTATTACTTGTAGTCTTTTAGAGACTGAATACACCAAGGTAATCCATTATAAATTTTATAAATATATATGGGACAAAATATAGATCATTTATGAAGGAGATTCAAAGGTCAAGCTTGCTAAGTTACATACTCAAAGAAGGCAATTTGAAATTCTCAAGATGAACAAAGAAGATTTGTTGGCATCCTTTCTATAGAGAGTTGATGATATTGTGAACATCATCATAGGTCTTGAAGAGAACCTTCAAGAAGCTATTATTTTTAAAAAGGTATTAAGGTCCCTCTCCCTCAATTTTGATCCTAAAACATCTATTATAGAATAAAGTCATGATCTTACTCAACTGAAGTTTGATAAACTGCATGGCATCCTTACTGCCTATGAGATGATGAATAATGATGATATAACACCAAAGAAGGAATAAAATTTCAAGACTAAAATGAAGCCAAAGAAGTAATTCCAAGGTAAGAAACCCAAAGATGATGAAATTTCTAATATAGATGAGGATGAACTGATTTCTTTGATTTCAAGAAAATTGTGAACAATTTAAGGCAAGTATAAAGGTAAACTACCCCTCAAATGCTTCAATTATGGTGTGATAGGACATTTTGATAATAAGTGCCCTCACAAATATAAGAGGGGTGATGATTAAGAACATGATTAAGGTCATGACGTTGGAAAGAGATCATTCAGGTCAAAAATAAGCAAAAAGGGATTCAGAAGGTTTGACAACAAGAAGTACTTCAAGGACAAGAAGAGTCTCTACACTAAAGAATATTACAACTCATTAGATGAGAGTAAATATAGTGACTTAGATTAAGATCATGAAGATGAAGCCCTGTTCATGGCTAAAGAAGGTAGTTGCTCACATCAAAAGGAGTCTACTTGGAGTGATTCAAATGATGATGAAGATGAGGTGGACTATGAGACTGTTTTGACAAATTCTCTTGAATAACTAAATATTGAGAAAAAGATTAACAAGAAGATAAAGTCTCAACTCAAAGACTATGAGTAGAAATTCAATGTAGTTGAGGCAAGAATGAATGAATATGCTAAACATAATGAAGATATGGTCAAGCATCTCAGTTGTCAATTGGAAATCATATCTACAATCCTAAAAGATAAAGAAGATGAATGTTCAAGGTATGCTTATGAGATTATGTCTTTGAAACATAAGTTAGAGAAGTTTGTAAGCAATGCGAAATCATTTTTCAAGTTTTATAAAAGTTCTAATGATCTAGATGATCTCATAAAGAGTCTAAATTTAGCTAGTAACATATCTAAATTGGGTTTAAATGAAGAGCCCAAAGTTGCTTCTCAAGTTGACATAAATGTCAATCAAAGAAAGGTGGATCAACCTTTGAAGAAAAACATTAGACAAGGAATGAAGGTGTTGTCAGAATGAACACAAATTAGATCAAACAACCAAATGCCATGAGGTATGCAAGTTTCAATGGTTAATGTTACACATGTAATCAATTTGGTTATAGCACTAGAGAATGAAAGATACTTGTTAGAAATTAATTTTCTTATAATTATGATGGGGGTAATTAGTCAAAAGGAGTAAAAAAGGTTGAGTGCTTTAACTGTCATGATATGGGACACTTTACAAACCATTTTCTGAACAAGGTAAGTTAAGTTGAGTTTCCATCAAGGGGTATGGTCTGCTACAACTATGAACAAAGAGGTCACATTGCTAGATTCTACAAGCAATGGTCTACAAATTAGAATAAGTTCAATCAGGATCCAACAGTGGAAGGAAAAAGGCAAGTTAACTCATGGAAACCAAAGGTGATAAATGTGAGTCATGATGATATTGTAGGTCCTAATAATCTATTTGCTATGGTGGAAAATTCTTTAGAAGGTGAAGAGTGCCAAGAGATCTTATTGATTTCTCATGTTGTGAAGGAGAAGACAAAGGTACTGGTTAAGGCTAGTCCTAAGATGTGTATGGATCTAAGTGAACATCATAATGTTATTGATCAAGCTTCATGAAAATAACATCAATTGACAGTGCCTAGTGATGAGGTTCTAAGCTGCAAGGTTGCTTCTTCAAAATAAAAGGTATGTCAAGATTCCATAATTACTCCATGTGTTGTCAATCCTATCTTAGAAGAGAAGGAGAATGATATAGAAAAGGAACCAATTGTCATAGTTCAAACTAAAGAGAAGAATAACAAGAGTAAGAAGTATTATATCTATAAGAAGATTCTAGTGGTTACTAAAAAGATGTGGGCCACTCTTGGTTTCATTTTATTTTAGAGCATTTTGGTGCAAAGGATGTCTTTGTCTATGCTTATTAAGAAACTCCTTTAGTAAATAAGCAAGTGTTGTTGTGGTGTTCTTTAGATGGTCCTAAAAAGATAGAGATAAGTGTTTTCAATTAGATCAAGTATGTCCAAGTGGAAGATATGTTGTGGTAATGTCAAAGAGATGTCATAGCTATATATGGTCAGTCTATAGGATCAAAATGGGTGTCTCCAAGTGTGCAAGAAGTTTCAAAGGTGTGTGTTCAGTAGAAGGAGGTTTGTTGACCCTATTTGTTTTGAGATTCTAGGGTTTTAGGCTATGATAGAAAAGTGTATTGCCTTATGAGTTGAGGTCTGAGGATATTTAATAGGCTGAATAGGCCAAATGGGTTTCCAAATCATGCTTCATAGAGATTTAAAGGTTTTTGGTTTTCAAGTTATTCATGTTTTTCAATATGGAGGCCTAATTGACAACTTGGTTTATGAAGTAATTATGTTGTAGAGGATGAGCTAGGCAATGCAAATTAGTGTGCTTAAGGGGGAATTTGAGTGTGATCCAGATATGAAGTTTTAGGTCTTGATGCCATGTGTACTGAAAGATGTGGGCTATGTAAGTTCCAGGTAGGGATACAGGAATCTAGATAGACCTAGTATGAATATTTTATGTTCTCATGACTATTTTAGAGCATGTTTCATGTTTGGTGTGTGGCTAGTAAGTCTGTATGGTGGTTCCTCATGATGTATGGAGATCTAAAGATGCTCAGAAGATGAAATGGCTTTTAAATCTTAGGGGGAGTCCATCTTAGATGTTTTTTGGTGAGTTCCATCAGATTTTAGTTCTTTTATGTGTTCTTTCTTCATTAGTTGTAGTGCTTGGTTGAAGAAGAGTGTTGGCATGGAGCAAAAGGAAGTTGTCAAGGCAAGAATAGGTTGGCTCAAGGTAAGGTGGAGTTTGTAGCATATTTATAAGATGGTGCTTTCCTATTGATGGTATTTTTAGGTCCTCAGGATCAGTTAGTGCCCACTTTGTCATTATTTCAAAGGGGGAGAAAGTTCTTATTGTGAGAGTGCTTCAAGAGAAATAAGGTGAGATGAATGATGTTTGTTGACATTAATGATAAAGGGGGAAATTATTGGAGAGTTTTCAATGATTTCATGGTGATGTCATGGAGGTGTCCTATTAAGTGGATGAAGTGCTTTAATAGCCTAAGTAACAATGACAAAGTGTGCAATGTGTGTGTCCTAACATGCTTAAAGGAGGCTTGGTTGATCTTTAGTTTTGGTATGATTAGAGATGTTCAAGGATGAGTATGGTGATTGGAGTATATGAAAGGGGTCATATCCATGATCAAGGATGATTGGAGAGTTTGTGTGTATGAGTGGAAATCATCTGGTAGTCCATAGTTTTCATCTAGATAGTTTGGGTCTAATGGTACAAAATCTAAGTAGGCAATTTGTTGACATCACCATTACCACATGTAGATGAGTTAGAGAGATTTGGTCATATTGTTGTGATAAAATTAATCCCTAATTGTTATGTGCTAAATCTTAGGTCATGCATCTAAGTGTATTTAAATATATAAGAGTGCAAAATTGGGCTCCTAAACAGTTTGAAATTATTTTCCCACACTTAGCCAAACTTGCATGAGGCAATAAAGAGTTGAGTAAATAGTTTGGTGATGGAATATCTCACATGTGTGGATGTTTTATAATAATATGATCATATGGGTTTGTTTATTTTTGATATTGGTTAATTTGTGATAAATTTCAAGTCATGCACTAAAGCACATCAAAAGATATGCATGTGTAAAGTTGGCCTTCTAAGCAATTCTTGACATTATTAGTCTATGGTAGAAAAATTTGAGTAAGAATTTTAATGTCATTATATCTCACACATGTGAGGGTTATAGGATTAGTTTTTCACATGTCTGGATTCTCCTATATGAGGAGATCATATGGTCCAAATTTGAGATCATACGAGTGAGTGAGGTAAAATTTATTGAGGTTCAAAGTTGGCTTCTCAAACAAATTGCAATGATCCCTATACTCAGGACCAAATGGAGATCCAATGGTTCATGGGAGATATTTCATATTGATCTAACGGTGTGTGTCAAGTTAAAGAGGTCAAAGTGATAGTTGTTTAAATGTTTAGCAAAGGTAAATGATAAAGATCTAATGGCAAGAAAATGTTCGTATAGCTTGATCAAATGGTGAGTGATATAAGATAAAGTTTGAGTTAATCTATAGATATCAATGGTTTGCATTGAGTCATTATTTAAATATTTCACAAGATGAGGTCAATTTTCTAAAATTTATCTATGACCATTTGAATTCAAATATTTGAATTTATCAAAGGAAAAACTAGTGCTCTGTATTTTGGTCATATCTTTCGATCTATGCAAAATTTTCTCATGGTGTAAAAAGACAACTTGTAGAGGATTCCAAGGTCCATCTAGATATATGAATTTTAAGGTATAATTTTATATACATACAAATATATTGAGCTCTAAAATTCACTATGTGTTTGACTATATTCTGCAATCAACCCTATAAGGGTATGTGAGCTCATTTTGACGCTGTTTCAATATCTCATGATGAATTAGATATATGGGACTATTTTAGACTCCATAATTATGATATTTGTACATTATGAAGGTTTGAACAATCATATGCAGTATGGACAAAGGTTTATAATTTGACTTTGTATTTGTTCATGGTAACTGTGTGTATAGAATATTGTTTAAGCGATTTATGCTTAAATAGAAGGGTACTATGATAGATGTGGAAACTTAAGGAGGACCTATAGATCATATGTCATGGGTTCATGAGTTGTAAAAGTGTTATTGTGTTCTTAGTTTTCTTGGATAAGTGTCAAAGAGATGAATTGGTCTCCATAGGACCTAAAAGTGACTTAGGCCTATTTGAAAGTAGATTGTGCTTAAGTGTGACCCATGAGAGATGACTTAAGGGTGAAGGAATGTGTTGTGGCTGAAAAGAAATATTTTGATATTATTAATTAATAATTTCTATATATATAGTGAAACCAAATGTGTCAGTTTTTAGACTTGGATGTGAAATTTTAGAGAAGGCTTGTGTGAGGAGTATGCATTAAAAAGAAGAAAGAAGGATAGGTAGTGCACCTATTGATTGAGTTAATGAGAACAATAGTTTAATGACTATGTGAATGAAATATAGGTCATTTTCCTAATGTCATAATAGATCTTTTACAATCTGAGGATATGCAAAGAGGTTCGAGTGTGCATATGAGGACAGTTTGACTGAAGAAGGAGAAAGATTGTGGCATGCCTATGTGAGCGGCCTACATAAGATAGAAATGGAATTTGTGTAGAGGTTATAGATCCATCATAAGGTGTTGAATACATTAGTACCAAGTTGGAAGTGTTCACTTTAAAGGGGGTATAAAGGTCTTGATATTTCTTAGAGTTAGTTGCTCTTTATGAAACAGGTGTTTCACTAAATACCTTTGGTCAGGAGGACATGATCAAGGTTTGTTGGTCTAAAGGATTTGATCAGTCTCTTGTTTAAAATTTATTATAGGATATTAGTCCATGTGTTATAGACTTAAGAGTGGGTTTTATTCCCCATGAGGGTTTCTCACAAGAACTATGTGTTATGTGTTTGATCTTGTGTATGCATTGAATGAATAAGCTCTCTTTTTAATGTTACTTGATCAAGTTGATATATGCTGATTGATTAATATTTTAAAATAAATAAAATTGTAATTTAAATATCTAGACTCACTAATTTACCCCCCTCTTAGTGACTTCTAACAAATTGGTATCAGAGCAAGTCCTTTGGTAAAGTCTTTATATCTTGTAAGTGATCCAAGGTACAATATGGGTAGTCATCAAGGAGGTTTCTCTACTAAGAAAACATCGATGTTCAATGGATCTAATTATTCTTTTTAAAGTGAAATAATGAAGACATACATTATGTACCTAGGGTTTGATATATGGCAATCTATTGTGGATGGTTATGTTGTCCCTACTACTCCTCCATCTAGTGTTGTAGACAAGAAGCTGTTTGAGAATAATTTTAAGGTAGTGAATGTCATCACTTGTGGATTTACAAAGACTAAGGTCACTAAGGTAATACATTACAAATATAATAAAGATATATGGGATAAAATGTATATCATTTATGAATGATATTTAAAGGTCAATTTTGCTAAGTTACAGACTCACAAAAGACAATTTGAAAGTCTCAATATAAATGGAAAATATTTTATGGCATCCTTTGTATAGAGAGTTTATAAGATTGTAAACATCATCAGAGGTCTTGGAGAGAATATTGAAGAGGCTCTTGTAGTCCAAAATGTATTAAGGTCTCTATCGTTCAAGTTTGATCTAAAAATATCTGCTATAGAATAAAGTCATTTTCTTACTCAGTTGAAGATGGATCAATTACATGGCACTCTTATTGCCTATGAGATGAGATTAAATGATGATATACCATGAAAAAAGGAAGCACCATTCAAGATAGAGATGAAGCCTAAGAAGAAGTTCCAAGTTAAGAAGCCCAAAGAGGATGACATATTTGACATTGATGATGATAAACTAATTTCTTTTATTACTAGGAAATTGAACACAACATTATGGAAGTATAAGGGTAAACTACCCTTCACATGTTTCAAATATCAAAAGATAGGACATTTTGCTTATAAGTGCCCTCATATGGATGAGAATATTCATAATGAAGAGCATGATGATCACCAAGATGAAGACAAGAAGACATACAAGAAGAAAGGATTTAGAAAGTATATCAATAAGAATAAGTCCTTCAAAAACAAAAAGAGTATCTATACCAAAGAAGATTGCAGCTCATAAAATGAGAGTGAAGACAATGACTCAGAATATTATCATAAAGATGATAGTCTTGTTGAATATCAAGCCTTATTCATGGCTAAGGAAGGAATTTGATCACATCAAAAGGTGTCTACCTAGAGTGATTTAGATGATGATGAAGATGAGGTGGACTATGAGAATATATTGATGAATGCTCTTAAAGAACTGAAGATTGAGAAGAAGATCAATAAGAAGATGAAATCTAAACTCAAAGACAATGAGGAACAATTCATTATATATGAGGCAAGAATGAATGAAGACACCAAGGAGAATGAAGATATGATCAAGCATCTCAGTTGTCAATTGGAAATTCTATCTACAAGCCTAAAGCTAAAGAAGATGAATGTTCAAGGTATGTTTTTGAAAATAAGTCTTTGAATTTTGAGTTATAAAAAACATCTAGTAAGGTGAAGACATTTGTGAGATTTGAAAAGAGCTCATGTGATCTAGAAAATATTTTGAGTGGTAAAAAGCATGTTAGTGATAGAAATGGTCTTGTATATGAATAAGAAAAAAAGAATGTAACTCAAGACAAGATGAAGACTAATGTGAACTAGGACAATCATACTTTGAAGACAAATCATCAGACAAGGAATGAAGGTGCTAGTAGAGTAAATACAAATAAGTTCAGACAACCAAATGCCATGAACTATGCAAGATTCAATGGTATATATTACACATGTTATCAATTTGTTCATAGGTCTAGAGAATGCAAGAGACTTATTATAAATGAGTTTGCATGGAACTATGATGGGGGTCTTCATTCAAAAGGTGAGTCCTCTTCAAAAAGAGGAGGTTATTTTGTTTGTCATGACATATGACACATTGTAAGTTTTATCCAGATAGGGTATGGTAAGATGTGTTTCTTGAAAAAGGTATAGTGTGTTTCAATTTTCAATAGAGAGGTCACATTTATAGATTCTACAAGTAAAGGCTTGTAAGATAGAATAGATTAAATCAAGCTCCTAGAGTGCAAGAAAGAAGGAAAATTAAAACATGGAAGCCAATGGTGATAAGTGTGATTCATGATGTGTTTTTAGGTCCAAGTAATTTTTTTATATGGTGAATAATTCTTAAGAATTTGAAGAGTGAAAAGGTCTCTCATTGTCTACTCATGTTGAGAATGAAGAGATCTAGCTCAAAGAGAAGACCAAGATACTCGTTAAGGATAGTTCTGAGGTATGCATAGATCCAAGTGAATATTATGTTTTTACTTAGTTTCTCAAAAAGAGAAAGCTATGTTTGTTTCAAGGTGAGTTTTCAAGTTGGTTTAGTGCATGTTTTTTTTTTTTGAGTGGCATGAAGTTTTGTTGATGGTCCTTGAGGTGGTTTGAGAGACAGGGCTAGTAAGCTTGTGTGGTGGTTATTCATGGTGTGTAGGGATCTAAATATGCTCAAGATATGAAATGGATCAAAAATATTAGAGGGAGTCCTCATAGATGTTTATTGGTCCTCAAGATCAATTGGTACCCACTTTGTCATTGTGTCAAAGGGGGAGAAAGTTCTTATTGTGAGAGTGCATGAAGAGAGTGAAGGAAGATGAGCTGAATATTTTTATATGATGGTTGTTGTCATCGATGACAAAGGGAGATATTGTTGTAGAATTATAAATTATGTAATTATGATTTCATATAGGTGTCCTGCTGAGTGGATGAAGTGCCTTGATAGTCAATGTGATAATGACAAAGTGTGCAATGTGCTTGTCTTAGTATGCTTAAAGAAGGCTTGGTTGATCTTCAGAGTTTGCAAGGTTTGAGATGTTTAGGGATGAGTATAAAGTATTGATCATGTGAAATTGGGCTTAACAATGGTCAAAGGTGATTGAAGAGCTTGTGTGCATAACTGGAATTCATCTGGTTGTCCATAGTTTTCATCTAGATAGTGTAGGTCTAGTGGAAGAAAATCTAAGTAGGTAGTTTACTAACATCACCATTGCCACGTGTGGATGAGTTAAGGGGATTTGGTCATATGTTTATGATAAAATTATTCCCTAGTTATTATGTGTTAACCATTAGTTCATGCATGTACATCAAAAGATATGCAAGTGTAAAGTTGGGCTCCTAGGTATTTTGACAGTGTTTTCCCATACTTAGCTAAATTTGTAATGTGGAAAAAAGAGACGAGTAATAATTTTGATGTTGTCATATATCACATGTGTGGATGTAAGAGAAATTGATCGTATGGATTTGTTCAGTTTTATGCCTAGTTGATTTGTGATAGCTTTTAGATCAAGCATCTAATCATGGCAAAAGATATGCATGTTCAAAGTTGGTCTTTCAAACAAGTTTTTGGCATAGTTGGCTCTATGGTAGAAAAAACTAAATGAGAATTTTAATTTCATTATTTATCACATGTCTGAGAGTTTCAAGAGCAAATTGATAAATGGTTGGATTCTCCTATGTGAGGAGATCATATGGTCCAAATTTGAGAACATGCAAGTGAGCGAGGTAAAAGTTATGAGGTTCAAAGTTGGCTTCTTAAATAGATTTCAATGGTTCCCATACTTATTCAATTTTTCAAAAGGTAAATTTTGAACATCATTAATGGATCATGTTGCTCTAAAATGTCAAGAAGTAATGAGAGGGTTCCAAGTGTTCAAATGTTTAACGTTGTGTGGAGTTAAAGATCAAGATTATTCTAATGATCAATAGTGAGTGGATAATCATACAAATAGATATAAATGGTGCATATTAAAGTCAAGAGTTAAAAGTGATATTTTTTTAGCATTGTTAAATATTGAGATATGTATAGGAGATTGATGGAATGCATGAGGTCAAAGTTTCAAGAATGCATGAGATGAAGTCAACATGTTCAAGGTTTAACATTTGGCATTGGTAGATTGTATGTTAAAGGTCAATATTCATACAATAAGATAGATGGTGTGTGTTTAATATGAGAATTGAGGACTTGAGATGTGAGCATGGTGTTGGAGGTTTAACTGTGACCATTTGCATTTAAATTTAACAAAGGAAAAATTAGTACTCAGTCTTTCGGTTATAACTTTCAATCTAGATAGAATTTACTCATGGTTTAAAAAGTAAATATGTAGAGGACTCCAAGGTGCATCTATAAAGATAAATTTTAAGGTCTATTTATATGTACAAAAAAATATATTGAGATCCAAAGTTTATTATATGTTTGACTATGTTTTGTAAGTAACCCAAGAAGGGTATTTGAGCTTATTTTGATATTGTTTTGATATCTCTTAATGAATTGGATATTGGGAAGTATTTTAGAGTTCATGAAGATAATCCATGTGAATTATGAAGGTTTGAACAATAATAGGCATTATGAACAAAGGTTTATAGGTTGATTTTGTATTCATTTATGGTGACTGTGTGCATAGAATGTTATTTAAGCAAATTGTGCGTAAGTAGAAGGGTATAATGCTAGTTATTAGCACTTAAGGGGGACCTATAGATCATATGGATTGTTTGCATGCAGTTGAAAGTGGTCTTATGTTCTTTTTTTCTTTGTTGATGTGCTAAATGGGTGAATTGTTCTTCATGAGACCTATAAGAGCTACAAGGGCCTTATTAAAAGGTTTAGATGCTTAAGGGTGAGCCATAGATGCTATGGATGATCTATGAAGTTTGAATTGAGATGTGTCTCAATGAGATAGATGCTTTAAGTGTTAAGGCATGCCTAATGGCTGACAAAGATGGTGATGATCATGACTAATCTATAAATGGTAAAACCAAATGTGTTGGTTTCTAGACTTGAGTGAGAAACTTGAGAGTGAGACTTGTGAGAGGATTGAGTGTGTGAATTATAGATCAAATAAGAGATGGCTGCCCTATGGATGAGTTGATGATAACAATATATTGAGAACTATTTGTATGACCTATAGGTCATAATTCTATTGGTAGAAAAGTAATCTTGTAGATTGGTATGAGCAAAGGTGAAGAGTGATAATCAAAGGTCCATCATTAGGCGTTGAAGACATCAGTTCAAAAATGGATGTGTTCATAGGTGTTGTTGTGGAAGATCAAATCTATGGGTTTGCATACTCTTTACAAGTTGAAACTTGATAAAAGTCTGTTTGTTATTACAACTCAGCTAGGTAGGTGTTGTAACACCTTATAGGATTGTAGTCTCACTAAATAGGGATTGTAGTTCCTTAATCAATTGCATCTGGTCTAAATTAGTTCTTATTTTTATAGAATAACACTCCAATTGTAGGTTCCAATGGGTTATCTCCCCCAAGAGGGTTTCCCACATATGCCATGTGTTATATTATTGATCTTACATTGTCTCTCTTGCTCATTGCTATGAATGTTGTGTATGCTTCATGAATGCTTGAGATAATTGATTAAGTGTTTGTAAGGATTGAAATTGATGTTGAATTGTTTGATCTCATTGATTCACCCTCCTCTCAATGATTGTACCTCTAACAATTAGTATCATAGCATGTCCTTAGGTAAAGGACTAACATCTTGAAGGTGATCAAAGGTACAATATGGGTAGTCATTACTAATGTTCAATAGATCCAATTATGTTTTTTAGAATGCAAGAATGATGAAATACATTATGTCCCTGAGGTTTGATGTATGGCAATCTTTTATGGATGGTTATGTTATTCATAATACTCCTCCATCTAGTGTTGTAGACAAGAAGTTATTTGAGAATAATTCTAAGGTAATGAATGCCATCACATATGGTCTTATAGATATTGAGTTCACTAAGGTAATCCATTGCAAATATTCTAAAGAGATATGGGATAGAATGCAGATCATTTATGAAGGAGATTCAAAAATCTTATGCTATGTACATAGGGATATGATGTATTATTGTATATGGGTTGATGGAGATACCAACATGTGGTACACATCCCCCTTAGTAGTTATATGGGTCATCTCTTTTATATATACCTATAATGGATGGGTAACCTCCTAATCCCGATGTAGTCTGACCATTACCCAATGTAATAATTCCACAAGTTACTTCATTACTAATATATTGGACCCATATAACTACTAAGGGGGATTTGTGCCACATGTCAATATCTCCATAAACCCATGTACAATAATATATCATATCCCTAGGTACATAGCATCTTACTAAGTTGTAGACTCATAGAAGGAAATTTGAAAGTTTCAAGATGAAGGAAGAAGATTATGTGGCATCCTTTTTGCTAAGAGTTGATGAGATTGTAAACATCATCAGAGGTCTTAGAGAGAATATTGAAGAGGCTATGTAGTCTAAAAGGTATTAAGGTCTTTATCCCTCAATTTTGATCCAAAACTATCTACTATAGAATAAATTCATGATCTTACTCAATGAAAGATGGATCAATTGCACGACACTCTTACTACCTATGAGATGAGAGTAAATGATGATGTACCACAAAAGAAGGAAGAAATATTAAGATAGAGATGAATCCTAAGAATAAGTTCCAAGGTAAGAAACCCAAACATGATGGCATATCTGATATTGATGAGGATGAATTAATTGCTTTGATTACTAGGAAATTGAACACAAGCTTAGGGAAGTATAAGGGTAAACTACCCTTCACATGTTCCCACTATGGAAAGATAGGATTTTTTGCTCATAAGTGCCCTCATATGCATGAGAATAATGATAATGAAGAGCTTGATGATGACCAAGATGAAAATAATAAGACATATAGGAATAAAGGATTCAGAAAGTATATCAACAAGAAAAAGTCCTTCAAAAACAAAAAGAGTCTCTACACCAAAGAAGATTGCAACTCATCAAATGAGAGTGAAGACAATAAAAGCAGAGTATGATAATAAAGATGATGGTCTTATTGAAGATGAAGCCTTGCTCATGGCTAAGGAAGGAAGTTGCTCACATCAAAAGGTGTCTGCTTGGAGTGATTTAGATGATGATGAAGATGAGGTGGACTATGAGACTATATTGATGAATGCTCTTAAAGAACTAAAGATTGAGAAGAAGATCAATAATAATATGAAGTATAAACTCAAGGGCTATGAGGATAAATTTAGTGTGTATGAGGCAAGAATGAATGAAAACACCAAGCATTATGAAGATATGATCAGGCATCTTAGTTGACAATTGGAAACTTTGTCTACAAGCCTAAAAGCTAAAGAAGATGAATGTTCAAGCTATGTTTCTAAAAATGAATCTTTAAAATTTGGGTTAGAAAAGACATCTAGTAAGGTAAAGACATTTGTGAGATTTGAAAAGATCTCGTGTGATCTAGACAATATTTTGAGTGGTTAAAAGCATGCTAGTGATAAAACTGGTCTTGGATATGAAGAAGAAAAGAATGTAACTCAAGACAAGATGAAGACTAATGTGAAATAGGACAATCATACTTTGAAGATAAATCATCAGACAAAGAATGAAGGTGCTAGTAGATTAAATACAAATTAGTTTAGAAGCTAAATTCCATGAGGTATGCAAGATTCAATTGTTAGTGTTACACATGTAATCAATTTGGTTATAGGGCTAGATAATGCAAGAGAGCTGTTAGAAATGATTTTGCATGGAACTATGATGGGGGTCTTTAGTCAAAAGGTTAGTCCTCTTTAAAAATAGGATTTTTTTTTTGTCATGACATAGGACACATTGTAATTTTTTGTCCAAATAAGGTATGGAAAGATATGTTTCTTACAAAAGGTATAGTGTGGTTCAATTGTCAACAAAGATGTCACATTTCTAGATTCTACAAGCAATGGACTACAAGATAGAATAGATTTAATCAGGCTCTTAGAGTGCAAGGAAGAAGGCAAGTTAACACATGGAAGCCAAAGGTGACAAGTGTGAGTCATGATGAGTTTGTATGTCCATGTAATCTATTTTTTATGGTGGAGAATGCTTCAGAAGTTGAAGAGTGCCAAGGGGTCTCATTGTTTACTCATGTTGAGAATGAAGAGATCCAACTCAAAGAAAAGACCAAGATAATGGTTAAGGCTAGTTCTGAGGTGTGTATGGAATCAAGTGAACATTTTTCTATTCTTGAGAATTTATCATGCAAAGAATATTAATTATCTATGCCTAGTGATGAGGTTCCAAACTGCAAGGTGGATTCTTCAGATGAAAAGGTATGTCATGAATCTTTATTGTATCCATGTATTGCCAATTCAATCTTAGAAGAGGAGAATGTTGTGGTGGTTGAGCATGTTGCTTCTCTTAAGCCTAAGAATAATAATAACTACAAGTATTAGATGAGCAAGGAAGAGAAGTAATTTGAGGAGTTGTGTGCAACTCCTAATTTCACATTGTTCTAAGACATTATGAAGTAGGTGTTAGGATTGTGGAGCTAAAAGCTTCACTGATGCAGACATGGAGGAGGTTGCAGAATGAGTTGCTAAGTGTCAGAAGTGTTTGGCGTTGGTCTGGCCAACCGGCGTCGGCAGGGTAAGACAGGAAGGCAACCGACGTCGGTCATATATCGGCCGGCGTCGGCGACCCCAGGCGGACAGGGACTGGCGTCGGTCGCCTGTGTAGTTCGACTGCGAGCTATCTACGGACAGTTAGCTAACGAACCAAGTGTTTGCATGAAGAGATCTAATTTTAGACTGAGAGCTGCGGATCTAATTATTGTAATTAGATGTCTAATTATTGTTTGGATGAGATCTATATAATAGACTCATGGTTGTATTGGAAAAGTGTGCTAGGGAGTAAGAGAGCATAATTATAAGCTCCTTCTGTGTGTGAGGTAGAGCAATGGTGCGTTCCTCCTAGTGCCACAGTACCAGGTGTGTTGGTGCTGGATTGGAGAGCCAGCTGGGTTCTTCAAGAGTGTAGGATCTTGGTCACAGTTGCATGGCCTATATAGGAGATCTACATGGTAAGTAAGATCGTTGATCTGCAGGTGTATGTGTGTGCAAGGTCGAGGTTCACAGGTGAATAGAACCATTGCTTGATTTGCAGGTGTGCAAGGTCATATAGACAGCAACACAACAGGGAGCAGTATCAGGCAGGATCTACTTGGAGTACAGGTGTGTACTCGGATAGAGCAAGAGAGGAAGGCAAGGAAGTTCCTTCCATAAGTATGGTCTGTTGAATTGCAGGTTGTTGCAGATTCATGGGAGATCTACTTGAAGTACCTTGAGTACTTGTGGAGCACGTGGAGTGCTTGTGGAGTGCGTGGAGCACTTGTGTTATGCGTGGAGCATAGAAGGTGAACCCCAACTCTGTATTTGAGTTGAGTGTTGTGACCTGTGAGAGGGAGAGCTTTGGGGAGAAGATTTACTGTTCACTTGAGGTGTGGGAATCCTCTGTAAGGTGGTGGAGAAGATGTGGCATATTCTCTATTGTATTCTTTTCTGTATAAAGTGTTAATACAAGTTGTGTATTGTCTCTCATATGCTGTGTTGTTCTGAATTCTAGTTACTTGGTGAATCTGGTTATTTCCGCATATTAAGTTGTTTGAAGTTTGGTAATCAATTGTATGTTTCCGGTTTCGCATCCTGACAAGTGGGATCAGAGCATGTTTGTTGTTCTAGATTCCTGACAGTAGGGTGTCTCTACCTATGTTTCTTAAGGAGACATATTTTCTTATGGAGAATAAATTTTATGTGATCAAGATTATATTTCTAATTTGAATAGAGACTTGTGTTGATTTTAGAAGGTCTTTGGTTAAGGGGGAGTAACAAGTTCTTGAGCTTGTTCTCAAAGTTTGTGAAGGAACTATATTACAGGATAAAAATCAGTGTTTCCAGATGGCATAATGAGTTTGATGCAATGTAAAAAAAAAATTGGTGCTAAAAAATTCATATGCATTTATTTTTAATGTGCTCCAATTTTTTTTAGGTCTGAAGGTATGCTTGTGCCAATTAAAGATAATTTTATGTGCTCTTGATTTTCTTAGTTTTTGGCTTAAAGGCAAGCAGGCCTAAAATGGGTTATAGGAAGTCAAAACTCCCAAAGTTTTCAAGGATAAAATTCTGGTCCAGAAGTGTGTGATGGGTGTCTCCATGTGTCCAATAAGCTTTAGAGGTGTATGTTGACCAAAAGGAGGTCTATTGACCTTGTTGTTTTTGATATTCTAAGGTTTTAGGCTATGCTAAAAAGGTGATTTTCATTATGATTTGAGGTCTAAGGATTATTAATAGGCTAAATGGGCCAAATGGGTTGTCAAAACAAGATTCACAGAGATCTGAAGGTTTTTTGTTTTCAAGATATTCATTTTTTATCAAGATGGAGGCTTAATTGGCTAGTAGGTTTGTGAAGGAATTATGTTGTAGAGAATGAGATAGGTTTTGAAAATAAATGTGCTTGAGTATGCATATGATAATTCTCCAAATATAAATTATCAAGTTTTTAAGGTTCATTTACTAAAATTTGTGGGCTCTATAACTTCCAAGTAGGGCGAGTCGAGATTGGCCTAGTTTGAATAAGAGAAATTTTTTCTCATTATCAAGGTGAGTTATCAAGTTGGTTTAATACATGTTTATTTTTTGGTGAGTGGTATGAATTTTTGTTGATGATCCTTGAGGTGGTTCTTCATGGTGTGTGGAGATATGAAGATACTCAAGATGTGAAATGGATCATAAATATTAGGGGGAGTCCTTATCATATGTTTATTAGTCCTTAGGAAGTTAGTATCATTTGGTTCCCATTTTGTCATTGTGTCAAAGGGGGAGAAAGTTCCTATTTTGGGAGTGCTTGAAGAGAGAGAAGGAAGATGAGCTAAATATTTATATATGATGGTTGTTGAAATCTATGACAAAGGGGGAGATTATTGGATAATTTTCAATGATGTCATGATTATGTCATGTAGATGTCCTATTGAGTGGATAAAGTTCCTTGATAGTCTATGTGACAATGACAAAGTGTGCAATGTGTTTTTCCTAGTATGCTTGAAGAAGGCTTGGTTGATCTTCAAATTTTGAATGGTTTGAGATGTTTAAGGATGAGTTTGAAGTATAGATAATGTTAAAGGGGTCATATCATTTTTCAAGGATGATTTGAGAGATTATGTGCATAAGTGGAATTCATCTGGTAGTCCATAGTTTTCATCTAGACAGCTTAGGTCTAATGGTAGAAAATCTAAGTAGGTAGTTTGTTGACATCACCAATACCATGTGTGGATGAGTCAGGGGGATTTGGTCATATTATTTTGATGACATTAGTCCCTAGTTATTATCTGCTAAATCTTTGGTCATGCACCTAAGCATGTTAAAATATATGCAAGTGCAAAGTTTGGCTCCCAAGGATTTTGGCAGTGTTTGACAAGAAGAGCCAAGTAAGCATTTTGATGTATTCATATCTCACACATGTGGACATTTAAATAAAATGTGATCTTATGGTTTTTTTTTTTCCTAATTAATTTACACTAACTTTTAGGTCAAGCATTGAAGCACAATAAAAGATATGCATGTTCAAAGTTAGCCTTCTAGACAAGTTTTTGACATGGTTGGCTTTGTGGAAAAAAAATTTGAGTGAGCATTTTAATGTTGGTATTTATCACACATGTGAGGGTTCCAAGAGTAGATTGAAATATGGTTGGACTCTCCTATGTGAGGAGATCATATGGTCTGAATTTGAGAACATGTGAGCGCGTTAAAAGTTATTTAGGTTCAAAGTTAGCTTCTCAAAAATATTTCAATGGTTCCCATAGTCAATTTCACACAAGGTAAAGTTTGAACATCATCGATGGAGCATGTTACTCAAATATGTCAAGAAGTAGAAAGATGGTGCCAAGTGTTCAAATGTTTAATTTTATGCAAAGTTAAAAGATCGAGCTTCTTCTAAGGATCAATGGTGAGCGAGTGATCATACAAATAGAGATAAATGGTGTGTATTAAATTCAAGAGGTCAAAGTGATAGTTATTTAGCATTGTTAAAGATTGAGCTATGTACAAGATATTGATGGAGTACATGAGGTCAAAGTTTCATGAATGCACAAAATGAGGTCAATATGTTTAAGGTTTAATGTTTGGCATTAGTGGACTATGTGTTAAAGGTCATGCTTCATAAAATAATATCGATAGTGCATATTTAATCTAAGTAGTGAGTACTCAAGATGAGAGCATGGTGTTCGAGGTTTAACTATGACCATTTGCATTTGAATATTTGAATTTAATAAAGGAAAAACTAGTGCTCTGTATTTTGGCTATAACTTTTGATCTAGACAGAATTTGCTCATGGTGTAAAAAGTAAATATGTAGAGGAATCCAAGGCACATATATAAATATAAATTTGAAGGTGAGAATATATGTATAAACAAACATATTAATCTCCAAATTTGACTATGTGTTAGATTATGTTCTGTAAGTAACTTGAGAAGGGTATTTGAGCTCATTTTGATATTGTTTAGATATATCTTAATGAATTGTATATTGAGGAGTGTTGTAGAATACATAAAGATGATTTATGTGAATTATGAAGGTTTGAACAATAATATTCAATATGAATAAAGGTTTATAATTCAAATGTGTACACATTCATCGTGACTGTGTGCACATAATGTTGTTTGAGCAAATTGTGCTTAAGTAGAAGGTACTATGTTGGTTGTTGGAACTTAAGGGGGACATATAGATCATATAGAATGGGTCCATTAATTTTTAAGTGGTCTTGTGTTCTTCTTTTATTCATTGATGTGCTAAATGGGTGAATAGGTCTCTATGAGACCTATAAGAGCTACAAGGGCCTTATTAAAAGGTGTAGTTGCTTAAGGGTGACCCATAGATGCTATGGATGACCTATGAAGATTGTATTGAGTTGTGTCTTAGTGAAATAGATTCCTTAAGTGTTATGGCATGCCTAATTGCTGACCAAGATGGTGATGATCATGATTTATCTATAAATAGTGAAACCAAATATGTCGATTTCTAGATTTGAGATTGAGACTTGTGTGTGTAAATTGTGGATATAAGGAGATGTGGGTGCCTTATGGATGATTTTATGAGTAGAACATATTGAAAAATATTTATATGACCTGTAGGTCATAATTATATAGGTAGAATAGTGCTATTACAGATTAAGTATGAAGGAAGGTAAAGAGTCATAATCAGAGGTCCATCATCAGGTGTTGAAGACATTAGTTTAATGTTTGATGTGTTCATAGGTATTTTTGTGGTAGCTCAACATCTAGTGGGGTTGCATCCTCTTTTCAAGGTGAAACTTGCTAAAAGTTTGGTTGTTATGTAACTCAGCTAGATAGGTATTGTAGCACCTTGTGGGATTGTAATCTCACTAAATAGGGATTATAGTTCCTTGATTAGTTACAACTAGTATAAATTGGTTCTTGTTTTTATAAGACACTATTCCAATTTTAGGTTCCAATGGGTTTTCTCCCTCATGAGTTTTTCCCACATATGTCATGTGTTACATGATTGATCTTGCATTGTCTCTCTTTCTCATTGTTATGAATGTTGTGTATACTTCATGAATGCTTATGGTAAATAATTAAGTATTTGTAAGGATTTAAATTTAAGTTGTATTATTTGGGCTCACTGATTCACCCCCCCCTCCTCAGTGATTATACCTCTAATAGACACATGTTCTCATTACACCATTCAATTATTATTTTTGCATCTATCAAATCAACACCCTCTTCAAATTTCAACTCTTTCCTTGCAATAGCTCCTTTTACACATGCTCTAACACCATCATCCTCCCCTTTACCATGGATAGCCTCGATGAAAATACAAATGTGTTTTATACTAGTGGTAACATGCATCCTTCTCAACCAATAAAACATCCATGCATTTTTGAATTATGATGTTCAATTATCTAATCAAATGTAATGTTGATTAAAAGTAATGTTTCTTTGACTCAAATGTTGATAAAACTTATAAAAACAACCTTGCACATACTCTAAACAATGTGATTAATCATCATTATATAAAAATGGTACTCTTTTACTATTTTCTATTGTTTCTTTGTACTATCAGGTGCATGCATGAATATGACAGCTTATGATGAGTTACAATATTATGATTGCACTTTTATTTAGGGTTTGAATGTGTAGTTTTCATCAAAGACAACTACTGAAACAATCAAACCAAGTGGGAATGTATCTTTGATTATCCTGAAATGTTCATCCAACCATCTAGCCCTATGTGTGAGTCTTGCATACTCATAAATAATTTTCTCCCTAAATTTGACCAATTTTTTTGAAACAAGTATCTTTTTTTGTAACAAGATCACACCTTTTAAATTATTTTCCATATTTTACTTGATAAGTCACTAATTTATATTTATTTAAACCAACTAATTCTTGTCCAATTGCACTTGTACTCTCCTCATGGATATAATTTTTAAATTTTGGCAATCCACCATACATGATGTAATTTCCATTTAAACATGATTTGTTATAAAATAATTGTCCTTCTGATCTTTAACAAAAAATAGTTGGAATAAATTCCTTGGTTGATTTTGGTGGAAATTCAATGCCACACTCCTACAAAATGTTGTTAGTATTGAAATTATAATGAATAGTGCAGTGAAAATTCAACATGTTGCCTACAACAAGTGGTGCATGTGTGATTTATTTTTACATAAAAAGGTTTGTCCTTCTCAAAATATATTTGACAAATAGAAATTTGTGGATGTTTTTCCAAAAACTTAGAGTATAGTTGTGTTTGAGTCATATCCAAGAAATGATTCAAATGTAGTTCACAGTTATGAGAACCAACTCTTCTTTTCACTACATCTCTTGAATTGGGCAAAACTCTTGTATTGTCTTTCCAAAATTGAGAAAGTAATTCTTTGAGAGTATTGGCTATATCCTTGTCCTTTCATGTAAGTCTACCAGAGAATGCTTATAGCTCATTAGTATTAGGTTCATTAAGTCTTTCACATCTTTGAACTGATTTTATTAATGTTTTTTGTTTCTATTAAGTGTTCAGCTTGTTTTTGAAAGTATTCATTTTTTTCTTGTTTGGCCATTTAATGCACAAGTTGTAAGTATACATAAATAAACATTACAAGCCTGGGTGCATGATTTTGGGCCTATAGTATGATCCACATCATGTAGATTTTCAACAATTTCATTGTTTTCATCATCCATGTTAGATGTTCTTAGTACTAATGTGTACATTATAGGTCTCATCTTAATCAATTTTATCAATGAAACAAATAATTAACATCTTTAACTATCATAATCCAAATTATGAAAGAAACTATCCTAAATTTGTTGAACTGGTATTTTTGAATGGTGATTAAACATTTTTTATGCATTGGTTCTAAAATATTTTCATCGACTTCAATTAAGTACTTGTATTTTATACGCATAATTATTGGAGGTATTATTAATGGTGGGATTTCTTGAGAGGGTGTTTCAAAATCATTATTACTTTCATTGTTTAGAGGTGGGATGACATTTTCTTCATTGTTTATTTCTTCATTATATGTTTCAATAAGATTTTATTGATTGTTAATTTCATCATTATTTATTTCCATCAAATTTTCTTCATTCATGGGTTTGAAGCATCATACATAGACTCATCATTAAAAAAATAAAAAAATTATAACTTTGAATGTAAACTTCCAAAATTATTTAATTTATTATTGTCAATTTCATTATTATTTATTTCATTATGGTCAATTTCATTATTATTCAATTAATTATGGTTGATTTCAACATTATTTAATTCATTATTGTCAATAGGATCATTATCTATGGCATTTGGTTCATCAATATTAGGGTTTGTACTTTATCTATGATGAATTTTTTGCATTCATATCTTGTGTTTCTATCTCAACTCTTCTATTTATTTTGGTCTTTTGTTCTTCAAAATCTTCCTCTTCCTCGAACATGATCTTCTACCCATTAAGGATAATTGATAGCTTTTCAAAGGTGGGGTCAAAAGTACATAGGTCCCACAGGTCCTTCACATAATTTTTATGGGGATAGAATTATCAATTTGGGTTAAAAATAGATGTTCAAAACAAGCTCTAGAATTATCACTTTTGGTTAAAAATATATGTTGAAAAGTAATCTTTGTCTATATTAATAATAAAGTGATCATATTATCCAATAATGCAATCACATTATGAAATAGTGTGATCATGTTATTATTAATAATCGGTTTATTTTAAACATAGATGTTGAGAAGTGAGTTTTATCTATATTAATAATTATGCAATTATTTTATTTAATAACATAATTACATTATTTAATAATGCCATCACATTATTTAATAATGTGATCGCATTATATGTAATATATATCAAGAATTAAGGATTAAAGATCAAGGCATTAGTACATAGGGTTTAGGGATTAGGGATTAGGGCATAGGTCTTACAATTTATCTTTTAGGGTTTAGGTATTAGGGATTAGGGTATAGGGTTTAGGTTTACGGGCGTATATAAGGTCTAATCACTCTATTTCATGTGAACCTAATTCTTACTAAAAATGATGTTAATTGGGACTAAATCAATTGGTAAATAGGGAAATTTTATGGTTTAAAATTTAGGGTATAGTATTTAGGGTATATAGTTTAGGGCTTAGGTTTTAGCATATATATGGTTTAAGGTACACATGGTTAATCATAAAGATAATTGAGGATAATTTTAATCACTTGGACCCATTTATGGTTATAAAATGTGTTTTTGGGTTGCCATTATACCCCATGTCATCGTGTCAATTGAAATTCGTCAAATGGGGTAATTAGTCATGTGATTTATGCCAAACTAAGCCTTGTGAACTTAATTATTAGTCTAAATGATGTTAATTTGGGCTAAAATGATTGGTTCAGGGTTTAAAGAGTTTATATTTATTGTTTAGAGTTTAGGGATTAGGAAATTTAGGGATTATAGCTAGTGTATAGATTTTAGGGTATATAAGGTACAATCATGAAGGTGATTGGGGAAAATTTAAGCTCCTTGAACCTAGATCTATGAGAAAATAATGTGATTTTTGGCTCAATTAGCCCACACATCATCAAAAATTGAGCCAATTGAGTCAATTATGATAATGGGTGATGTGATTTTAACTAATTTCATCCTTGTGAACCTAATTCTTACTATATAAAGGATGTTAATTGGGGATAAACTTATTAGTTTAGGGTTTAGGGTCTACAATTTAAAGGGTTTGGGGTTTAGGGCTTATGTCTTAGGGTTTAAGGTAAATGGTACAAGTTTTAGGGTTTAATTTAAATGGTACAAGGTTTATGGTTTAAGATATCAGATATAGGGTCCAATCACTAAGGTAATTGAAGAAAAATTGAGTTGCTTGTTCACTTATTTATGACAATTACCTTCATGTTTCCATTTCTCATAAAAGTAGGGTTAGTTAAGCCATACATGTTGCATACATTATACAATCAATTGAGACATAATTTTTTTAGGGGCTGAATATTCCCCAGATCACATCCCTAATAACACAAATTGACTAATTAGATCAATTCATGATAAAATAAAACTTAATTTTTCCCCAAATCATATCTTAATCTTGAAGGGGTTCAAATTGGCCTCACATGCCTCATCGATTAAATTAATCAACTCTTTGATCAATTATATATGACATGAAATTAGGGTTAGTTTCACTTCAAATCACATCATTTATGATTTAAAATAGGTTCATGTGGCTCATTTTGACCCTAATTACCTCCATAGTTGAATTAATTGATATTTGCATTCTTTAGCTAATGTCTTCAAGTTTATTAAGATCAAAACCACATTCTATACATATAAAACTTACATATAAATAAATAATGTTTGTTTGCTTCAATCGAGCTAATGAAATTAGAGTCGATAAACCCCCAAATCACATTTTATAGTCATGTAATTAGGTTGAAGGGGCTCAAAATAGCCCTAATTTACTTCATATGCACAACTATATTGGCATTCCAAAGGCTATGTTTTGGCCATAGGTTTAAAAAATGCATTTTATGACATCTCATGATAAAATCAGTTATATCATAAAGTGTATAATGAGTTACACCTTAAAACCAAGTAATTATAACTAATCAAGTCAAAATATTAAAATGACCATAAATTTTTTGAAGTATAATGTGATACCACAACACCTTAATTCACTATCACATGAAATAACACCACTATTAGGGATCTCAAGAACATATATAAAATTTGAGCTCAAGTGCAAATATGGGTTTTTGGGTGTTATACATAGATAACGTGATCTTATTATTAAGACAATAACATTATTAACTGATTTGATCATGTTACTAACATGGTTAATAATGTGATCGTGTTATCAATAATATCATGCTATTTGAATTTGAATTCAAAAACCAAGCATTTTGGCTCGGGAATGGCTTGGATTCTTGAGCCAAAGGCTCGGAATTATCAATCTATAGCCGAGTCTGAGATTATTGATAGAAAACAACAAAATTAAACTTTGATCACCAAATACACTATGAATTTCAATGGTAAAATTCAAAAACTTAATACCATCATGACATGCATGCTCTCCTCTTTCAAAAATATGATTTTTTATAAATTTTGGACTAATTTAAGGTTTCAAACTATGTTGATTTCTAACTATACCTTTTTAAGGCCACTACATGTTGTAAATATACATGCCTATACATGTTAATGTAATTTGTCTTTTATTGATCCAAGTGCAAACAATGTTATATGGTCATAAAATAGGCCTAATTTTACACACAATAAAAAAATGAATTTTGTATTTTTGAGGTAGTTAGGCACGTTGCACGGGTAATTATTCATTTTTTATCAATTTTTAGGATCTATTTACTTAAAAATTAAATTAAAATAAAGCATTCATTAAAAAAAATAAAAAAATATAGGTCAAAAACTATAAGATCTTATCTAAATTTTCATTAAAGCATTTTTAAAAATATTAAATGCTGCTAAAAAAATGGTGCATTGAATGACCGTACTCTATTTTCTTAAAAAAATAGGAGTTCATATTAAATTTTAGTTATTTGACCTAGTTATACTTAACCATTTTTAAAAATTATATATGTTTTAAAAACTAGACTTGAAATGCTACATTTCATGTTCTTACATCATCTTCAAATTTGGAGTGTAGATATCTCAAATTATCTATATAATTTCAGATGTTTTAAATTTTAAGAAAGTCATGTCCACAGGTATGCCACTTTTTGTCCCCTAACTTTGTGCACTTAACCAATGATGGAAAATAATAAAATGGAGTACACCAAGAATATTGTAATAATGTTTAAGGAATTATTATACCATAAAATATGGAGTAAACAAAAAAAATCTTCAAAATGGAAGGATGAAGTTAAGTACAGGTAGGAGTAGGTGAGGAACTTTGAAGAGATTAGAAGGGATTAGACCTACACCAAATGATATTGAGTCAAATACTCAACATAAAATGGAGTAAATTAAGAACATCATAGAGACTAACCAAGAATAATATACCAACTTGGAATGGGAACCTATGTATAGGATATACAAGATGAGGGAGAACATGTTACAAGTAGTTTTAGTGAGAATGTTTGACTTGAGCATATATATTTGGAATGGGAAATAAAATATTTCAACAATATGTTATTTCAAGAAGGTTCCATTTTATGTTTAATGTTTATTATTATTAATGCCCTATGTTTAATTTGTTAACTCTATAGGAACACATCACTTACACTAACTAGAAGTACATAAACTAACAATTTGCAAACATATAGGAAAGTGGTTTGGAAAAGTCAAAGAAATAATAAAAAGACACAAGAAGAAAATTGACAATCAATCCAGCTCAGTTCCTATTTCAATTTCACCAATAATAATTTTAAGCATCATAACCAATTCATACACAATAATGCAATCACCCAACAAAAAAAGGTAAGTAGTCCTAATCCAAGGATAATGACACTCCTTGTTGGAGCTTTTCTAACTTTATAACCATATGAGAAACCCATAGACTCAAAAAAAATAACCTTTAACATGAAAAATGAAATGGGAAACCTAGGGCACAAAATCATATGAGGTCAAATACTATAATGAATAAGGTGACTTTCCAATTTGAAGATAAAAATGAAGTTTCATGTATCGTAAAAGGCTTGCGAAGAAACAATAGCCAAAACACAATTCCAAACTAAATTTGAATCCAACATAGCTATAGTGAGGGTAGGAACAATTGATTATTATGGTTAATATCCATCTAGAATCAAAAAAATGATGTTAAGTTAGATGTTTTAATGAGGAGAATGAATGAAATACAAGGTAAAAAGAAGCAAAAACTTGAAGTTTGGTGCATCGAGTGTTGACAAGAAGGGAACCATCAAAACAAGTGTCCTTACATCAAAATGTAATTATAAAAATTATGTTTCACATGGGATCATGCTACTCAAATTTAAATCTAATGAAACATTAAGTATGTTTATCATAGTGGGCCACAATTGAGGATGAGTATGTATAGGATCAAATGCACAAATAAATTACATGTTTATATAACTAAAATCAAACATGATTTAGATGAATAAAATGCATCACAATAGTAAAATTATCATTTTATATAAAATATTTAGGAAGGTACATTATATAGGTTAAATATAAACATGTCTTCACATCCTCAAGAATGTGGGATTATCTTTCACAATAACATAAAAAGTCACCTAATCAAGCTAAGTAACATGTGTAAGGAAAAACCATTAAATGGAATAAAAACCTACACCAACACACCCCTTAAGTATACCTTAGATGGGTAGTGGAATTTGGTCCCAACATAAAATCTTGATGAGGTAACCAAATACATAGAAATTCCCCCAAAAGGAATATGTTGGAGTTGACCAAACCCTAAAAAGAACCCACAAATGAAGATACTTGCTCTCAGTGAAGGGGTTGGTGAATATATCAACAGTTTGTTTTACTTTTTGGATGTAATATAGATTAATGACTTGCTCATGGATGAGCTCTTAAATGAAATGAATGTGAATCTCTATATGATTGGTTTGTTTATGGTGATAGCATTGTAATTAGTTTAATCAAGAAAAATATCTTAGGGTAAATCTTGTGCCCACTGAGGCAGGTCCACAAACATTTTATTAATTATCAAAAAATCAAATACATGGAAGGGGTTTCAATATGTTGTTAAACCTATTATTCACATTAACATGAATATATATATTTTACCTATGACTAGTAAAAACCAACTAACCAAATAACCAACTCCCATGGGAATGCATCCTAAAAGTTAGTTTTAATTATTAACTCAAAACATAAATCAAACTAGTAAAATGACTAATGATTATTAAAGGGGGTGTCTTTATAAATAAATATGCATGTCCTTTTTAAAATTATTATTACCTAACACCTAAATTTAGTTAATACTTTGTAACAAGTCCTAACAACCCCCCCTCCTGCACCATGATCCAAAGTCAGTTCTTTGGACACATGCCAAACATTTTTATGGATTTCTCAAATTTTATTTTGTCAAGGGGTTTTGTGAAGATATTAGCTATCTGATTAGCAATTGGGAAATACATTGGATCAAGTGATTTATTCTACACCAACATTAAAATATAATGATATTTGACATCCATATGTTTTATTTTGGCATGAAATACTAGATTTTTATACATCTTAATCACACTTTGATTATCAATGTATAGTTATGTAGGAGCAATCAGAGAAATATGAAGATCTTCAAGAATGTGTCATAAATAAAAAATTTCTCTAGAAGCATCCCATGCTACAATGCATTATGATTCTACTAATGAATTTGCCATTATATCCTTCTGCTTACAATACCATGAAATGGAAACTGACCCCATATGCATAGTGTACCCTATTTTGGACAATCTATAATCCACACATCTACCAAAATTTACATCACACTACCCAAAAAAATTTAAGTTCCTATTGAGATGGTACTCAAATCCATATGTTTTCATTCCCTAAAGGTAATGAAGTACTCTTTTTATTTCATGATAATGAATTCCTCTAGGCTCAAACATAAACCTGAACAAAATTCCAACTATAAATAATATATTAGGCCTGGTAGTCATCAAGTATATCAAACCTCCCACTAACTTTATGTATTTGGTGCCATCAAAAAAGGAACTACCATCATCCTTGAACAATTTTAAGTTACTTTTCATGGGAGTGAGGGCAGATTTGCAAGCATTCATGCCAAACCTATTTAATAACTCAGAAATATACTTTGTGAAATGAAAATACTTTGATCTTTTTGAATAACTTCTATTCCAAGGTAATAGTGAACAAGTATAAGATATGTCATCTCAAACCCATATTTTAGTTCTTTATTTATATACTTTCTATGGTTTTCATCATTTCTTATGATAAATAAGTCATGACGTAGAGAATAAGAATTACCAATTTACTTCCCTACACTTGAATATAGAGAGTATCATCTGACTCACTACATGTAAATCCAATTTTATGTAAGTATGAATCCATCTTTTCATACCCAGACTTGGGTGCCTATTTGATCCCATAGATATATTTGATTACTTTACATAATTTGTGTTCTTCACCCACTTTAAAAAACCTTGAGGTTGTTTTATATACACTTCTTCCTATAAATCACCATTAAAAAATGTATTTTCGATAGACATCTAATGTACTTTCTAACCATTTTGTTCTGTTAAGATAAGAACCATATGAATATTGTGTCATTTGATAGTTGGTGTAAATTTTTCCTCATAATCAATACCTTCTTGTTGTGCATAAAATTTTGCAAAAAGTTTTGCCTTGTGTTTATCAATGGAGCCATATGATTTATACTTGACCCTATAAACCCATTTTCACCCTATGAGTTGAACATGTGGAGGAGGATCAACCAAAACCCAATTATTATTGTTAAGAATTGCATCATACTCACTTTTCATTACATTTTGCAAAACCTATTCAGTAGAAGCCTCCTAAAAAGTGGATGGCTCAGTGGAAGTACTAACAACCATTCCATAATTCACCTGTTTACAAGAGCTCCTAAGACCTATTAAACCAAAATCATCTACTTTCAAGTTAGACAAAATACTTTGAGCCCATTTTTGATACTTGTCTAAATTGTTAAGATTAAGAACACTATAATTATCTTCATGTGCACTAGTTAAAGGAACACTTAGAGAACCTTCAACATTTTCTAAGTCATTATTCTATGAAATTCCTAAGGAAGTATACTAAATGGAAAGGATACTAATCTCATACCATAACCTACGATATTTCACCTCATTATTCAATCCCTTAGTACATTTTTCAATCTTCCTCTCTAACCTATCAAATTATGAGTCAATATCTATAGTGTTAATATCACCAAATTCATCAAATATCACATCTCTACTCACTATGAATTTTCTTGAATCCTATGCAAGTAAATCATACCCCTTTTTATTTTTGGAATACCCAGGAAATATGCATTTTCTACTTTGTGGTTCTAACTTAGTTCTATGTTCAGTAAGAAATAAATCAAAACAAAGAAATCCAAAAACTTTCAAGCATTTAACTTTTGGTTTAAACCCATACCAAACCTCATATGGAGTTTTACCCAAAAGTGGAGTTGTAGGGGACCTATTTCTCACACTACACTACCAACGGCTTCAACCTAAAACTTATCATTGAGTTATCTATAGTGAAAAAATAGCTTGATATTTACTCTCTAAATTCATGTTCATTATTTTAGAGAATCCATTCTATTGTAGAGTACAAAACATTATTGTATTCTCATTGAATAATATGTTCCTAACAATAATATAAAAAATCATTTGAAGCATACTCACCACCATTTTTAGAATGAAGAGTGGCTAAGTGTGAACTTGTTTCTTTTTCAACTAAGTGTAACCAATCAACAAACTTAGTGAAAACCTTTGATTTGTTTTTCATTAAAAAAACCCAATTCACCTAAAAAATCATCAACAAACAATAGACAATATATGCGCCCCCTAATGGATGACTTATTCATGTCACAAACATCACTATGAACTAACTGTAAACATTTGTTATCTTGCCACAAAGAATTCTTAAAAATTCTTTCCCTATTATATTTGCCTAAAACACATGATTCATAAAGAATATGACATAATTGATGTGTAGACATAGACCCTATACTTGTATCAATAGTTTCCAGAAGTTCCACTATGGGAAGAAGCAATTTAAAATTCAAACAAACCAAATTTCCATCCTCATAACCTATATACATGGTTTTGTATCCATATTTCACTGAATTAATATAAATGAGCCCATTTTCAATTACAATCTGATAACCCTTCTTGTGAATAGTTATCAAGGAAAGAAGATGTTTTTGTAATGTGGGAACATACAAAACATTCTCTAAGTATTTGATGGAACCATTAGGGATAAAAATTCTAATAGACCCAAGTCTTTGTGGAGTATGAATACACTTATCTTACAAGGATATCAAAGTGAGAGATGCCTGTTTGAAAGTCCAAAAGAAGTCTCACCTGAATGTCATGTGTTTGGTTGTTCCTGTATCTAAAACACACACATTTGTGAACTCATCTCTTACCTCATATTCTATATAAGCAATGTTACCTAAAGCAGTGAATGTAGATTCATGAGAAACATTGCCTCACTCATCATAATCATGGTCAACATATTGAGCAAAGTTAGACTTAGTCACTTTTTTTGGCCTATGAATTTTGTCAAAAGGAATCCTACACTGAGAAGCAATGTGATCATATTTTCCACATCTGTGATACTAAATATCTAATCTACCTTGACCTTTAACTTTATAAGAGTTATGACCACATCCTCTATCACTTATCTCATTTGAATGAGAATGGATAGACTCTTTATTTGAATAGTTGTTTAGATTATATACTCTACCTCTATTTTAAAATTTGTTTTCTCTATAACCTCTACCCCTCTATAACTTTTCCATAGATAGTTTTGTTGACTAGAAGAAGAAGTGATAGGCTTGGACTTTATAACATGGTGCTCCCTAGTTTTCTTGGATTTATTGGGGAGAGAGGTCACGTTGAATAATCAACTCAACTAATGTATCAAAATTTATGCCTATGATATTCTTAGAGACATGTAACATTTCCAAAAAGTTTCTATGTGACACAAGCAATCTTTTTAATTCATTATTAACAATGATATCATCATCTAGTTTACCAGACCCAACCTTAGTATACTCAATAGTAATATTCTTTAACTTAGACATGTACTCTCCTATATCCACATCTTACTCTAATGACAAAGTAAATAAATGCATATGTATATCTATCTTCTTATGTTTGGGATTTTTATCATACAAGTTAGATAAAGTCTTTGATGTAGTGTAACTATAAGGAGAGTTTTCAATATGAATATAAGTATCTCTAGTGAAATAAAAATTGATTAATGCTAAAGCTTGAGAACCATGCATATTGAAAATGTAAAGTTTGGACTATTATGTAGGAAATACAAGATTTTTACTCTTAAACATCCCATAACTCATTGCAAATTAATGAAAAGCTTCCATCAAGCATTTCCAATCAGTGTAACTGAAAATCATTATACAATCACTATCTAAAAACAAATTTTGAATTTTTGATATTTTGAAATGAAAACAAGTGTGAAAAATGAAATAACAACACATTCACAATAACACTTTTCACAAAACAATGCTTCTACAAGATTTTCCACTTAACCTCCATGTACAATAAAAGAGAGATTTTTTATGGGTTTTACACATAACCTCACTAAAAAATAAAATAATTACACACTTATTTCACCAATTACACCCTTATTTCACCAAAGAAGCACAAAATTATTGATTGTCTCCCACTGGAACTCACTCTTTTTCATGAATTATGCCATTTATAATGTTCAAAACATTAAAAATATTCCCAAAAAGGAATATTCCCCCAAAAAGCAAATAGAAAATCAAAAATTTCACCAAAAGAGAGATTTGAACCTTGGACCTTTAACTTCCAAGGGTTCTTTCAAAATTATCCATTCCAATTTATCTATGAGCCTTTATAAGACATATAAGGATAAATATGTATTTCCACCTATAGACACTAGAAAACCATACACAATGGCTCTAGATGTCACATTAACCTTTAAACTACCCCTTGGACCCCTTGGGTTAGATTATTAACCAATTATCCTTTTAACACACCCTTTCACCCATTTACCCCTTTAGATAATTTAATTATTTACTTAAATTAGTTAATCTTATTTCCACCTCACCTACCTAAACCCATGGCTAACCTATTGACACCTAGCCTAAAGACCATTTCTACCCTAGAATTTAATGTCTTAACTCCCTAGACTTCTTCCTCATGCCCCCATAAATAACCTCAAACTGTTTCCCAATGTCTTAACCACACAACACAAGTACAAATGGCTAATTTAAGCAATTTTTGACCTTTTCTCCCTAACCTTCATCAGTCACCCCTCGACTGATGTCGGTTGACCAGGACAAGTGATGATTACATAACACTAGCCCAAAAATCATTCTCAGAAGGTTGAATCATGGAAGATGAAATGATGATACTTAGATCAAAAGACAAACAAATCTTGGTGAACCAAAACTAAACCAAAACTAGTCTAGAGACTTAGAAAGCACCTTACCATCCCAATACAAAGGATTCAAGTGCCATCACTCTACCCGCATAGTTTTGGGCTCTCAAGCAGCGTCACCTCAACTCTAAACTTTTTTAGTCCAGAAACAACTAAAATAAGTATCTTACATCTTTCACAAGTTTAGTAGTTTTAGTTTCAGTAACTTAAAGCCTACAGCCATTTCTGACTTATACCCATATCCTCTCTAGCATTGGAGTTATGCAACTCCAAACACTCTCCTCTCCACCAAAGTACCCATTAACCACTCTTAACCATTTAAATTTCAAAACCATAACATTAACATCTATGAGGATCCATCTTATCTCCATGACCATTAACCCACCTCAAGCAACCTACTAAAACCTTATACAACTTACCCACAATCTATTCCACCCATAACTAACACCTTGTCAAAACCCACAATAACCACCAATTGTCATCTTTGATAATCAATAGTCACTTGTAGACCAACGATGGTCAACCCTAACTAATAATGGTCATACCTTGATTGGTAATGGTCATTGTGTAACTTATTACACCCAAAACAACGAGCTAAAAACACCTATTTCAACCAAAAACCCTATTTCTTAACCTCTATCACTACACAGACTCATCAACAACAACCTAAACCACACTTTAATAGTTTAACGTTTCATTTTAATGTTATTTTTTTGAAACTATCATTTATTGAAAAGTATTTATTTCATTTAGATTTAGTATTCTTCATTAATTATGCAACCTCTTTCATCATTACTTTGCTTAACATTAACTTGTTTAAAGGTGGATTAATAGCCTTCAAGGAAGTTGTGCGCTTCTTGGATCTAGCTTTTGCTAGGCAATCCACCCACCTACCTTATTAACCAATCCCATCTTTAGTTTCTATCTTATTTTAGGTCATCTTCCCCAGCTAAAGAGGAGTATCTACAACCATCTAGATTCATGTGTGCATAATGAAATTGGGTTCTTCTATGACACCCTTCTTTAAATTTTCTTCTTGTCTTTTAAAAATAAAATAAATGAAAAAATAGTGTAACATTTTGGCATGCTAGGTGGGACCCTTAAGTTTTCTTGGGTTTGTGGTTTGTATTTAGGTGCTTTTCTTCTTGTTTTATGCTCATTGAAATGGAATCAAAATTTATTTGAGGCTTAAAATTAACCTTTCATACATTGTTTGATTGCATAGTTAGCTCACATAGCTTAAATAATCAAGTAAATCAAATCATAGCCTCACTTATTCACACACTTAGACCAAACCACTCATATAATTCATACATCAAACACCAACATAAGGTACGAATAGGATTTCACCACCTAGTGGTAAACCTTTCCCTTGGCTATCCCACTTGGACATCATTACCAAGGGGAAAAACCAAAACTCAGTTCTCTAGCTGAGTATAATCTCTATCAATTTGGTATATCTTGGCTAAGCACCTAATACCCTTATCACTGTGGTGTGTGAAGTGAGGGTGTAGGCCCTAATGTTAAGCCATGTACCAAATTCTAATATAGATTTTAAGAGCTTTAAACTACCTAAAACAAACCTTAGACTTCCTCTTATAAGTTACTATTCTAAAAGCCAAGTTGAGTCTCATAACCTCTAACTTAAGGCATAATCCATAAGTGAGACAAAAATAACTCTTAAAATTAAATGCACCTTAGTGTTTGTTTTATGTTTTTAACTTTTTATTATATTTCTTTGTTTGAGTTGTGAGGAATATAACCCCTCATAAATATTCCATCATTTTGCCTTCTTTCACCTCATTTCCATTGCCTTGTTAAATTGAGAGAACCCTTATATTTTTTCCAGTAGATCTTAACTTTATTAGACTCCTAGAAGACAACCCTCTTGCCTTAGAGTTTTACCTTGCATCACGAGCCACTTATGTTCCTATCCCACCTTATAATCAACCCAACCTTGCCTACAATCAACCCAACATCAACTAAAATCAACCCAATCTCACCTACAATCAACCCAACCTCACCTATAATCAACCTAACCTCATCTACAACTAACCAACAACCTCTCAACAACCATTTAATCTCAACTATAACCAACCAATAACCTCTCAACTCCTATTTGACCATTGTCATAACCTACCTCAACTACAACTACCTCAACATACTCAAACTTTAAACTAATTACCCCAACCATGATATTAACTACCTCAACCTCATCAATATTTATATTACCTACCTCAAACATCATATCAATTTCCTAAATCTGCTTTGAGGTAACCCTCTTTATCTCAAAACCAATACTTGGTGTATCCCCTTAGTCATCCAACAAACAACTATCAATCGAATTTATCAAATCAACCTACTTTACCCACCTTACCTACCTTATCAACTTTGTCAACCTTATCAAATATATCAAACCAACCAACCTCATCAAATCAACCAACTTTACTCACCTTATCTAACTTATCAACCTTATCGAATATCACAAATTAACCTACCTTATCAACCTTATCTAATCTCTCAAATCAACCCACCTTATCAACCCTACCTACCTTACCTACCTTATCAAACTTATCAAATATATCAAACCAACCAACCTCATTAAATCAAACTAACAACTATCAACCCAACTTTTCAAATCCACTACTCTTATCAAACCTACCCCACCATTCAAACCAATCAAACTTGTCAAGTCAATCCAACTTAGTCAACCAACCAACTTTATCAAAACAACAAATTATCTTGCAACCTCAAGAGCCATTGATGCACCCTCGTCCTAGGCAGTACACCCCGCTTATGGAATCATATGCCTCAATCCTTGATAAACTCTTGGAGGCATCTGTCATTAGACTTCCTCAAATCAAACCTATCAATCATTCTCTTACAAAACCAATTTGGTTCATAGAGAATGATTTTTTTTTCTTACTATTGTATAAATGGGCACGTGGTAGACAAATGTTAGTCTTTTAAGATGATTATCCAAAAATTTATTGATGAAAAGGACATTCTAAAAGATAGTATCCATATTCCTTCTGACCTAGCCTTGAATGTATTCAAGCACTAAATCATTAAAAATCTTGCTACACCCATTTATGTGAAGACCATAAAAATAAATTATCAACACAATGATGTCCATGCCTTAGATTTGATCCGTATTGAACCTGTAACTAAGAAAACCATAATTGAAACCCCAACCAATCCACTTGTTAACCAAGTGCAACCTTTTCAACTTCCTTTTGAAATCATCACTAAGGAATAATCAACCTTAACCCAACCACTTGTTTACCAAGTGGAAGCTTCTCAACTTTCCTTCAAAACCAAAATTAAGGAAAGCAACTTACCTCTTCCACTTCCCCTTATAGTGGATCAACCTCCAACCAACCTACCTCTTCCAGTTCCACTTTTAGTGGATCAACCTCCAATCAACTTACCCTTTTCACTTCTTATTTTAGTGGAGAAAACCTCAACCCGACACAACCTACCTCTCCTACTTACCCTTTTAGTGGAGCCAACCCAAACTCAAAACACCTCGCCTATAACCACTCCAACTTCATTTCAAACAAACCTAACCTCAACCATAACTAAATCAATCCCATTATTCTATAATCGTCTCACTTTCATCTACCTAATGACATTATCTTTGGTTTTATTCCATTTAAATTAGGGTCAAATCTTTGTTATCTTACCTCACCAATCAAACCAAATAAATAACTGAACCAAACTAACAAACCACATCAACCATCTAGACTATTTCCCCCAACCAAATAAACCAACCTCTAAACCAAATCAATCAACCAAAATCAACCCACCTGTTAACCTAACCATAACCAACTTATCTATCAACTCACACCAACATCAACCATTCATTAAAGATTTCTTAGATAACAATCTTAGCTACCTTTTTATCCAAGCTACCCATAATACACCCTCCCTCATTAGGACAATCGAACACTCTTGTCCAATTGATATTTCTAAGATGGTGTTTCCAACATCATTTTTAGACCCCAAACCTACCTAAATCCAACTCAAAAGTATATCCCTCACCCTAGTATCATAGTGGAAATTCCATTTGAACCACACCCTAAAAATTGAACTCCAACTAATAACTAACAACTAAAAATCCTTATGAGGAGGATGAAGTCATCTGTATCCCTCTTAAACCTTCTTTACTAATCAACATCCTCATTTGGAATCCTTTTCTAGGCTCAACCACACATTGAAAGAATAATTGGGGGAGCTCTCCCTCTAAAATGCTTTGACCATTTTATTAGCCTAAAAATCACCTTTAGCAACTTCACCAAAAACTTCAGCCTTAACCTCTTTCCCTCAAACCAACCTCACCTTGCCTAGCTTAACACCAACCTAAGACCAAAACCAACCCTTGGCACTATACCTCAACCTAGCCTAGCCTATCCTAGCACCAAACAAACCTTAAGCCAACATTGATCTTACCCAACCTTTAACCAACCTAAACAAACCTTATGCTTGAGTAACATTTTATCAAAACCCGAGAAACCTTTAATGTCAACCATGCCTTTTGACCTCTTTTTACCTATAAAATGTGACTGATGCTAATCTTTATTTAACCATCATTGATTTACCCTTAGACTTCCTTTTCCTTTAACTTTGATCGATACTGATATCTTATAGATTGACGTCAATCAACCCTTGATCACTATCAATCACTATCATAACCAAGGCCTAGCCTAAAGCCTTACATTTTCACCTTTTTTTAAACTAAACCCAACCTAACCAACCTTACATTCATACCATTATAATCAAGCAAGCCTACAACCAACACCTAACCAACCTTACCTCTTGCCTTTGTCAATCCAAAATCTTTTCCACATTTAATCATGTGTTAGAAAGTAACTGGGGGATCTCTTTACTCCTAAGTAGCTCAAACCATTTACACGTAAGTGTGGATTTGGGGCATAATAGATCCTAAACCCCTCAATGATTTGCATTTTCACCCATTCTTTTGTTAAATTGAGTTCTTAGTCATCTTATGTCTAACTTAAGTCCATCCCTTATTTTCTACCACCTTCATTTCCTTATTTTAAGGACAACTGATTAATATAGGATCATGTGATTATCTGTCATAGCCTTAGCCTAATCCTCAACATGGGCACCATGGCTCTACTCATTGCATTATTCTCATGGGTACTTTTCATCCCTCATAATATGGATCCCAATGGTCTTTATCACTTAAACCTCTTTTACCCATCATTAACCTTCTTGTGTTATAGTTTTTCCTTCATAAGGGTAAGACTTAAGCCTCTATAAGAAAGTCTATGTCTAAAAAATTAAAAAAAAAAAAATTATAAAATAGTCCATCTTATGGGTCATCTCTAGCATTTCAAAATTCTCCCTCGAAGGATAGCTGCCAAAACAACTCAGCAATCTAAGCCTAAAATAAATCACAAAGCTTAGGCCACTCCCTTAAAGGATGGCTAAGCCAAATACTTATCAAAGCAAGCGATTTCATGGAAGCTTTCTATACTGATCAGCTTCCCCAACCTCCAAAAAACATCAAAAGACCCATAGTTAAAATTCAAGAAGGCAAAAACTATGGAAGCTATAAACAACTTTCACAAAAGTTAAATAGTAGACTTCCTACATCGATCAATCTACACCCATATAAATCATATACTTGTTTATAATAGCTCTTTGATAACATATAGAAGGGACAAACTAGCCCCATAATAAAATTCACCTATCGTCCATCTCCTTTTTTTAACCCTCCAAAAATCAAGGGATTTTGAACTTACTTGACACTATGTGATCAAGTCACTTCATTTAATCCATGAACTAACAATAATACAAAGCATGACCAGGGTTTATATTCAAAATCCCACCCATCTTCCTATTATGGTCTTTGCCAATAGGATCATTTAGTGTCATTATTTACTTTCGTGACCACTTGTCAGAAAGCCTTGTATCTTCCCTCTTTGAGTTATTGAAACCCAACTACCGAATTTGCACCCTTCCATCAAACAATGGGTCCCATTTTACCAAACCAAGAGGTACACTAAATTGGATAGCTTATTTGAGTACTATCAACCAAGCTTTTTAACACAACCACATTACCAAAACCAGTCACTTTGGAGAACACTTTCTTCTCCACCAACCCAACAACCAAATAACCTTAACCATTGGTCATTTTGGCCTACCATTCACCCTTTTTATGACCAAACCTTGCCTTGGTCATTTTCACCACATACCTAACTTGCCATATTTGATGAACTAGTGCTAATTTTTGAACATGACCATTAGGGTACATCAGATCATGACCCTTTATGGTCCCAATACCTGTGACCATTTTTTATTCTTAGGATCACATCCTACTTTAGGATCCCTATGAATAAATTAATCTTATATAGGAGACTTGAGTTTATAGGTGCTTACCCGTATCAGTTATGCCTAATGTTATGGCTCAGTTATCCTATCACTTGTCCTTCTAGCACCAACCTTATTTTACAGCATGCCTCAACTATGATAGCCTAGTCTATGTGTGATCTATGATATCCCTCTTATTTGTATTCATCCTGCCCATTATTACCTTTTATATGGAACCCTTTTAAGTGCCTTGGAATATGCCCACTTGTAGTTTCAACACATGTACCCTATTTTATTTACTCAAAATCACCCTACTTTTGGCCCTTATGAACACATACACCTTAACATGGAAACTTGAGTTTATAAGTACACCCATATTTGCTACACCTAATGCGGTGGCCTGGTTCACTTATCATCTATCCTCTTATGTTCCACCCATTTTATTTTCTTAGGATCACCCTATTCTTGGCTTTCTAAGAATACAATTACCTTCACCTAAAAACTTATGCTTATAAGTGCACATATATCTACTATGCCTAATATGGTGGCCTAGTTCACTTATCACTTGTCCTCCTTAATGCCACCTTCTTTACCACTTTGTACCATCCTACCAACTTTACCACTCACATACCCATTTGTCAAACTAGCACACGACTCCATTTTCACCTCATTGATTATCAATTTGAGGGGGACCACCTCCTCCCATACTTGGGGCATCTAACCTCCCAAAAAACATTCATTTTTATTTTACATCTTTTTGATACAAATTACATAACAAAAAGAGGGAAAATGTAGACACTATAAAACTGTACACTACGGATCTATATGTCACATTAACCTTTAAACCACCATTTGGCCCCTTTGGGTTAGATTATTAACCAATTACCCTTTTAACACACCCTTTCACCTATTTACCCCTTTAGCTAATTTAATTATTTACTTAAATTAGTTAATCAATTTCCACCTCACTTACCCAAACCCATGGCTAACCTATTAAAACCTACCCTAAAGACAATTTCTACCCTGGCATTTAATGTCTTAACTCCTTAGACTTCTTCCTCACATATCCCCATGGCCCCTTAAATAACCTTGAACCATTTATAAATGTCTTAATCACACAACATAGGTGAAAATGGCTAATTTTATCCATTTTTTACCTTTTCTCCCTAACTATTGTTGATCACCTCTCAACTGGTGTTGGTTGACCAGGACTGGTGGTGGTTACATAACACTAGCCTAAGACCCATGCTTAGAAGGTTGAATCATGGAGGATGAAATGGGGATCACTTAGAGAAAAATAAAAACAACTCTTGGTGAACTAGATTTGAACCAAAACCAATTTAGAGACTTATAAATCACCTCACCATCCCAATACAAAAGATTCAAGTCATGTCATTATGTCTGTATATCTCCAAGCTCTCAAGTAGCTTCACCTAAACTTCAGACTTCTTTAGTCTAGAAAAAACTAATCTAAGTATCATACATTTTGCATAATTTTAGTAGTTTAAGTTTCAATAGCTTAAATCTTGCACCCATTTATAACTTCTACCCATATCCTCTATAGTGTTGGAGTTCTACAACTCCAAACACCTTTCTCTCCACTAGAGCACCCACTAACCACTCTTAACCATTTGAATGTAAAAACCTGATCTTGACATCTCTAAGGATCCCTCTTGTCTCCATGACCATTAACCCACCTCAAAAAAACTACTAAAACCCTTCTACAACTTACCCATAGTGTATTCCATCTGGAACCAACCCTGTTCAAAACCCATAATAATTGGCAATGATCATCTTCGATCATCAATAGTTACCTATAAATTGGTGATGGTCAGCCTTGACTAGAAATGGTCATAACTTAATAAAAAATGATCACTATGTAATGTATTTCACCCAAAACACTTAATAAAAATGATCACTATGTAACAAGTTAAAAACACTTATTCACCTTAACCAAAAACCATGTTTTTTAACCTCTGTCACTACATAAAATCAGTAGCAACAACCTAAACCACACTTTAACAGTTTAACATTTCCTTTTAATGTTATTTTGTTAAAACTATAATTTATTGAAAAGTATTTATTTCCTTTAGATTAAGTACTCTTCATTAATTATGCAACCTCTTTCATCATCACTTTGCTTACCATTAACTTGTCTAAAGGTTGATTGACAGCCTCCAAAGAAGTCATGTGATTATTGGATCTAGCTTTTTCTAGGCAATCCACCAACCTACCTTAATAACCAATCCCATCTTTAGTTTCTCACTTATTTTCAAGTCATCCTCCCAAGCTAAAGAGGAGTATCTACAACCATCTAGATTCACGAGTACATAATGAAACTAGGTTATTCTACCACACCCTTCTTTAAAGTTTCTTATTATCTTATAAAAAGAAAATAAATGAAAAAAATAGTGAAATAAAACCTTATTTTTTTCTTTATAAACATATTAAAAAATTACTTTCCTAAGTAAAAATAATCATCCATGAAAACTTTTAAAAAGGGGAAAATTTTGGTTATTTGGTGGACCCCCCAAACCCTAATATCTCATCAAAAATTTTCCAATTAAAATAATATTTATCCATATTAATTAAACACCATTCATACAACTAGGATGCCATGGCTATGAAGAAAAAATTCTAAAGCTCTTTCAAGCCATACAAATCTATACTAGGCCATTTTAGGCCATACAAAGGAGTTTTTGCACAAGCTTGAGCAGATTTAAAATACCAAGAAGAGATTTTTTGAAAAATGAATTATGGATGAAATGTTTTGGATTCCATGGAGGTTGTACCAATGCTCATTGAGGCCACACAAGTTCATAACATGTCTTCAAATGCTTCTAAGAATGTTTAAAACTAGATATTTAGCAATAAAAGACTCAAATGAAAAACAAAAGTTAGTAAATACAAATCAGATTTAATCCTCAGATTTATGAATGCCATACCACTTTTTCATAGAGGTTTTCCAAGCTTAAAATGTTATACAAGTGGCTTATTTTGACTATTAGGTTAGAATTTCATGTTGTGGATTTGAACAAACAAGTTCTATAAGACTCAACTGGGAGAATCAAGCTTCAATAAATTATGATCAGGATTCTATACGCATATAGCCTTAAAAAAATAAATTTCTCAATATATTAATTCCTCCAATCATAGGCCTGGAAAAAAATTTATTTGAAATTTTTGATATTTGAATGTTTTTTCAAATGTTTAACACCAAATTATTTTAATAAAGGGCATACCTTATATTTGACAAATTAACTTCACACGAACCTTTCTTATCCAATCACATGAATAAAATTTACTCCAAGATTACCATGGTTTATTTCACCATGCTCTAATACCACTGATATAACTTCAATTACTTTAACCAAGCAAAATCACTTAGGGTAAATCTTATGCCCACTAAGGCCAGTCCATAAGCATTTTATTAATGATAAAAAAACAAGTACATGAAAAGGGTGACGATATGGCATTAACCCTTTAATCAAATAAACATGAATATATAATTTTTATCTATAAGTGTTAAAAACCAACTAACCACATAACCAACTCTCAGGGAATGCAACCAGAAAGATAGCTTTACTTATTAACTCAAAACATAAATCAAACTAGTAAAATGAATAAAGATTATTAAAAGGGGTGTCTTTATAAATAAATATGCATTCCCCGTTTAAAATTATTATGGCATTATATTTATAAATAAAGATGCATGCCTTGTTTACAATTATTATTACCTAACATCTAAACATAGTTAAGACTTTGGAACAAGTACTAACATATGGAGGCCTAGATTCTTATAGATCTAGATTGTGATTTGGTTATCATAAAAGATGACTATTTGTCATGGAAACTAGATGCCAAAATTAGTGAGAATCCCTAAAGCCAAATAGCCTCAGTGGAAGCATTAATATCTCCTCTATATTTTATCTTTATATAAGATAAAGTGATATCATTATGCTTCTTACTTGACCAACTAATTGGACCTAAACAAATGGAGAAACCTTAGAATGAAGTAGACTTATGATTCTAAATATCAGTAGCCCAATATAAATTTGTAAAACCAACTGAGTCAACATCGATGCCTAATCCATAATGAATCCTAAAACTATGAGTACCATAAATTTAGTAGAGAATCTGCTTAGCTAATTTTGAGTACAACTGATGTGGTTCTTACATTAAATCTGGAAACCATGACCACTGCATATGGAGTGTCAAGTCTAGTGTGTGTAAGGTATATGAGACTACCAAAAAAGTTGTTTATATGAGGTATAATCCACCAAATGAGGTGTATGATCAACCTAAATGTTCAAACTAGATATAAAAGGATTCAGATCTAACTTACAGTCAACAGTATTAAAACATGTAAGCAAATCAAGAGCACACATGGATTGTGCAATAGTGATCCCAAAGTCAAAATGAGAAATTTCAATCTTGAGAAAGTAATGCAACAAGACCAAGTTAATCATTGAGAACCTATTAGACAAATTAGTGTTCACTACTATGATGGTTGATGAATAACTCCCTATATTCAATGTGTCATCCATGTAGAGAACCAAAATTAACAGTGGATCATCCTACATAAAATGTAGATATTCAGATTAGAATAGTATTTGGTAAAACCTCATTGAAATAAGAAATGAGTCTATCTTAGCATACCAAGCTCAATGATCATGTTGGAGGCCATAGATAGATTTATGAAGTTTAAAAACTAAGGAATAATCTTCCATGTGGTTATTCTATGTTTATTTATTCTTTGAGGTCATTGTGAAGAAAGGCACTCTTCACATCCACCTAATAAACATCTTAGCTCAATGTGTTGTAGAAATAGTAAGAGTGAGTCAAATTGAGTTCAATTTGGTAATTAGGGCTGATGTATTGGTATAATCAATGACATGTACCTCATAAAAACCCTTTATTACCAAATGTGCTTTGAACTTGTCTATGGGCCCATCTACAAATTTTTTATACTAGATCCACCTACATTGAATAACTTTTCTTCCCTTGGGAAGAGGGGATAAATCTCAAGTGTTGTTCCTAAACAAGGAACCATACTCCTCTTCCATATTAGTATCCCACTCAAGATTTCTTGATGCCTCACAAAATTATTTTGGATTAGAATCAGATGAAATAAAAGCATGTGGGGCATTCTAGAATTGTGAACATGTTTGCCTGGTATCTAATGGATCTCTAACCCATTGGCCAACACTTTGCAATGTCTATATAGACTGAATAGGACCAGATGTCAAAGAGTTAGGAGATATTCCTCATCCTCTAAAGATATTTTGGGATAAGGAGGATGTGAGTCCTCATCACTATTGTCATCATTAGAACTAGATGAAGAATCTGGATCATCAAAAAGTTGTTTAGGCAAATCTGAATCAACATAACTATCATCAAATCCCAATGTGTCTAAGGAATGGGAAGAGGTGTCAAGTGTGGAATATAAATGATCCTCTTGAAAATGAACACTCATCTCAATGAAAAACTCATGAGTTGTGGGATGGAGAAGCTTGTATCCCTTAACACCCTCAAGATATCTACTTAAGATGCAAGGTTGAATCTAAGGTTCCACTACCTTACATTTTTTATTTAAAATGTGGGCCATAGAAGGAAATACAAATGCTTGAAAGTGATTCATTGTGGGTTTTTAACTACTCCAAGCTTAAAAAAGAGTGGCTTTCATCAATTATTTATGAATAAATTGGTTTTGGATATAAAAAACATAGTTAATAGCCTCTACCAAATACTAAGGTGCAAAATACTTAGAGTGTAGCATATAGTTGACCATTTCCTTCAAGGACATATTCTTACACTCTACAATACCATTCTGTTAAGAACTACATGGAATTGTGCATTGTAGTTCAATCCTCTTTGAAATGCATAATTATTTCAAATGGTTATTAACATATTCACCACCATTGTCAGTGCACAAAATCTTGATGGATTTACCTAACTATTTTTTTACAAGCACCTTGAAGTCCTAAAAATGATCAAAGACCTTAGATTTATTCTAAATAAATTACACCCAATTATTCCTTGAAAAGGTATTGATGAAATTAAGCATATATTTAGTCATATTGAATGAAGGTGTGGGAAATGGTCCAACAATGTCACTATGAACTAGCTCCAATATATGTGTAGCTCTCTATGATTCACCTTTGTCATATTTATCCTCATGATGCTTACAAGTATGCAACCTTGGAAAATGCCATCAAAAAAATGAGCACATGGCAGCCCTAAAACCATGTCATGATGCCCGATTTGCTCCAAGTGACGATAGTTGAGATTGGAAAATTGCTCATCCCATAATTTACTCACCCCATATAAATGAATGAGTAGTACATTAGAGGGTTGATCATGATAAAAATGTGAGAAAGTATATAATTGTGACTAGTATCTAATTTAACAAATACAACTATGGAGTCATTGTATACTTCCCCAATAACTTTCACATTATTTGTGAACTCAACTTTCTTACCTAAACTAATGTAAGTGATATGATAAACATATAGGAAATTCTTATATAATTAGGGAACACATAGAACATCATGAAATGTTTGATCATTCACTTCAATAGATCCTCTCCCACTAGATTTTTTAGAATTATTGTCACCCAAAAATATGGAAGGTATAAAACAAGGATCCAAGGAGGAGAACATGTCATGTGATAAAACCATGTGGTGTCATGCACTAGAATCAATTATCCATGTGAAAGGCAATGATGTAAATAAAAAAATATTTTTTCCTTATCTTTTCCCTTTCTACTATCTTTTTCCTTAGAGACTCATGTATTGATGAATTCTGATTGGCTGAATCAATGACACTGGTATTATTCTTCTTGAGAATTTTTTATTAGTTAATCTGCTTCTTCATGCACTTGGTTTCATCATGCCCATATTTATTATTGTAGACACATGTGACTCTCTCTTTTTTGGGTTTCATGTCTAAATAAGAATAAATATTTGATACTTTTAACTTAGCATCATATTTATGATTCTTTATTTTCTCAGGGTCCTTGTTCTATTTCTTCTCCTTGCTACTAGAAGTTGTATATAAATAATATTTTCAAACTTTATCAATTACTAGTGCTCTTTATCTTTTAATAACCCATCAAGTCTAAATATCTCTGAGTGCACGCCTTAATGGATGTAATAGGAAATGGGTGGGCAAACCACTGGTGCTTTTCAAGATTATTGTCCCTTTTTACCACTTGTTATCTACACACTTGTCTCCTAAAAACCATTCCCCTAAGCTTTGTCTACTATCTTACACCTTCTAATATTTTACCACCTTCATTATCCCTTTGCCTAATCTAAACCCTTTTTTGGTAGTTTACATGACATAGTCAACCATATTGACTTTGTATCTGTATTAAAAAATCTTATTAGGTACTAGTTTATTTTTGACAATTTCAATACTCGGTCGACCAAGTCGACCTTGTCAGCCTAATTTTTTTGAAAGGTTTAGGTTTATATCTACCTATATAAACACATTTATTTTTCCATTTCTAAGAGAATAGTAAAACAAGTAAGATATATTGAGCATACGCTTATCCACCATTCTACTTGAGGAGTAAGCTTAGGGTTTCATACTTTCTTTGAAGATATGGATCTTGTCTTATGGATAAGAAATTTGTATGCATTGATAGGTTGTGTATCCTACAAATAAATTATCCTTGTCATCTTTATATACCATAATAACCTCTTGTGAAGAACCTTGGCCAAGGGAGAGGTTGAGGCTTAGCGGGTTCATCTTCAAAGGTAAGTATTCCTAACTTTTTTCCTCTTTTATAAGAGTAGATAAGTATGCATTTGCATTTTTTTTCCATGCATTATGATATTATATACATTGACATGAGTGTATGTATTATATGCATGTTTATTTTCAGTGGTTATTACCTCCACTTTATGTCATAAGCTTTGGTGAGCACTATATTAGACTTGGTTTTACTTGTTATTAGTTTAGTGAATATGAAAACATAGGACCTAGTTAAGGTTACTACATAGTTTTGCTTGACTAGAGGATTTGGAACCCTCCCTAGTGAATTTATTATGCTAAGAGATCTCTTAGATAGGTCTAGTGGATCCATCTTGGTCATGACCTTGATTATCTATTGTATCTCCAATCGAAAGTGTAAGTAGGATTTATCTTCTCTGAGCTAAGATTGATTTATAGATATGATGTCTTTCCCATTGCATATATTTTGGTTAGCCTGACATGATTCTAACCCTTATAGGTTTTTTTTCATTCTTTCATTTATATCATTTCATTATTTTTCCATATTTGTGATACGATATTGAACCGGTCGCTATAGTTCTAACTTTTATGCACAAGTTTAACACATAGTCATATCAAAATTACTATTTACTTTCTATGTAAGTCATCATCAGATACAAGTTACTAGATTGAATAGGTTAACATAGTAATATTATTTATTCCTATATAGAAAACTATGTTAAAAATGTTGACTTAATCTTTCAATCAACATCCAAATTAAAAAACTATGTTGAACAGGTTGACTTAGTCTTTCAGTCAGCACCTAGATTTAAAAATTAGGGTGAATAGGTTGATTTAGTCTTTTAGTTAGCATCGAGATCAATAAACTAGGTCAAACAAGTTGACTTATTCATCTTATTATTCTTTATCATAGAGATTTTTTCATAACTAAGTCAAACTAGTCAACTTAGTTTACAAACTTTGAAAGTAGAATTCAAGGCACTTTAGTAAAAAATTTACAATCCTGATCATCTTCCAACCCACCAAGGTTAATCTCTTTCTCTCTTTGTCAATTCAGTAATTCATTATAGTTATGTTTTATGCAAGTTTTCAGTCTTTAAAACTACAACGCTATCACAAACTAAGTCAACTTGGTTGACTTAGTTATATAGTCTATATTTTATTTAAAAAATAGAGTTGACCTGGTCAACTCTATTCTTAAAGACTTTTGATTTTGTAGAAGACTAATGATCCAGTTGACTTTGTTTTATATTTTTTTTCATATAGTGTCATTTGAACTGACTCTATACCATTCTAAATGTGGAAATTAACAACTATTTGGTAGTAATTAATTCACACTTTCACTTTCAACTATTTGTATGCTTAGAGTAGCTAACATAGTCTAATTAGGTGTTTTTTCAACTTACCATTTAGTTATAATAGTTTTTTATTTTTTCATACACTACCAAATCACACAATACTCAAAACACATTTAACATTTATCTTCCCAAGGCCTACCTACTTGGATTTCATCACCAAGTGGGAAGCCAAATTGGTTTTCTTATCAAGTATAAATACGTGGTTAATGGTATATATTGGAAAAGAACATGACACCCTTATCATTGTGAGATTATGAATTGATAGGGTAGGCCCTAATACCAAGCCAATACCATTGCTAACATAGATCCATTTCAGCGTAAACATCTTGAAACCATCCAAAGATTGCTTTCTAGTTCCCTATTTTTAGCCAACTATCCTATCACTCTTAAAATAACACTTTATAATAATTTAACAACACTTAGGATGAGTACTTAATTATGACTTAATTTTCAGTTGATTCCTTGCTCTCTATTCATTGTGTGTTGTATTGAAAAAACTTGCATTATCCAACATTGGTGCAAGGTTTTGTGTTATGTGTTCCAAATTGAATAACTCACATTGATCCATTTGTTGCTGTGTTTGCTTCCATTTTTTGATTCAATGATTGATAAATTTCTCCATGTTTTAGCACACTATCATTCTATCCTGTACAATCCCTTACAAACTATGTTTCCCCTATCAAGCAATACACAGTCAACCTGTATGACTGTGTATCCATTTTTACCTATTTTATCTCCCAAACTATAATACAAAGTCGACATGTATGACTTTGTATTCTTTTATAATAGTTAAGATACAATTTGAAGCCAACCTAGTCAACCTTGTCTCCTTATCAACTCAATTTCCTACCTTTTCTATAGTATAGAGTCAACTTGTATGACTTTGTACTCTTTTTTACCTCTTGGATTATAGTACTAAGTTAACCTAGTCAATCCTATATCCTTATCAGCTTAGTTTCATACCCTATTTGTACTACTAAGTTGACTTGATTAACCTTGCACCCTTATTTGCCTCTTAGATTATAAAACATAGTTGAACTAGTTAACTTTGTATCCTTCTTGTCTCTTTACTTTTGTATTAGATTCATCATTATTAATCTTTCTCCCTCATCATGAACTTCCTATTTGAAAACAACACTAAGTTGAATTCAACAAATATGATAAGCTTTACCAACCCCAATAGGTTCTCCCATAAGTAGCTTGTGGATCCTACCCTAGATGAAAGTAATGTGCATGTAGCCAATCGCAATACAAACTATAGGAAATATCCTCATTCCTCTTTGGTTCGTAACCCTCTCTTTTTATTAGAAGATCAAACTAAATTAGGGAATACCCCATAGATTCTCTTTTTCATCAATAAGTTTCCTCAACATCAAGGAAAAGATCCTTCTATTATTTACCATCACATGATAAATGGCTAATGCAAGGGTCCCCATTCACCTTCTACCATATTCTCACATGGATTTACGTACACTAGTTTCTTTGCTTCTCAACATCTTCCCTCTCTTTTTATGCCTTCTCATACCATGACCTCTTCCTCTTTGATTTCATCCACCTCCATGCCTAGTATCTCTACATACATGGAAAGTTCTACATCTAGTGGACCTTTTATAAGACCTGATCTTCTTAATTCTTCCACTAGTGCATCATTTTATACCCATGGTAATCATGCCTCTAGTGCCACCTCTTCTCATCCCTCTACTAGTACATCTTTTGTCACACAAGAAAATCATTCTACTAGTGCCTCACTTAACAACAATTCTTCTCAAGATACTACTAAAACCCATAATGGTACCCAAGACACTACTACTAATTCCAGTGCTTCACATAATGCCAATAACACCACTCAAACCCATAAACTTCTATTATAAACTCTTAATCAAATGAATTATTTCCATTCTAATAATGCTAACCAAATAATGCAAATGAAAAATCATCTTATCCATTTTCAAAATCACCCTCAACAAGTTTTATCGGGAATACATAACAAAAATTCTCCCCCACCTCTTCCTTAGGATTCCCATTCCAATATTATCCCTTAGCCTCCTCTTATTAACAAAACAATCAAGCACCTTCAAAATGAGCCTCCCCAATAGGTTCTCCCATAAGTAGCTTGTGGATCCTACCCTAGATGAAAGTAATGTGCATGTAGCCAATCACAATACAAACTATAGGAGATCTCCTCATTCCTCTTTGGTTCGTAACCCTCTCTTTTTATTAGAAGATCAAACTAAATTAGAGAATACCCTGTAGATTCTCTTTTTCATCAATAAGTTTCCTCAACATCAAGGAAAAGATCCTTTTGTTATTTACCATCTCATGATAAATGGCTAATGCAAGGGTCCCCATTCACCTTCTACCATATTCTCACATGGATTTGTGTACACTAGTTTCTTTGCTTCTCAACATCTTCCCTCTCTTTTTACGCCTTCTCATACCATGACCTCTTCCTCTTTGATTTCATCCACCTCCATGCCTAGTATCTCTACTAACATGGAAAGTTCTACATCTAGTGGGCCTTTTATAAGACCTAATCTTCTTAATTCGTCCACTAGTGCATCATTTTCTACCCATGGTAATCATGCCTCTAGTGCCACCTCTTCTCATCCCTCTACTAGTACATCTTTTGTCACACAAGAAAATCATTCTACTAGTGCCTCACTTAACAACAATTCTTCTCAAGATACTACTAAAACCCATAATGGTACCCAAGACACTACTACTAATTCCAGTGCTTCACATAATGCCAATAACACCACTCAAACCCATAAACTTCTATTATAAACTCTTAATCAAATAAATTATTTCCATGCTAATAATGCTAACCAAATAATGCAAATGAAAAATCATCTTATCCATTTTCAAGATCACCCTCAACAAGTTCTATCGGGAATGCATAACAAACATTCTCCCCCACCTCTTCCTTAGGATTCCCATTCCAATCTTATCCCTTAGCCTCCTCTTATTAACAAAACAATCAAGCACCTTCAAAATGAGCCTCCCCAATAGGTTCTCCCATAAGTAACTTGTGGATGCTACCCTAGATGAAAGTAATGTGCATGTAGCTAATCGCAATACAAACTATAGGAGATCTCCTCATTCCTCTTTGGTTCGTAACCCTCTCTTTTTATTAGAAGATCAAAATAAATTAGAGAATACCCCGTAGATTCTCTTTTTCATCAATAAGTTTCCTCAACATCAAGGAAAAGATCCTTCTATTATTTACCATCTCATAATAAATGGCTAATGTAAGGGTCCCCATTCACCTTCTGCCATATTCTCACATGGATTTACGTACACTAGTTTCTTTGCTTCTCAACATCTTCCCTCTCTTTTTACGCCTTCTCATACCATGACCTCTTCCTCTTTGATTTCATCCACCTCCATGCCTAGTATCTCTACTAACATGGAAAGTTCTCATCTAGTGGGCCTTTTATAAGACCTGATCTTCTTAATTCTTCCACTAGTGCATCATTCTCTACCCATGGTAATCATGCCTCTAGTGCCACCTCTTCTCATCCCTCTACTAGTACATCTTTTGTCACACAAGAAAATCATTCTACTAGTGCCTCACTTAACAACAATTCTTCTCAAGATACTACTAAAACCCATAATGGTACCCAAGACACTACTACTAATTCCAGTGCTTCACATAATGCCAATAACACCACTCAACCCCAAAACTTCTATTATAATCTCTTAATCAAATGAATTATTTCCATGCTAATAATGTTAACCAAATAATGCAAATGAAAAATCATCTTATCCATTTTCAAAATCACCCTCAACAAGTTCTATCGGGAATGCATAACAAAAATTATTCCCCACCTCTTCCTTAGGATTCCCATTCTAATCTTATCCCTTAGCCTCATCTTATTAACAAAACAATCAAGCACCTTCAAAATGAGCCTCCCCAATAGGTTCTCCCATAAGTAGCTCGTGGATCCTACCCTAGATGAAAGTAATGTGCATGTAGCCAATCGCAATACAAACTACAGGAGATCTCCTCATTCCTCTTTGGTTCCTAACCCTCTTTTTTCTATTAGAAGATCAAACTAAATTAGAGAATACCCCGTAGATTCTCTTTTTCATCAATAAGTTTCCTCAACATCAAGGAAAAGATCCTTCTGTTATTTACCATTTCATGATAAGTGGCTAATGCAAGGGTCCCCATTCACCTTCTGCCATATTCTCACATGGATTTGCGTACACTAGTTTCTTTGCTTCTCAACATCTTCCCTCTCTTTTTATTCCTTCTCATACCATGACCTCTTCCTCTTTGATTTCATCCACCTCCATGCCTAGTATCTCTACTAACATGGAAAGTTCTACATCTAGTGGGCCTTTTATAAGACCTGATCTTCTTAATTCTTCCACTAGTGCATCATTTTCTACCCATGGTAATCATGCCTCTAGTGCCACCTCTTCTCATCCCTCTACTAGTACATCTTTTGTCACACAAGAAAATCATTCTACTAGTGCCTCACTTAACAACAATTCTTCTCAAGATACTACTAAAACCAATAATGGTACCCAAGACACTACTTCTAATTCCAGTGCTTCACATAATACCAATAACACCACTCAAACCCATAAACTTCTATTATAAACTCTTAATCAAATGAATTATTTCCATGCTAATAATGCAAATGAGAAATCATCTTATCCATTTTCAAAATCACCCTCAACAAGTTCTATCGGGAATGCATAACAAAAATTCTCCCCCACCTCTTCCTTAGGATTCCCATTCTAATCTTATCCCTTAGCCTCCTCTTATTAACAAAACAATCAAGTACCTTCAAAATGAGCCCCCCCCAATAGGTTCTCCCATAAGTAGGTTGTGGATGCTACCCTAGATGAAAGTAATGTGCATGTATCCAATCGTAATACAAACTATAGGAGATCTCCTCATTCCTCTTTGGTTCATAACCCTCTCTTTTTATTAGAAGATCAAACTAAATTAGAGAATACCCCGTAGATTCTCTTTTTCATCAATAAGTTTCCTCAACAACAAGGAAAATATCCTTCTGTTATTTACCATCTCATGATAAATGGCTAATCCAAGAATCCCCATTCACCTTCTGCCATATTCTCACATGGATTTGCATACACTAGTTTCTTTGCTTCTCAACATCTTCCATCTCTTTTTACACCTTCTCATACCATGACCTCTTCCTCTTTGATTTCATCCACCTCCATGCCTAGTATCTCTACTAACATGGAAAGTTCTACATCTAGTGGGCCTTTTATAAGACCTGATCTTCTTAATTCTTCCACTAGTGCATCATTTTCTACCCGTGGTAATCATGCCTCTAGTGCCACCTCTTCTCATCCCTCTACTAGTACATCTTTTGTCACACAAGAAAATCATTCTACTAGTGCCTCACTTAACAACAATTCTTCTCAAGATACTACTAAAACCCATAATGGTACCCAAGACACTACTACTAATTCTAGTGCTTCACATAATGCCAATAACACCACTCAAACCCATAAAATTCTATTATAAACTCTTAATCAAATGAATTATATCCATGCTAATAATCCTAAACAAATAATGCAAATGAAAAATCATCTTATCCATTTTCAAAATCACCCTCAACAAGTTCTATCAGGAATGCATAACAAAAATTCTCCCCCACCTCTTCCTTAGGATTCCCATTCTAATCTTATCCCTTAGCCTCCTCTTATTAACAAAACAATCAAGCACCTTCAAAATGAGCCTATCACACCTCAAATTGCTAACATTGATATAGGAGGAATAACCCCTACCCTTACTTACAATGGGTTAATTAATCCTACTCTCCACTTAAAAACATTTGGAAATCTATACAAAGATTAGGTCAAGTTAAATACTTTTACCGCTACAAAGCTATTATCAAAAACTCTCATGGGTGATGATTTAGATTTGTAAAACCAACTCAAATCTCATTCTATCAGTAGTTTGGAAGATTTAGTCTATGCTCTAGTCCAAGAGTTTCAAACTAGAAATCTCCCTAAAAATAATTTGGCCTATTTTATTAATTGTAAGTAACTTGAAACTGAAACTACACAAGATTTCATCAAACAGTGTAAGACCTAGTCTAACAAATATAAACACAATATGACACATGATAACCTCTTTAATCTATTTACCAATGCTCTATATCCCAAGTTTTAATATCGGGTCTGGACTCTCTCACTACAAACTTTGGACTGGCACTCCTCTTATACTCTATGTATATGTCATAGAGAATCTTTTCTACTATTATATGTACATGTTTTAAAATTGTTGATTTTTTGCTCTTTCTACAGGTTTGCTTCATGTTCCTCACATTGAAAACCTTCACCTTTCTCAAATCTCCTTCTCTATATATATCACTAAGGTAAGTAAAGGTATGTATTTTTCAATTATCTTTTATTTATCTTATTTGATCCTTACTGCACTTTATTTAGCTTCAACGTTATGTGTCACTATGTTCTTTTCTTGAAGCACTATCCCATGTTGTACCTATGTGACATGTGATGATATTTTCATTTATGGATATTTATCCATTGGTGACCCATTCATCTCATGTATATTCCATTCCCATTCCTTCTCCTAATTATCCCCTACACAATAGCCCTCATCAGGATGATCTTTCAGGCACTCCTACCTTTTTGTCAAGGAGATTCGACATAAATTATTCTCTCAACTTTCACTAAAGATCGATGAGACTTTAGCTACAGTCCATGTTTAGATTCATAAATACTTATTTGATGTTATGGATAATGTTTTTGGACAAATATATCAATATTTATGAACACAAGCATGGTGTTATTTCATTTCCTTTCTTCATTTGGATTGGATGTGTGCTCCAAAGCTATTTGATATCATTTGACATTGTGTCAAATCCTTATTTATCTTACATGATGACTTTTGTTTCACATTATATGTTTCTTTTGATGTCATTATTTTCCCTATGTTATCTTATGGACTCTTTTTCATGATTCAATACTTCTTCTTCATGAGTTCCTTTTCTATGGTTATTGTTGATCAAATTTACCATCTAGTCAATTTGGTCAACCTATATAGCAAAAAATTCTATTAGAGGGTCTGTCGTAAGTCATTTATTGTTGATTAATGCTTCTAATAGTCTAACCATGGTCAATTTGGCCCCAAAAGTCATTTCAAGTCTTTCTAAGGTCTTTTCAATAGCCAAAATAGTGCATCTAATGCCTTATACAGATTTCTTGGGAATTATGCAAGCTTCAAAAGATGATGTCACCTCATATGTGTCAATTATAACTTATAGTAACTATTTTAACAAATAAATTGGTAGAATATTTAGAAAAGAAGCAGTTTTCTTGAAGAAATAAGAGGTTTCAGACACTTGTACGACCTATGAGGAGTGGTGTGGGAAGGTTGGAGTGTGACCCTTCAGCCTCTATAACCCATCCCTATGTTTCTCCAGCTTTGGAAGCACAAAAATGTCTCAAAACCTTTCCATCTCTCCATCTCTCTCTTGGAAAGAATTCTGACATTCATAGATTTATACTTGGTATGGTTAGCTGGAAGAGTTTTAGGTCTAGTGGTTCTGGGGGTGGATAGTACATGATTTTACCTTCATTTTCATAGCAAGAGTTTAGATATTGGTGGGTTTATTTTTATGAAACATCTCTTAGAATTTAGCCACTCCATTTTGCTTGTCATTTTCCATACCCTATAGGTTTTTTCTTTTGTTGAGGTGGTTCATACAATCTAATTAGTGGAATCACTTCATGAGGGTCAAAATATATTCATCACCATATATAACCTTTCCCCAACTGATTGGTATGTGTGGATCACTACGACACTTCCATATTTCCCTTTGGATCTTTAAAAGAGTGTTTTCTAGTTTTGTGGACGAGGGTCGTGTTTACATGGTTTCAAGAGCTCATACACCTTTGTGTTGATATTTCATATCCTCAAAAAGCCCGTGAAGTGTTGAGATAAATTGAAAAACATATTAGTCTAGCAAAACTCATGGAGACCTTTGTTTTTTTAGAAGTAATTTTTTTTGTTTCCCAAGTTTTGATTTCCATGTTACTACAGCAGGAGATATGAGGTAATGAAACACTTGGCCATAGCAGAGGCAAATGGTCAAGGCTTTTCTTCACCATATCCATATCAAGATTCTCTTAATGGTCTGAGAAGAAGGATCACCATTGCTCATGCAAGCCTCGAAGAAATAAGAACATGAATGGTTATGCCTCAATTTTGGGGTAAAGTAACCTTAGTTTCTCTGAAGTAGGATTTTACCTCATTCAAAACCCTATGAATTGACCCATTTGGAGGTCCTAGCTACCTTCCAAAGCTTGTGTTTCATTGTAAAAGGGTGACATGTTAATTTGAGCAATTTTAAGAAGGATATCTAATGAATACAAGTGTATTTTCAAGGTGGCATGTAGAAGGTAATTTCACATCAAAAGCTACAACAAGTTCAAAGCTCAGATGGAGTCAATACACCTACAGGTGGCCTACAAGGAGGATAAATTGGCAATGTGGATTAGTCCTTGTGAGGTATGTGTAGCTACATGGGGGTAACAAGTAGATTAATTTTATATGTTTGGAAGTGTTCAACGAACACATACACATGGACTTCCCAAGACTATAACCCTCAGCTACCTTGTTTAAATCACCATTCTATACCAATGTTGTAGTAAGCCTATAACAATGAAGAAGTGAAGAAAAGACATGAAGAATGGATTGGTGACTTGAATGGTACCTAAACAACATTATCTACCCAAAATGAGTGTTATTTGGCTATAAAATTTCCTTGAAATACACTAACATGACTCTTACATGCAATAAAATAACCTACAGTCCTCTACAAATTGAGATAGAGATCATAATAAATCTAAAAACTAAGCTAAGACCATAATGGTTTTGACCATATAGGGTGGATTTAAGATTATCATCAGGTTGAGAGCTTAATGAAGAAGCTTGGGAAATTTCCATCTACCCTATGGCCCTAATCAAATCAAAAGAGTGACCTACATCCAAGCAAAGGAGATTATGGCAGGTAGTGGGTGGTGATGAGCCTTAGAAGAGATAATGGGGTCTAGGAACCAAAGGAAATGGTTTAAAATTGACCATGACAAAGAGTGTATAATATATATAAATACCTTGACATCTTTAAAAGAGTCATAAAGGAAAATATCTACAGGAAGGCACCCCAAATCACTGTCACCTATAGGCAAGGTCCTAGTTTGTGAGGGCAAAGTATAAGTTTGATTTCCTAAGAAGGAAAGGATGATTAAAAACATTATAAAATGAATCCCTAGAATAAAAAAATGTAATGATATACCCAATACTCTCCCAATTTACCTAAAGACCTCTCTCTCTCTTGACAAATTGGACTCATTTCGTATAGGCAGGCTAAGAGAACCCTTGGCCCAAGGGGTAAACATATAATTTCATTAACAAGAACGGTTTTAGTTGTTTCCAAGGGTTTCATAAGCATAAAATGGGCATGAATATCATGTATCAATAACTTATAGGCTAGAAGGAGGTTTTTGAGAAGCATCTACAAGGAGGTTTGGTCAAAATTATGCAAACATAAGGTTTTTGCCCCCTTTTTGAAGAGATTTAGATGGTTAGACCCCTTAAACATGGAATTTGACAAAATAATTTGGTAAAATTGATCATTATTACCTTATGAATCCTCCAAAATATTCATTTTTCATGAATAAGAATGAAAAATACTCTCTATTTTGTCTCAGAGATAGGCCACTTTTAGGGCATAAAACTTGCAAAAGAGAGAGAAAATGGTGGAAATTGAAGGCTAGGGTTGAAGTGGCTATGAACACAAGTTGGGGAAATATTGGATAAGCATGGAAAAAAATTAATGAATGATCCTAAGGTGTTGTAACAATCCCAAGCATGATAAATCCATGAAATAAGATCCAAAGCCACTAGTCCTAGTGGAGAGATGTTGAAGCCTACAGAAAAAACTACAAACTCCATCAGTCTAGCTTTAGACTCCCAAAATAAATCTATGGACTCCATCAGTATAGCTATATAGTATGTATTAGTTAGGGAAAATAAGGAGAAGCTAAGGTTAAGTGTCAAGAAAGGTCTCAAAGGAGTGATCACAATGACAAATGATGATTGTTCTTGTGTAAGAGAATACAAATGATTTGGAAAACTTCCAATGTAGGTAGAGGATTTCTTGTAACTTTCTCTTATCAATGAAAAAGAGACACTTATCCCTATTTATCTTTGGAATTCCCAATGAAGGCCAATGATGAAGGCATTTTAATGAAAGGTGCTTAAAGAAATGCTACACCAATTTTGGAAGAGGATGATTGTTTGGAATGGACACATATGCAAATTAGTTTCTAACTCCTCTTACACTTCACCTACATGCATTGTAACTAGTTTCCACCTTTAGACACATGTCCTTATGTCTATTGGACTTATTTTTCCTCTCTCTCTCTTTCTAATTGATATAAGTATGAGCCATTTTAGCCATTGTAAACTAATACCACATCTAGTATGGCGAAGGCCTACTGGAATAACATTGTACTTTGCTTTGAACATTGAATGCAATTCTAATTCTAAGTTGTGAACATATTTGACTAATTTTGAGAGAGATGAATAGTGAAGTTAAGTGATAATATCATCCTTGCTTCCTCTATCATTCAAGTTTAAGCAAGAGTTCTAATCTAACAGGTCATGTGAAGTGTAGTTAGGATACTAGACTCCTTTTCAAGCAAGTTATTGTCTCTATGGTGTGCAATTTGCCCCTGGACTAGTTGTCTTTTTTATTGTCTCATGTATGTTACCTTCACATTGAATCACTTATGTTAGGATCCTTTAAAGCTTAGAGTTAGTCTTAGAAGGCTTTTTTATTTAATAGAAGTATGATAGTTTATGGGATAGCTCTTGGTGAATCACCACTTTAGTGTAGTTTTAATTCATGCAAACTTATAACTCTTTCCCTATAAGCAAGCCTTAGATTAGTTTACAAGCATTTCAAAGAAGATATAGGGAGATAACCCTCATAATAATAGAGATTCATCTCTCTTACAAGTTACCACAAAACTTGAGAGATGACTCCATGTTGCATCAAATTATAGGAGCTGAGTAAAGAGTCCTAGGGTGCACAATTTGATGCCAACAGTTATCTTGTTCTCTTTCATGATTATTTGCTACCTTATCTCTATAAACACAGATAATTGATATTGTGACTTGGTTATATAAACCTTGTTCCCTTTAGTCATTCCTTATTTATCATATGATCAGTTATCAAATAATTCATCTCATTATAGTCTCCTTTTATCGGTCCACCTTGGATCTCCTCTTATTTCCCTTATTTCCTTTTTGACAACTAAGAACACACATGGTTGAGACTTAAGATAACATGTTGGTTCATAGTTAAGCCTAAGTGTTTTAGTCAATCATGTCTTTAGATACTTAGATTCCTTTGCCCTAAGTGTATAGCTCATTCATGTGTACCATTTTATCTCTCATTATTGGTTATTCCAAATCCATATGGAAGAGGAATCTTAAAAGCCATAAACATTCAAAATCCAAAACATTTAACAAAAGGCAATGATCTAAAAGGCAACATTAAAATTTTTCAAAAGTCAAATCACACTAAAATATGTGATTCTAAGCGCATGCCCTTTTTATAATCAAATATCAAACTCCATATTTTGCCTCATGATAGAGTCAAGGTCCATTGGGATGCAATAGGCCAGTAGATTGGAAAAGGAGAATAAAAAAAATCTTTTAGTGCTACCTATTTTCTCACCTAAGTACCTAATTTTCATAATAAATTGATGGCTCTATAAGGGGTTCTAAGGAATAGGGAACACATCGTGTGAAGGTATATCCATTTTAATTTTATTTTTTAAAACAACCAATATGATTTTATCTTAGTACCACACTTATTTTCCTACATAGCTTTGTGCCTATAGTGAACAGGCAGCCATTGTATATTGATGGTCAATAGTCACTTAGTGTCTTTCTATATCCTTAGTGTGCCTCATGTTTCCTAAGGTATTCTCATAAAAAGAATATTTTATGATTATTATATTCCAATTTTCATTCCATACAACCCTAATATCTCACCTTGAGAAAATTGTTTTGTTTACTGATCAATCCCCATAAGGATTCCATTTGTGAGTTTTAGTGTAAGACCTTGGAAAGGACCAGGCCTTTCCTCACAAATTACCAAATTTTCACATTACCATTATAAACATTAATTTTTACCATATTTTACCCTTTTTACATTGTTGCCACCACATTATTGTTCCCTTTTTGAGTTTTAGTGTAAGACCATGGACAGGACCTAGCCTTCCTCACAAAAGTTTCCAATACCTAAGTCACAACAAAATTTTATGTGTCAAATATGAGTTAAGATGTGATTGATTATGAGTTACACATAATTGAAATGCTTCCCATATTGATATAGTATATTTTATGCTTACTTCATTAACCTTTATATTCTTATTTTCTGATTGCATGTAAGAATCCAACCATTTTTCTTAAGTTTTTCATAATTTCCAACTTGAATTAGTGTGCTTAATTTAAGACCATTTTGTCAATTTTATTTCTATTTTATACTTCCCAATGTGATTTAGTATGATTGATTTAATTTATTTGTTTTTTTAATATTTGCCTTTCACATGCTTTTCATTTTACTACAATATTTTCATACTTTCCAACGTGATATAGTGTGATTTTATTTGTTTTAATTTGGTGCCAATATTTTTCATGGTTTAAAAAAAATTTATCCTCTCATTTACCACTTTTTGGTTTATTATAATTAGTCATATTTTGTCATTACACATTTCCCATCGTGAAAAAGTGTGCAGTGTATTTATTTATGATTACTTAATACTTTTCCAAATCTGTTTTGTTTGTTTATTTTGAACCATGCATGTGTACTCCATAATGCTATAAAATAAAACAATCCACAAATATTTATAATAGAATATAAAAAAACATCAAAATAAATGTGCTAGAAATAAATATATCCATACTTCAACAACCACCACCAACATACAACTCATGAGATCAAAAATCCAACTATCAAAACAATACATCTCTATATATCATGTGTTTTTGAACAAATTTCAAAAATACATCACTCCAAATCTATCATTGGGATATATAATTCTTATCTCATGAAGAAGGATCATAAGGAACAAGCATTGATAAGAGTGGTTACATAGGATGGCTCGATAATCAGCCTAGGGTAGAGTTGGTTGATAGGGGCATGATTGAGGAGAGTTCTGAGGCATGCATGAGTGGTAACCCTAGGTTTTGATTTGATAGGGAGGAATCTCACAAATGATGTGCTTGGGGGATGGGTCAATGGAGATTCCATGCTCAGTGCATGACTAGATGGGAAGATGATGGTTAGTGACACCAAGATAAGTAAGAAATATTTTAATTTTGAGTCTTTGAGATAGAATACTAGTTGGATAGGATTGTAGGTATATAAATATATTATGATATGTATGTGTGATCTAATATATATATGGTTTATGATTTTTCAAACTTTGTGATAGAAGAGACCAAATGGGGATCCATAGTCATGATAGTGTACCATGATATTTTAGATGGAGTGATGGCACCATACAACCCCACCATGCTGGATGATCCTATGGTACCATTTACCCCTGCTTGGGTAGGTTGGTTTAGAATGGTAGGGGAGGCCAAAACGTAGCTATAGACATGTGGGGATGGATTACATCCAATATCATGGTGGGATCAAGAGAGGTATAGGCCTGACAGGCCTTGGCTTAGGATAGAGCTGCACATGTGGCTACCATGATCTATTTGGGATACGTACAGGTCCAGGTGCCCAACCTATAGGCATAGGTAGTAGGGTTGAGATCATGGATAGACTCATTATAGTTTAATTTATATAGGGGATGGTCTAATGCATCTATGGGCATCATGGCTAGGCCACGATATAGCCATGATAGAGCCCAGTCATAGAGATGGAGGGATGTATTTTTAAATTTTATATAAAAACACAAGATATATAGATATATATTATTTGATAGTTGGATTTTGATCTCATGGGGTATATTTTGGTTGTGTTTTCTGATATATGGATATATTTATTTCTAGAACATGTATTTTTATTTTGTTATATATGTTATGATAAATATACATGGAGTGTTTTCTTTTCTATCATTATGGAGTACACATGTATGGTTAAAAAGAAACAGGGGAAAAAAGAATTGGAAAAGTATAATTAATCATAAAAAAATGCACTAAACACCATTTTATGATGGTAAATGTGTAATGACAAAATATGACTGAGTATAATAAACCAAAAAGTGGTAAACGAGAGGAAAAAATGTTTATAAACCATGAAAAATATTTGCACCAAATTAAAACAAGTAAAATCATACTATATCACATTGGGAAGTGTGAAAATAATATAATAAAATGGAAAACATGTGAAAGGAAAATGGAAATAAATTAGGACAAATCATGTCGGAAAATATAAAAGAGAAACAAAATTGGCAAAATGGTCTTAAATTAAGCACACTAATTCAAGTTGGGAAGTATGAAAAACTTAATAAAAATGGTTGGATTCTTACATGCAATCATAGAATGAGAATATAGAAGTGAAATATTAATGATGTAAGCATAAAACATGCTAAATCAAGATGGGAAGCATGCCAATGATGTGTAACTCATAATGAATCACATATTAACTCATATTTGGCACATGTAATTTTGTTGTGACTTAGGTATTGGAAATTTTTGTGAGGAAGGCCAAGTCATATCCATGGTCTTACACTTCAACTCAAAAAGGGAACACCAATGAGGTGGAAACAATGTAAAAAGGGTAAAATATGGTAAAAATTAATGTTTGGAATGGTAATGTGAAATTGGTAATTTGTGAGGAAGGTCTAGTCCTTTCCAAGGTCTTACACTGCAACTCACAAATGGAATCCCTATGGAGAGTGATCAGTGAACAAAAAAATTTTGCTTAAGGGTATATATTAGGGTCTTAGGGAATGAAAATGGGAATGTAAGAAGCATAACATAGGTATCTTATGAGAATACCTTAGGAAACATGAGGCACACTAAAGACATAGAAAGACACTAAGTGACTAGTGACCATAAATATACAAGGGATACCTTTTCACTATAGGTAAAAATCTATGTAGGAAAATAAGTGTGGTATTAAGATCAAATAATATTGGTTGTTTTCAACAAGAAAAGTAGAATGGACCTACCTTCCCATGTTGTGTTTCCCATTCCTTAGGACCCCTTATAGAGTCATCGATCTACTTCAAAGATTGGGTACTTGTGTGAGAAAGTAGGTAGCACTAAAATATTTTTTTATTCTCCTTTTTCAATCCACTAGCCTACCACACCCCCAATGGACATATACTCTCTCATGAGGCCAACTTCAGAGTTTGAGATTCAATTATAAAAAGGGGATGTGCTTAGAATCACGTCTTTTAGTGTGAATTGACTTTTGAAAATTTTAAATGTTGCCTTTTAGATCATTGCCTTTTGTTAAATGATTTGGATTTTTAATGTTTATGGATTTTAAGATTCCTCCTCCATATGGATTTGGAATGATAAATCATGAGAGATAAAATGATACACATGAATGAGTTGTAGGCTTAGGCTAGAGAAAGCTAAGTAATGAAAGACATGATTTACTAGAATACTTAGGATTAACTATGAATTAGCATGTTATCTCAAGTCTCAAGCATGTGTATCCTTAGTTGGTGAAAAGGAAATAAGGGAAATAAGAGGAGATCGAAGGTGGACTGGTAAAAGGAGATTATAATGAGAGGAATTATTTTCTAACTCAGCACATGGTAAATAAGGAATGACTAAAGGGAGAAAGGTTTGTATAACCAAGTCATAATAATAATTATCTATGTTTATAGAGATAAGGTGGAAAAAATTCATGAAAGAGAACAAGATAACCATACAAAAGGAACTCGCGAAGAAGTATGTAATCATGAAAAGAATCCAGAAGAGAACATAAGGAAAATAAATACATCAGAAGCATCATATAAGATGAAATGAAAGTCATCATGTAAGATAAATAAGGATTTGACATAACGTCATAATGTCAAATGATATAATATATATTTGGAGTACATGTCCAATCCGCATAAAGAAAGAAAATGAAATAACACCATGCTTGTGTTCATAAATACTGATATATTTGTCCACACACATTATCCATAACATCAGACAAGTCTCTATGAATATGAATGCATAATGCATCTAAAACCTCATCGATCTTCAAGGAAAGTTGAGAAAATACTTCATGTCGAATATCCTTAATGGAGAAGGTAGGAATGCCTAAAGGATCATGCTGATGAGAGCTATTGTGTGGGGGATGCTCAAGAGAATGAATAAGAATAGAGTTTATAGGAGATGAAGTGGTTAACGGTGCAAAAGGACCCACCACAGAAGGAGGATCCATGGGTGAGGGAATCATGAGTGGAGAAGGGACCATAGGGGAAGAAGGGGGAGCCTTCTTATGGGGGAAACATATGGGAGGAAGGGTAATAGGTGAAATAATGGTCATGAGGTGATCCTTGAGATGCTATTGAAGGATGAGATAATGATCAGTGTCATGAGTACAACATTGGTGTCAGAGACAATATACCTCACCATATTTGGGAAGATATTTAGGTAATTATTTTGGGGGAAGTATATCCTTTTATATAGGTTAAAGAGTGGTGGGACACAAGGTATATATATTGTCACAACTTATGATATTGCATGGATGAATGATTATCTATGTCGTGGAAGCAACAAATATGTTTATTAGTAGACTTTCTAGGTGTATTAATAGAGGAAGTGGAAACATAAGCTAAATAAGGTTGGTGTAATGAATAATATCTAGTCTAATGATCAATAAATTTATGAATGTCATAATATGGCTGATCGGCCCATTTGGTAAGCAATGGAGCAAACTATGATAAAGGGAGCAAACCATTACCAAGGGAAAATGGGTTTAGTGAAATTATTAGTGTTCCTCCTATCCCTAATATTGCATTTATCTCTAGTCTCTCAAATGACACTCCTCCTCCTATCCCCCTTAGCTCTCTCATATGCCATGCCCAAAATGTAAGCACTACTATAGGAGACATTGGGTGTGGGAGTCCAAACTGCCTTAGAAAGTGTGCCACTAGTTGTGGCTCATGTGACTATATTTAACACTAGCATGTGGGGCATGCTCCATGCTACTTAGTCTTGTCTCCTTCTAGTAACTTGAGGTAAGCTATCATCTACACCTAGGGCAATCAAATTGGCTAATCTACATTAGGAAACTCTCATATATCCATGTGCTCAACAACACCACTAGTCCCATGGTTTTATACCCTTTGTACAACATCCTATATATATCATGCATAAGCTAAACCTTGATGACAACCCCAAAATCATAGAGTTCCCCCTTATCCAACATAGACTGGCACAAGGCTATCATGTATAATAATACCCTGCTATCTAACTTGTGATGCAACACTCATATTGTCACAAGTTGAATCATAACCTTTTGGATATATGGAATCTATGTAATATAAAATCAAATAAGTCCACCCTTAGCCCTGGGTAGATCTTATCTAAGCACATCGCCCACCTAGATAGTGTTCATCTATCCTCTAGATCATTTATTGATCTTGTCATCACCAGTGTCCCTCTTATAGGTAGTATAAGCAATGCATAGACATCTTTCAATGTGATACCTACCTCTATGGTATCCCCATCCACCACCCATCAAAAAGTGTTGGTCAACTATTCCTATGATCCAAGGAAAATGACAATGATATCAACACTCAATGGGATGCATCTCATCTCCATGATGCCTACTAGACCCAATACAACCAATCTCACTCTATCCACATCTATCGACCACTCTAGTAAATCAAGTAACCATGAGACATTGATAAATCACAAAATATCTAGCACCTTTGTAAAATATCAAATAAGAAAGGATGTATTATAAATGTATGTCATCCATAATCAAAATACATTCTTACTAATTTAATAAAAATAAACTAGTTGTCTTTAATTTCAAACAAATTAACTTGACCAACTAAGTCGACCCACTAGTTTTTCTTGTATTTTGCCAACTAGGTTGACCTAGTCAACCTTGTTCTTTCACTATGATGACTTTTTGAATATTTTCCATAAATGCCTTAGGCATTATTTGGTCGGACTCCTTCCTATCCAATACCTTGTTTGACCCCTAGTACCCCTAAAAAATTCCTAAATTTCATTTTGGTAATAATATTTTGTGTAACAGTCACATTTTTATAAATCACTCAATTTCAAATAAAAATACTCCCAAATTTAAAAAATTTAGTTACTTACTTGTGCTTCACTCATTGTTATTGTTATGCATCCTCCCCATCTCAAATGTCATCTCCCAACCATCTTGACTCTCTGGGCCTCTCACTTAGTATATCAGAGCTCTATTTTTGTCAAAATAGTAAATAATACCAAATGAATTTTTTTCCACCCTATTTATATTTACTATTTCAAAATTATTTACCATCAGATTTCTTATTTTGATCATATCTTTGTCTCTACTAACTATTTTTCCACACCTTAAATATTCTAGAATCTCGATGTCATAGATAATATTTTCCACTATTATATGTACATGTTGAAAAAAACTTGTTTTTTACTCTTTTTCACTAATCTCTATAGGTTCGCCTAATGTTCCTCACATTGGACACCTTCACCTTTCTTACATATTCTTCTTCATATATAAAAATAATGTAATTAAAGTATGTGTTTTTCAATTCTATCCTTTCATTTATCTTATTTGATCCTTACTTTACTTTATTCAGTTTCAATGTTATATGTCACTATGTTCTTTTCCTAAAGTACCATCCTATGTTGCACTTACATGACACATGATGAGCTTTGAGTGGTGCATATGTATACACATAATATTTTAAAAATTTATCAATTACTAATGCTCTTTATCTTAAAGGAACCCATTGAGTCTCAATATCTCTAAGTGCATGCCTTAAGGGGTGCACCAAGAATGGGGTGGGCAAACCATTGGCGTTTCGTAAGATTGTTGTCCCTTTTTTCCACTTGTTATCTACACAAGTGTCTCCTAAAAACTATTCCCCTAAGCTTTTACTCCTATTTTTCACCCTCCTCTAGTCTTTTACCACCTTCATTAGCCTTTTCCCTAACTTAAACCCCTTTTTGGTAGTTTACATGATATCGTCAGCCACATCGACCTTATATCCTTATTAACAAAATTTATTAGGGTGCTAACCTAGTCCATGACCTAGTTTATTTTTGTCAATTACAATACTAGGTCTACAAGGTTAACCTTGTAGGCCTAAGATTAGATCCACCTATATAGACACATTTATTTTTCCATTTATAGGATCAAAGAAGAAGTAAGATATATTGTGCATATGATTATCAACCATTCTAATTGAGGAGCAAACTTAGGATTTCATACTTTCTTCGGAGATATGAATCCTTTCTTGTGGAGAAGTTTTTTAGATGCATTGATAGGTTGTGTAGCCTAGAGCTGATTTATCCTTGTCATCCTTACATACCATAAAAACCTCTTGTGAAGCACCATGGCTAAGGGAGAAATTGAGGCTCGATAGGTTCATCTTCAAAGGTAAGTATTCTTAACTTTGTTCCTCTTTTGTAAGATTAGATAGATATGCATTTGCACTTCTCTTCCATGCATTAGGATTGTGTATACATTGATATGAGTGTATGTATTATAGTCATCTTTACTTTTAGTGTTTATCTCCCTCACTTTGTGCCACAAACTTTGGTGAGCACTAGATTAGACTTTACTTTATTTGTTATTAGTTTAGTCAATATGAAAACATAAGACCTAGTTAGGGTTACTACATAGTTTTTCTTGACTAGAGGCTTTAGAACCCTCCCTAGTGAATTTGTTATGGTAAGATATCCCTTGGCTAGGTCTAGAAGATCCATCTTGTTCATGACATCAATTATATAATGTATCCCCAATTGGGAGTGTAAGTAGGATTTATCTTCTCCAAGCAAGGATTGATTTACAGATCTACTGCATTTCCCATTGCATACAAAAGCCTTATATTTGTCATGACTCAAAATTAGGGCATGTAATTTATATGACTTCATTATGCTCATTTGAATAATTTTATCTTGATATTGAGTCAATTTAGTAGCAAAGTCATCCAAGGATAACATCGCCCATGTAGTTCTAAGGGCACACTTGATGGAGTGGAAGATAGAAAAGAAAAGAAAACAGTCTAAACCCAATTTGGCAAGGATGTAAAGAATAAATTAATCATCATTTTTGTCAATGCTTCCTAGTTTTAACTACACCTTGATTGATTTGTAATTTTTTAATAAGTCATGTATAGTATCATAATTAATTGAGCTTAAATTGATGAGCTCATTTTCCAAATCGTGACCTCTCATAATGTCTCACTTCCCAAATAGTTTTTTCTAATTTGGTTCAGACTTCACTAGGAGTAGTTACATATTCACTATGAAAGAATAAATTGGAAGACATAGATAGGAACAATAGTCTTTAGGATTCATCACTTATGTTAAACCACTTCACCTTATTTTCATTGAGTGTCAATTATTTTTCTATACCCATCATGATTCTATGTAAACATTTACTTCTCAAAAAATTAAACTTGGGTTTTCAACTTGTGATAATTGAATGATGTAAGAACTGTAACATGACTTTGATCTATGGTGTAGAAAGGAAGTATGTGTTGAACTATATGTGTAATAAATATAATGATATGCAACTCCCTAAATCTATAGAGGTTCAATTTTACAAGACATGAGAATATGACCAATGCGTAGAACTTGAAAAAATCACACTCTTAAAAAAATGGTGCATGAAAAGGAATTGTTAATTGAAAGTTATGAAAGTTTGAATGTTTCTTGCTCAAAAAAATAATGATCTCCACTTTACATAATTTTTTGGGTACGCAAAAGTTTGGCCAACTTTTGTGAGGAAAAGTCAATCCCCCTTGGGTTGGTTATGACCAAGGGATTAAATTCACATATGACCAAGGTTCTAAGGGATAGGATAAGTGAACATGTGGGACTGATGTTACCCCAAAAATGGCTCCACTTTTGAAATGATTAGTGCCACTTTCCACTCAATTAAATTTGACATCCTCTAGACCATCATTAGATTTTTGGAGTAACCTTACATTCGTTAAGATTTTCTATGAGAGTTGTAATCAATGATTATATTTGTCATAAAAGTGGAATACATGTGTAATGATATTTATGATGGTATCAAGGTTTGATGTCAGGATTGAAAGCCAAGCATGCAGTTTTTAGAACTTCCTATCAAAGATGCAGTTATTGAATGCAGTCAACAAAAAAAATTGTCTAGGTTTATATATGTATGTATGTACATACGTACGTACATACATATGTATGGTGTATGTATATGTGTGTTTGTTTGTATGAATACATACATACATACATACATACATACATACACACACACACACACACACACACACACACACACACACACATATATACATATATCTACACACACACACACACACACACACACACACACACACACACACACACACACACATAATTTTGAACCTCGTTGTACTCAAGATTGAAAATTGCACATGCAACTTCAAGTTCAAATGCCGAGATTGGGGACCCTTCCTAAAGTCAAGGTTTGTGATTGAACACACATCTTGAAGTCTTAATATTAGGATTGTGGGTCCTTCTTAGAATCAATATTATATAATACACATGCATCCTCTAGTTTTGATGTCAAGGTTTTGCAGTGCCAATGCAATCAAGATCTACGACAAGTATAAATATATAAAAACTCTACCATTCCATAAAAATATAAGAACTGGTAAGGTAGTATAAAAATCACTAAATACCCATGAAGGATCTCTAAAAACCTATAAAAACCCCTAAAATAATTTTTCCTTGGAGAACCTAACTGTATAGATTTACCCAAAATCATCGAAAAGTGCCAAAACCCTCCAAAAATGGCAAAAATAACTATCATGAAACTAGGTCATGTTTATAATTGATATTATATTTTTGACACCTTTTGAATTAAATTATGCATTCCTTTTTGCATGAAAATATACCAGATTAAATATGACCAACAGGAGACACCTTTATCTCTTTTTTTTTCTCTCCTAAATATGCATCAATAAAGGACCCCATAAGAAGAGTGAAATATAGGGAAGTGTATATTCAATAGTTAAGTCAAAAATGGTATATTTGTAACATGTAAGCAAAATTTAAGATTTCACAACATGAATAATGGAACTCGATTATTATAATGATCTAATATCATGTTAGAGTGGGCCAAAATTGAGGATCGGACTTGATAAGATCGAATACATGAAGAAATTACTTTTTTCTATAGCTAAAATCAAACATGAGCTATAAGAAAAAATCAAATTACAATAGTAAAATAATCATTTTCCATAAAATATTTAGGAAGGTATAATATATAGGTGAAAGATAAACATGTCCTTACATCCTCATGAATGTGGGATTGTCTTTCATAATGACGTAAAAAGACACCTACAAAAGCTAAACGTGTGTAGGAAAAAAACCATTAAATGGAACAAAAACCTACACTAATAATGTCAAATGTAAAACATGTCTTGTAGTTTCTTAAAATCAACCATGTATTATGATAAGAATTTTAGGGCCTTACAAGAGTAGAAATACAATATCACCATAAATGTGTTTACAATAATTATTTAGCAACCTTCATAACCAAAACTAAGCATAACAACCCAAGTAGCAGAAGGCTAGGTTCCATCATCATCATAATAACCACTAGGATGGCCCCCTACATTGACACAATAGTATATGGGATGGACTCCACCATCTCTGTAGCATCAAACTAGGTGGGTGACACCATCTCCTAAGTATCAACAAGGATGGACTCCACCTCACCACATTAACAACCAACATGGGCACTACCTTCCCAATGGTATTAGCTAAATTGGGCACATATACCACCCCAAATAAAGTATGGGGGGTATCATAATTTCCAAGGATGAGGATCACCAGAGAGGCAAGGGGTATATGAAGGCAATTACTAAGGTCATAAATAGGAAAAAATGTAACTGTGAAAACTCATCACATGTTACTTATGTGAGGAGATGTGTCATATTACATGAAATTTCCCATGTGATGTGGAGTGGGATAGATAACATGTGTACCAAAGAGTTTTAGTGAAGCATAACACTTTAGACATCCCAGTGCTTGAGAAAGAAATCAAGGACAAGACATTACACAATGCTAATATGGTGAATACTAGACCCAAGGAGAAAATTTTCATACAATTTTTCAACACAAGGAGTAATGTTTTCCCCCATTATAAATTCATACCAATAATTTAATCTATAAGGTGTGAGATGACATGTACCCTTATCTTACAAGGGAAAAATTGTTAATGAATAAAGCAATCAAAATTTTATATTCAATACAAAGTAAGGATGTGAAAAAGGGAGATGAGATGCAACAACCAAAGCCTATATGTATGGACACATTATGTGTAACCTATAATTAGGAGTGTTGATAGGTTCAACAAACCTTTTGAAGCCAATAAGTGCATTGTGAAATGAAGATAATTCACATAATATCACAAATTTAATTCACAATTTGTTAAACTGCACAAATAAAGGACAACATAGAAAATATAGAATGGTCTAGTATGTAAATACATAATCTATGGGATATGAATTCATAGATGGATATTGAACTTGTAATCTATTATGTGACTAATTCTTCTTTGACTTTGGAATCACTATTAATGTTATCCTTAAATCTGACTAGGAAGTAATTGAAAGGCCAACACTAAGTACAACCCTATGATGTTGAGCCTTGCATATTATGAAAGGTTGAGATTATTAGAAGGATAGAGTATGTGGAGCTAGCATACCAAAAGGTAATATACTTACAATAACAGATCTACCTTCACTTGGTCTCATCATTGATAAGGTTAAATCTTTTATTGCTAGTTTTGTTTTACTTATTAGATTAGATTAGGCTAGTTTTTTTTTATTAAATTAAATTCATACGTCAAAAAGATTCATAAAAATTGCACCAAAAAGAGGCTAGATTATTTTGTTAAACTTATCTCTTTATCTCTCTTCTCTTGCACCCAAAAAAGTTGTTTAGATATTTAAATTTCATTTGCATATAGAAGAGCTCAAAGAATAAAAGCCTTGCATCAAACTTAGGATAGATTATAGGAAAAAAAATAACTCTATTTTAGTCTAAAAAAACAATTTCACAATCATAATCACATACTCACACATGCACACCAAAACCTATAAAATCTAAAAAAATCAAATGTTGCATATCAGACTTAGCTTTTATTTCTTGTATAGTGAATGAATGTTATTGTAAATTAGCATAATAAAAAAAATTAAACTTCATGCTTGCATCCATTTCAGTTTAGATCATTTAGTTTCATTGACAATCATTTAAAACTCCAAAATTAGTCTTCTAACTTACACATACAAATTAATTTGTGAGTACATAGGAACCTTTTTGCTTTCTATGTTTTGGATCTGATTTCCATTTGCATGATAGAATATTTGATTTCATATTAGTTTTCATTCATTTATATTCAAAAAAATACACAAAAAAAAATGTTTCATTTACTTTATTCATTGCCATTACTTTAATTTTCATCAAGTAGCATAGTTTTCTTTCTTTTTCAAAATTAATTACCACAAAATAAATCTCAATAAAAAAAACTTGTCAAGATGAGTATAACATGAAACCTTGCTCTCATCCATTAAAAAAAGTACACATATTTTAAATTATTATCTAGATAAGCTATATGCTTAAATGAATCAAACACAACTTCACTTTGTCTCTTGGATGACACTTCTAGAGCGGTTGTACCTTATTAGAGCTCGTATCTTTCCTAAAGTTAGATCCCCAATTCTTGGTAGTAACATTCATAGTGACATCAATGTTGAGCTTAGATTAGAAGTTTTCATTCCACTCCCTTTCCACATCTGATTGTAGGCCAACTCAACATTCTTGACGAGCAAGACCATGTGTAGGCACATGCCATAATTATATTTGTTCTTATGTGAGGTTGTTAGTATAGCAATATTCAATTCTAAGACCCCACTTATTCTTTTCTTCCTCCTCAGTACTAGCCTCATCATATTTTCATTTGCTTCACACATGACATTGCCTAGACGTAATCAACCTAACAGAGTAATTCAATATCCTAAAGTCATTCAACCCAACTACACCCAGTTCCTCATATGTAGCATAGATTAAAAACTTCAACACATTGTCCTCACCCATATTGAGGGACCTTAGAGTTTTTTTCCTACCAATTAGTTACTCTCAATGAGAAGTTCATGATGTAAAGAAATCTTTTGGTATTGTCAAAATCACCCTTTACCACCCATCATCTAAAACCCCATTCATTTACCTCAACCTAACCTACCCAATCCCAAAACCTACTCATCCAATCATCCATTACATTATTTGCCTTGGCCAGACCTTGAGAAGTCAAAACCATAGGTTTGTGTGTCACTTTCCATGTGTAAAGTATCCACTTGTGTCTAGAAGAGATCTCCTTGGGGATAAAATCCAATTAGAGAAACATTATTTATCCCTCATTTTCTTGGCTCAACAAGGCTTTTTCTTTGCTCCAATTCATAGTTTTAAGGTAGACCAGGAGTATGTTTGGAAGAATGGCCCCTATTTCCTTGGTAGAGAGGGAGTGTACATGGTCCTTTAAATGATTTTCTTTGACCCTAGAATTGGGGTAATATCTAATATTCCAAGGTGGGTTCAATGATAGAATCTCTGAATGGTCATGAGAGACTCTAAGATGATTAAGCAAATGTTAGAAAAGGTAAGAGACTTCACCAAATTAGACAAAGATGAGGAGGTTTCCCAAAACCATTTTATTAGAGGTGGTGTTTTAGTGGATTTAACTAAGCCTCTTTTCCATACAATCAAAAAAAAATCTTCACAAAGAAATTGGTCTCAATTTGTAACTTTTTAGATGTTGCCTTTCAAATGCTTTCATTGCAACCACTTGAGGCACAATATTGTAGATTGTTTTGCAAAATCCTTTAAGGGATCCCAAAAATGTAGTCTACAAAGATGGATTAATAAATGGGTTTGTAATAATACTAATTTGGTATAGGAAAATAAGGGGAACCCCATTCAACCAAAGAGTAACATGATGGAAAGTATTTATCCACATATTGTGGCCATGAATCTTGCCTCTTTCATGGAGGCAACAATCAAAGTTGTTCCAACTATGTGCAATGATGGATATGAGATTAGTGGGGCATTTTGGGATTTGATTCTGGAATCCCAAGTGATCTAAAAGATGTAACATATTCTAAGCATTGGAGCATGGATTTGCTTTAGGAGTTAGACATAACATATTTTTAGTCTGAGGAGGAAGAGTTGTCTTTCAAATAAGTCCTTGCCATATCTCAAATTTCTTCTTTGCTTTCTAAACTAATTTTTTGTTATACAATTCATAGAGGAAGAAGAATGAAAGCATAGAGGATGTGTTTAGATGTAATAAATTCAATTGAAGATGAGTCACAACAAACTATGGAACGTATGTTGTCACGTTAGAGAAGGGGGATGCTTGTCTCTTCGAGCTAAGCCTCCATGTGATGTTGAAGGTGTAGTATCTTAGTGTTGTGGTATTTTAGGGCTGAAAATATTTCATAGATAATTAGGCCTCTGTAATTTTTGAGGTGGCAGTTCAGTCTAGATTTTTTGTATCTCTTTTATTTTATACTATTAAAGGATGAGGGACCCACAACCTTCAATTATCAATAATATATACATATACATATA